>BCIJ01000016.1:201215-300697 GCA_001599935.1 Holtermannia corniformis | reverse complement strand
TGGCAGTGTGGCAGAAAGGTAAAGTCAAGGCAAAAAGGCAAAAGGAAAAGTCCGTGACCAGGATTTGAACCTCCAACTAGGTGTCAATCATGACAGTGTCCCGAGTAGTGCTCGGCAACCACTCCGGCGCGGGTGAGCGATCGCCGCATGACGTCGACAAACCACGTCTTGGGGAAGGCATCTGCTGTTCCTTGGTGCGCGGTCCGGATGAAGAGCGGCGCCGACAGCGGACGATCGGCGGTGAGCCTCCAGTAGTTGCGCAAGAGCCCAAGGGGGTCCACTGGTCCGCCGGGTGGGGTGGCCGGGATGATGACATCGATACCCTTGCGGAACGGGTCGGTTTTGGAGCTTGGCAGGCGAACAATTGCATAGGCGACGCCGTCGGTGTAGTCGGATCGAGAGATGTGGAAGCGAGGGTCGAACGATCCGGCTGCGTAGGTGATTTCGCCAACTCGGAAACCCCCGATGTACGCAACGGCGTACGCGGCTGACAGGGCGGCTCTGTCCAGTGGGGAGACCCCTGGGATTGATGAGAGACCCCGGAGCAGGGCCTCAAGAATCGGGAGTGTGATCGGCAAGCGTTTACGGCGCTCGACTGTGCCGAAGTGGCGTCCAATGCCACGCAGCACTCGTTTGAGCTGTCCCGACTCGAAAGCCGAGTCGTCCAGGCCCGTATCAATGTAGAAGGAGCGGACGGCTGCCAGATAGGAGCGCACGGATCCAGGGCGGACCCCGGAAGCCGCCAGGGACGCTGCCCACTGAGCCAAGGCGGGCGTGGGCACCGGGAGCCGGGCGAAGCCCTGGCGGCGTCTCCACTCATCGAATCGTGCGAAGGACGAGGAGTAGGCCGAGCGAGTGCTTGATGCGAGGCCCGACCAGAGAAAGTAGGCAGCGGTGGTGTCGAGGTTGACGGACACTGCGAAGGAAGGGGGAGGGGGAGGGAGACGGTTGGGGATGGCGACAGGTTGGGCGGACTGTCGTGGGAGGAGGGGTAGGGGACGGAATGGCGTTTGCGATCTTGGCGTAGGCGCAGGGCGTGCTTGGCGGCCGTGGGGTTGATGTGCAGGGCGCGGGACCACTGGAAACGAGACAAGGCGTCAGCAAGCTCGTTCTCTTCGGATGGCAGCCAAGCGGTCTCGATCTGGAACCCCTCTCGTGCCGCGAAGAGCCAGAGCCGGCGAATGAGCGCTTGTGCAGATGCCATTCGCGTTGATCCTTTCCGAACAGCCCCGGCCACGCCCGTGTTGTCGGTGTGCAAGACCACGACATGATCCCGCCACTGTCCTGGCGGGCAGAAGAGCTCGACTGCGTGGACTGCAGCATGGAGCTCCTTGAAGGTGATGTGTTTGGACTGGTGCCGGATAGGGAATCGGTAGGCGAAGGCTCTCGTCGCAGTCGCCGCTGGGCCAAGATGACCCCCGCCGCCCAGCTCACCGCTTGCATCAGTCCAAATGTGGATGGTGCCTGCCACCCGGACGGGCAGATAACTGATACCCGGCCAGCCGGGGAGCAGGTCGAGCCACCAGCGCAGATCGGCCTGCGCCGGTCGGGAGACCCGGCGTAGGCGGTGCGATTGGTCCCGTAGGTGAGACCAAATGCGTTGAAGGAAGGTGCGGCCTAGCGGCGTCACGCGCCCGGCAAAGACCAAGAGGCCTGCGATGCGCTGAAGCTCGAGTTTTGAGGCCGATTTACGGTCTAACACCGTCCGTATTGCTGCGCAGATCTTGTTGGTACGCTTGGTGGATAAACGCGCCATGGCCTCGATGGTGTCGACTTCGATGCCAAGGATTTCAAGGCAGGTGCTAGGGCCGAACAGCTTGTCGAGGTTGACTGGGAGCCCCAGGTATGCGCAGGTCTTCTTGAAAATGCCGAGCACCTCGACCACTCGCCCTGCATCGGTCTCGGCTCCAAAGGAGTCGTCGAGGTAGTGGGAGAGGTTCGACACGCCCTGCGCTTGTAGGATCCAGTGCAAGGCTTCCGCCACCAAGTTGAAGACGAACGGGGCCACCCGGGAGCCCATGGGTAGGCACAGATCGACGTAGGTCTGGTCGCCCAATCTGAATCCCGCTAGGCGGACCGCGTCGGGTGCTAGACGCACGTTCCTGAATGCGTTTTCGAGGTCGGCTTTCCATAGCCACGCTCCTCGGGGCATGGTGCGCAGCTGCTGGAAGAGAGAGTCCATCGATTCGTACGCCAGGTAGCCACAGTCAGGGTCCACGAGGTCGTTGACGCGTCGCATATCGTGGATCATGCGAAACTTCTTGACCCCAGGCTTTGGCACCGCTGCGAGTGGCGTGATTGCCAGCGGCCAGGTGTCGTCGACCCGACGCACCTCCCCGGCTCGTTCTCTCCGGGCTACCTCGGCGCGCAGGAACTCGGTTTCGTCTGGGCCAAGGCGGTATGGTGCCTCGCAGATACGGTCCGGGACTGTTGCCGTGCCCAACAAGGCCCCGTTCCGGAGCAGCTGGGACAGCAGAGTTCGAAACTCTGGTGCCGGGTAGGCCACCAGGAGGTCGTCCCACCGTTCTGCAGCATCGTGAAGCTCATTGCTTGCAGCCAGTGGAGTGGTCCCCGCAATTTGGAAGGCGCGTCGAGGGGCCGTGTTTGGTCGCGGAGGAGGGATGTGTGTCAGCACAGGACGTTCGAGGGGTTCTACCCGCGGACTTACACCCGAATGGGTGCAAGACCGGGGCGATGATGTGCCCCGGCTCGCTTCCCCTATAGTAGGGGACAGGGCCTCGCCGGGAGGGCCCCGAATTTTTGAAATGGCCCCAGCAGTATCTGGGGAGACCGGCGGAGCGGCCAGAGGTGTCGCGGGGACGGGAGATGGTGTCGCGAGGACGGGTAAAGGTGTCGTGCGGACGAGTGAGGGTGTCGTGGAGACTGATAGGGGTGCCGCACGGGCGGGTAAAGGTGTCGCTGGGACGGTGGGTGGGAGAGCTGACGAGGCAGCTAGAGGTGTCGCTGGGACGGGAACCGCGTGCGCAGTTAACGGTGTCGCTAGGACGGGAACTGCGATGACAGTTAATGGTGCCGCTAGGGCTGCGCCCGCGAGGCAGGGCTCGCGGGCGCCCGGCAGTCAGGCCGACTGCCCCTTGGCCGTAGCCTTGCAGCGCTCTATTGTGTGTCCAACCGTCCCGCACTTCTGGCACTTGTGCGTGTATGGGCACGGCTGGTTCTGGCACGGTTCGCGCTTGTTCCAGCGTATGCAAGCCTCGGGCTTGATGGCCAACCCAACCGATCCGATTGACCACTTCTTCGATGACGACGATGCACCGCTGGCCCCGCTTGGCGCCGGTGCCCTGGCAGCTGGGAGCAACGGCTGGTAGTGTGAGGCCCATATCTGCAGGTCGGGTCTTGTCCACTCCCGGGGGTCCAGTCTCTCACCCGCATTGAGGCGGCGTGCCACCACGTACGTGTGGTAATTCAGGATGGCGGTGAACGCATCCGGCCGTTGGTTGTGCATCCGGAGCAACTCCAATGCATACGCGTTGAGGAACGGCGCKATCCCCGGTGTGACCATGTCCCGGATATTGGCGTACACCATCCAGGGCCGGATCAGGCTCCCGATGTCTTTGTACTTCTCCTTAGACTTGGCAAACCGCGACTCCTCGTCCTCTCCGCGCAGTGCTTCGGCCAACGCGGCCAGTATCCCATCCCCCTGCCGCGAGCCAAGCTGGAGCTCAGTCTGGCGGCAGGGGTCCAGCTTCCACAGATCCCTCATATCCAACTTGTTCTCCACCACAGCCGCATATATCTCGGGCCGAAGGAAATCATGGAACATGTGCGGATCCTTCCGTGCTTCATGTCCGTAAAGCAACGGCACTGGCCTCGTCTCGAGCGCGGAGGGGTTCGACGGGCCAGGGTTGGGATGCTCACCGTTCTCACCACCCTCATTTTCCTTCTCTTGCTCGCCTCCGTTCAGCGCGTCGAGGCGAATTCGTGTCTCGGTGACACTTTCCAGGTAAGGGTGGAGGGAGGACATGATCGTCTCCTGCAACCTTGTCATTGCAATTTCGAGATCTGCTCTCGTTACCGCGTTCGGACCTCCACCGCTCGGGCCTCTGCCTTCGCCACCCGCTTGCTGCTGGTCGGCATTAGCACCAGCGTCCGGGTTGCCAGCGTTGCCACCAGGGTTCCCGTCAGGGGGAGGCGAGGCCTCTGCCCTCCATTCAGGCAGGATCGATGCCGCATTCTCCAGCAGTCTCTCCACGCACGCCTCCTTGAGGAGCCGTCGCTCGCCTGGACCAAGCAGGCCCGCATCACGGCAGACTTTCAGCAGGTCCTTGGCGGGCTTGCTACGCAGGACAGCTGGAAGTGAAGGCATGACGATGAGACGTAGTCGAAGAGGGCAAAGACGAAGAAAGAGAGGGACACGCAGTCCCAAAGGGACTACGCCGAAACTGGGAGAAAACCAAAAGAACTCCTCCTCTAGCAGCTCGCTATCGCCTGCTCTCTCGTCCATCACTAAACGTGACAGTGAAATTCACGTGACCTTGGATTGGGACTTGGGCGAGCCAGTTGATGCATCGTGTCATGATCCTGCCTGGACCGTCCCGATCGACCGCTGCCGGCCTCGCTTATCGGATCGGCTCGCACCGCACAACGATCGTAGGAACGATCGGGACTGCACAGGCTGCGCTCAGGAACTATGCAAAGGGTTGAGGTGCGCAAGCGCTACAGTACCTCTGTTGTGTCCAGCTCCTCTTGACCGAACAACGCATTCGCCCAAGAAGCTCAAACTAATCTACAAAGCGTAACCGTCCGATCTAGTACCTGTTCACTGATACAGAATGACCACCGAGCAAAGCGAGGATGAACCTGCCTTGACCTTTAAATATCGAGTACGCCGCGAGAACAGTCATATCGCCCCGTTATTTGCTACTCTAGAGGAAGCCCTGGACTGCAAGGGAGACGGATACTTCGTAGAGGCTTTCTCTGAGGGCAAATGGGAACAGGTTGCCGTGCTGTCCTCTTGATGATACAGGCAGCAGGATGCATCCGAGTCTCAGTGCGATTGCCTTGCAGCATTGTGTGGTTTGCATCCGCTCGTCGTCGTCGCAACCTGCCTGGCAGCTGAGCAATGGGCCGCCTGTCGGTGCTCTGGGGTTCTACGCGCCGAAACGGTATAGTTTGTTCACCATGTCATGTCCTCTGCGTCAGAACGCGTGCAGATGTACAGTAAAGTACAGTGACATCAAAGGCAGTCGTCGCATCCGCCTAACCCTCTACTCTGCCCGCTGCAGGTGCGCAAGGCAACAAGGTTACTCGGACGAAGCCTTGACCTTCTTGGGGGCAGTCTGGCCCTCACGGAAGCCGTTCTTGAAGCGGCGGGAGACGTCCTTGAGGTGCGACATGCGGCCGGTACCGCTGAGGTGGGTTAGCTCCGATAATGGGTGGGTCTGGGATGGAGTCGGAGGACATGAACGGATGGGGAGCGATACGGGGTTGACACAGTACAACGCAGGTCGGACAACCTGTGGCTATGCGACATTCCGTCACGCCCGACGCGGTCCTGTCCATCCAGGTTGTCTAGATCTGCCCGGAACGTCCCCGAGCACTGATCAGTTCATCTGATAGCACGAGTGCGTGTCGGGCTGACTTTTCAACGGCTGACCGTGCACGTTTGTACCAACAGTAGCTAGTGGCTGATCTGGGTTGAGCACAGCTTGTCTCAGATGGCAAGACAGGTGTCTGCACAATAGGCCGTGTTCACGTGCTGGCACCGAGCAGGCGCTACAGTCGACAGCAGCCCGGTTGTCACGACGCGTGCGACGAGTCGGTCAGACGACGCGCTGCGCTTTTGGTCGATGATGAAAGCTGAGCGAATGGCGACCCCATGACTGCTCCACCGTCGTGCGTTTCGCGCGCCAAATGGCATCTGGAGACAGATTCCGTTGACGTGACGAGCGCAGACGTGGGCACATGCCATCTTTGGCCAAGAGGAGCACAGGGAGACGACATCCAGAGTTGCCAATGGCCAGCGCTGTAGGATACTCGGGCTGAGCACTCTGCAGACCTGACCGCCTCCAGAGACATAAAGAGGCAGATCCAAGCGAGATCGGAGAACATGTAGCACCGGACCGAGACTCACGTCGTCTTCCTCCTCTTGGCCTTTTCACCCCAGTTGAACGAGCGGAGCTTGGCGGCGGGGTACCCACACTGGGCGCACTCTGCGATCCATCAGCCAAGTGTCGTGTGGGTAGGTGACGGCGGCGACTGACTCTTGTGCTGGAGGTGGAACGAGCGGTTGCCGCACCGCCTGCAGAGCGTGTGCGACTTGGAGTGGCGCTTACCACTAAATTCGCCATCAGCATTCTACTCTGTGCGCCCCAAAACGGTAAAGACTCACAAAGACGGGGTACCCTGTTAATTGACGGAAGCCAGACCAGATCACGAAGACCTTCCGTCAGCTTTGCTCCTGGTGCCGATGGCTCTACTACGTACTTTGGTCTGTGGTCATGTCAGCGCCGGCGCGATGAGTGATGCCAGTCGTGAGCAACATACCATTTTAGAGGATGATCTTGAGGGGTGGTGGACTGGTGGTGCGGTTCGACGTTGACGCAGCAGGGGGGACTCTGCAGAATTTCGGACGCAGAGGGGTTAGGTCAAACGGGGAAATCGGCGATACCAACTGAAACGCCGACCCAGTGGCAAACCCCTTGCGAGGACGAGGCATAACGCTTCCCAGCCAACGCCTCGAACGCGTTGCACTAGCTAGCGAGATGCCATGGCACAGCTACCTGATTGATGGCGTTCAACCGGCATTCACATGCGAGTCACGATCAGATGACTGCCGTGTCCACGCTTCTGAAGGCTTAGTCACCTCGCAAGAGTCTCATCACCGGCAGCCAGCAGCAGGCATTATATTCCATCTCAAAGCGCTGCTTGACTGCTCACTGCTAGTAGTACACTTGTCCCCCGTAAGCCCACCCAGATACAGTTTCTCACGCCTCCATATCCACGTCGCTCTGCCTTCGCGTCCGCGTCCCGTCGTCTTCCACGGCGTCAAACTCGTCGTCTTCGAGCGCGTTCTCCATGTCGCTGTCTTGATCCTCGTCGTCTTCGTCCGGGTCGTATGGGTCCAGGTTGGATGTGGGCTGGGAGCGTGAGCGAAAGCTCTGGACAAAGAGAGAGACGGACCAGTAACGACTCGCCGGTATAAGTGAACCCGCGGAAATTCTCTTGCACACTGCTCGTGAGCGGACTGCCGTGGCCTCCACCCAACACGTTTGGTCGTTGCGGCTTGATCGCCATGCCCCCCGCCCCACCGCCAGCCTGCGCACCCCGCGACAAACTGCCGCCAGGACCAACATACGAGTGCCCGCCATGCTGCGGGGGCGCATCGTACCCGTCCTCTTCTGAAAACGGGTTGATCCCGGCATCGGCCAACGAAGAGTTTGTAAACTCTGGATCAAAGTTTGCGACCGATTCGTCCGAATCCACGACGGGTTTGAACGGCGGAGTGATTTGTTTCTTGGCGAGCAGGTCCCAATCGATCGATTTGAAGAAAGCGTGCTCTTTGAGCTCGGCCGCGTCGCGCTGGGCGCCGAGACGATGTTGCGGATTGCGGTTGAGGAGCTGCGGGCGTGAGCAGTGTGACGGTGGTTACCGACGACTGACGCTCTTGACAAACTGCTTGCCGTCGTCGCCGATGACTGCAAACTGTCAGTCGCGCTCGAGCGCACATGGTCTACTAACCATGCTTGGGGAAGCGAATCTTGCCGTAGCCTGTAGACGTCAGTACCGCGGTCGGGTGACCCGCAAGACGCACAGATAAGCTGCAAGTCGTTAGCAGATGACCAACACGCAGCGCCAACCCACCTTGTACATAGTCTGCGTCTCCTCGGCGTAGAACGGGCTCCAGCCACAGCACATTTCAAACAGCAAGACGCCCAACGACCAAAAGTCGACATGCTTCCCATAGCCCTTTTCATCGAGCAAGACCTCGGGTGCGAGGTATCTGCCTGTCAGCTGGTTGCGGTCAAAGCTCAGCCCACGCACTCGGTCGTCCCGCAAAACGTGTTGGTGAGCTGGTCCGACGACAAGTCTGGCTTGGACAGCCCAAAGTCGCACAGGGCAACGTGCCCCGTCGCATCGAGTAAGATGTTCTCCGGCTTGAGGTCGCGGTAGACGATATTGTACTTGTGCAGGTGTTCGAGCGCCAAGATCAACTCGGCGATATAGAACCGGGCGCGCTTCTCCTCAAACCGGCCTTCACGCTGCAAGTGCCAAAACAGCTCGCCGCCGCACTTGTAGTCGGTGACGAAATACAGCTCCTTGTCCGTCTGGAAAGAAAACTTGAGGCCGACGAGGAAGGGGCACTCGAGCGAGCGCTGGAGAATCTTGCGCTCGCCAATCGTGTGCGCGACTTCTTTTTTCGCGACGATTTCCTTTTTCGAGAGGACCTTCATGGCGTAGATGCGGTGCGTGTCGCGCTTGCGGACTTGGAAGACGCGACCAAACGTGCCGCGGCCGATCAGCTTGAGAAACTCGAAATCGGACGGTTTCAGGTGGACCTTGTTCTGCGCGAGGTTAGCGTGCTTTCTGCCGACACGAGGCTACGCACGCGGATCATCGCGTAGGTCATTTGGAGCCAGAGCTCGCCCGTGACGTGCTCGTCCCCGCGCGTCTCGAGCTTGTACCAGTTGTCGAGCGTGTAGCCGTCCTTGAGCACGGGCTTGATCGCTAGCATCCCAAGGAAGCCCTCGCCCGCCTTGGATCGGTCATAGACCGTGACGTGGACGACCGAGTTGGACGACGTCAAGTCGCTGCGTTATCAGTACAAGCCCACGCCACCACTCGGTACGCACAAGGAGACCTCTTCTTTCCAGATTGGGTCACTGGCCTTTGGCTTGCCCATCCAGCTCTGGTGTTCAATCTCGGGCGTGACGGCGCCGCTCTTGTTGACCGTCGGCGTCTTGTTACCCTTTGTCCGCCTGGCCGCATCCGCAAACGCCCTCGTGATCGTGCCCATGCCGAGCGGACCGTTATCCTTGGGTTTGGGAATGTTCAACCCGCCGGAAGCCTGAACGCCCGTCTTGGGCTGCGCCTCGGATGTGGTAAAGCCGACGTGTTCCGTCGAGGACACGGGGTGCGGCGGGCGCGAGATGAACTCGTTTTGCTCAAACGAGACGACGACGTATGGTTGCGGTTGCGGTGCATTGCCCTGGGTTGCTACAGCGAGGTTGCGGGCCGAGATGATCTTGATAGCCAATGTCCCTCTGGGTGCTCTGTCCGGGTTGTGTGGAGGGTGGTTGGCGGCCCCGAGGTTCAAGTTGGCCGTTGGGTCCTGGAGTTCTTGGGTCGGAGTCTGCGGCGAGCCTTGGTGGCCATCCTCGTTGAGCTTACTGAGCGCGCGTCGCATCTTTGGCGGTTCATGCAGTCCGAAGCCAGCAGAGTCGCCCACGGTGACCGAAGTCGTTGGAGCGGCTGCACCCGGTGTCCCAAGGATCGGCGGCGTCATCAGAGGGAACGAGTGGGTCGTAGGTGTCCGAAGACCACTAGGGAGGTGGAGCGAGTTGCTAGGCGAATGGGACAATGCGCCGCCGCCGCCGCCGATGGGGGGAGGCGGCTGGAGATCAAACGGGTTCGGTGTCGGCTGTGCAGAAGCTCGGGGTGTTGCCTGGTCGAGCGGGCCCGAGAACGAAGGCGAGGGTGAGACGCCGGGGGAAGCCGAAGCCGAGGGCGCACTCGAGTGGTGGTTGCCTCCGCCAGGCCACAGTTGCTATTACCCGGTACGGACACGATCGACAGAGAGAGACGCAGTGGGAAGCGAGCGGCTCGGTCAGCGGATAATCTCGACGCAATCAATCAGTCAGCTGGCACGGGGGTGACGACTCGAGTGGGCTTGAGATGGAAAGAGGCCGTGCCAGCGGATGCGCGGTCGACGTACCTTTACGCCCTTGAGCATGTTGACGAGGGCGAGAGAGAGCGAGTGGGCAGTGGATTGTCAACAGTGGGATCCTCGTCGTCACTGAGCCATCGCGAGTCGCAAACGGGAGCAGCGTGACATCACGACGTCGCGCTGACGTGGCGCACGAGTGGCATCCATCTCTACACCAACGGGTCAAACGCTCCCCACTCGGCCTGTCCACTCGCGCTCGTCGTCCCAGGCCACGCAGGCCCAGTCGGTTTCGTCGGCTGCATCACACCGCTGCCCGACGACCAGCCCGGCGGAGCGCTCGCCGCCGGCTGTGGCGGCCGTTGTCGAGGGCCGAGCGAGACCTGGTAGTTGGGTCCACTCGATGTGTGCGATGTAGGCGAGCCAAGGGACGAGAGGGTAGGCTGTAGTGGCGGTAGACCTCGAGAATGTACCGGTTGGAGCGAGGGCGCAAACACCGAGCTGTCAAACACGGAAGCCGGCACAGGCCTCGCTTTGAGCTTGCTTGAAGAGCCTGTCCGAGTCGGCACGATCGGTGTCGACGACGGAAACACTAAAGCTGACGAGGCAGGTGATGGCGCCATCCCGAGACCCTGTGCAAAACTCGGCGTCTTTCACCCTTGAGCCGCGGCGTTGCACCTTTTGAATTCAACTCACCAGGCTCGAGCTCGCATCGTCACTCGCACCCCAGCCATCATCACCCCACGGATCATCCGTCACGACTTGCGCCTGCGGTCGACCCTTGACGAGTGCCTCGAAATCGACCTCGCCTGCCGCGCCATTGGTCGTAAACATACCCCCGTTCAACCCGGCCGAAGGGTCATAGCCTGCCGTCTGCTGCTCGATCCGTCGGACGTCGCGCAAGTGCTGCGAGTGTTCCTTTTCGACACGCATGCCGAGCGCTTTGATCACGCTGCATAGAGGTCAGGCATGCACAACCGGGGTGGGCACACGCACGTCATGAAGCGTCCGAACTGATCGGCGTTGAGTACTGCACAAGTCAGTCGCGGATAGGAGCAGCGCACGAGTACCCACGCGGGCCCATGGACATTGCCCACAGCTGCGGCAAGACCAAGCCTGCCACGGCCTCGCGGTCGACTTTGGCTCCCATCGCCTCGTGCACTGCCAACGTCGCCATCTACCCAATCAGCCGTCACCTCACGCGATCCGGTAGTCATACCATGACAGCAGGTTCTGAAACCCATCAGCTCATGTCCATCATAGGGCCAGCCCGCACCCACCCTTGGTCTTGATCTTGGCGAGCAACGGCACCAGTTTCTGCGTCAAGGTCGCCTACGCTCTCAGCCTCCGCCGCGCGGCAACACACTACGCACCTTGTCAAGCGTCTTGACCATTGCTAAAAAGCACTCCAACGTGCTGACTTTGATATTCAAAATCCGAGTCTTTGTAAACAAGATCTGCGCCGTTTAGCCACTCGGTCATCAGGCAAACGGCGACTGACGGCGACTTTGACAAGTAGCACGTTCTGTACCGTGCCATAGTCGAGGGTCTCGCACAGCCCCGGGACCGCCTTCAGCACGCGTTCTTGCACGGGGAGGTGCTCGCTGTCGAGCGAGTTGTAGATCAGCGGCATGACGCCTGGGCAGCGTCAGCCTACCAGTCGCATGCAAGCCAGCGACGCACTCTCACGAAACACGGCCGTTGCCGTCTTTTCCTCAAACAGCGGCAAATGCTCCAACAGCGCTAGGACACCATCAGCCGTGCACTATCCCGACCGTCTCGTGACGCACTGAGCATGTTCTGTGGCGGGTCCTTGAGCACGAACAGCGGCTGCAGTTTCGGCAGCACGGCCGCAAACTCGTCCTTTGACAGACTTTTCGAGATTTCAAAGACGTTTGGGAGGATGAACGGGAGAAGATAGGGGTCTTTCATCTGCATGACCCACCATCAACATTGCTCGTAAACCCAGAGCAGCCACATACCTCCTCGAGCAGACTGAGCAAGACTTTGCCTTTGCGTAACCGTTCTGAAAACCCAGGGAGGACCCTGACCAAACCCTTGAGGAACGTTGCCTTTTCCTCGCGCGGTTTCGACGCAAACGTTGCTGGGTCCAAAAAGTTCAAGGTCGAGATCGCCAGGGACGAGAAGAATGCGTGGGATGGCAAAGACGCCAGGCTGAGCCGGGTGTTTGGGTGGCGCGTCAATAGTCGTGGGAGCAGGTCTGGGATGCGGTCATTATGTGTCATCGCTGCGATCCACCCACCTTTGAGCTCTGCCGACGCGCGCTCCCAATGGCTCCCGCGAGCCCAATCGCGCCTGACGAGCGGCCCGTCTGCGTTCTCGCGCAGGCTCTGCATCGAGCCACGATTGGTGAACGGCGGCTTGGCTCCGAAATGCACGGCGTGGAGGACACAACCGAGCGCGTATAGGTCGTTGGCTGGGCTCAGCTGCGAGTCGAGTGCGTATTCGGGCGCTGGCGAGCTCAGTCGGATTCGGGCGCGTGGGCCGGGAGGACGTACCGAGGTAGTCAAACTTCCATTGTGTATGTGGAGGTAGCCGACTGTCAAACTCTGGAAAGACGTAGCGCGTCGGCTGGCCGTCTGGTTGCTGCAGCGGTGTCGTGAGCGACAAGCCCGTCAACTTCCAATCGCCCTGTCCAAACGGTATCAGTCCCGCACCACACGACGACCCGGACCAACCTTGGCATTGATGACCACGGCATCCGGTGACAGGTTACAATGCACGACCCTCGCCTGCGTATGCAGAAACGCCAAGCCCTTTGCGAGCTGCAAGATGCCTTTTTGGATCTCGACCTCGTCCAGATCGACCTGACCGAGCACTCTGGCCGCTTTCGAGCTTACGAGGCTAGGGTGCCGATCTGTGAGCGCGAACAGGGAACCGAGCGAGGCCGTGATGCGCTCGGTGACAAACGTGAGCTCTGTACGCGAGTCTTCGAGTGGTTCAACCATGTGGAGGATATCGGGGTGTCGGAGGCGGGAGAGGGATGTGGCCTGATGCAGGGTACGAATCACGGTATCAGTCTCGAGCATTGTATTTCTATACCCACCTCCTTCCTCAACCCGTCCAGCACCCTCTCGCGCCCCGCCGCATCCCGGACGGCATCCAGCACCCGTTTCTCACAGACCCAAACGCTCACGTCTTTGCCTGTCGTCTTGTGCGTAGCTCCGACGACACGCCACAGCCCTACACTGAACGGTCTGGATGAGGGTGGTGTGGACGCACGAGCGGGTTGCGCGAGGTTGCTGGACGAGGCCGAGGGTGATGGGGAGGGTGTGTGGAGGGTGTAGGCTGCGAGCGACGAGGTCTTGCCAAAGAGGTTGGAGGCGACGGCTAGCATTCTGACTGTCCCACTGGGCAGCAGCAAGAGGATGAGCCGGAGCGAGCGATGGAGGGCAAGGTGAAGCTGAGGGAGGTGGTGCTCGCGTGGTCAGTGGCAAATCGCACTCGTGGCATGTCACTATCCTCTCGACCGTGGTATGCTTCTACGCCGGTCTAGTCCTCGTTTGCCTGTGACCGAGCCAAGTCCTAATATGCTTTACAGCGCAACAAAAACACCAAGAGTCCTGGCCGTCTGTCTAAGCTCTGGACACGCAGATCAGATGGCATGTATATATCGTACACTAGTCACGGTCACAGCCTCGCCAACCCTCACTCGGGCTCCGCTGCACCTGTATCAGCCCTCTCCGCCGCCACATCGCTCGACTGACCAGGCTCACTGAGGTAGCCCAGAAACTTGCCCATCTGCGTCCAAGCTTCGACGAGATCACCGACCTCTCCCGGCCCAATCGCAATCTCATTCTTCAACCGCCGCTGCTGCCCCTCGACCGCGAGCGTCAAAGCGCCCCACGCTTTCGCCACGGCCGCTCGACTTTCCGGCATGATGAAGACGGGCGGTGTCGGCCCCGCCAGGGTGCTCGGACCAGCGTCTGCGCCGGGCGTGTTGAATGGCCGATCGTCAAGTTCATCATTGGCTGAATCGTCGTCTTGGCCGTCACCGTTCTCGTTCCCCTCGGTCCGACGGCGTTTCGGCCGGGTTGACGCTGATGGGATCGGAGCTGGTGCAGTCAAGTTGGCTCTGCGCCTCGGCGGGTCACCTCTGAACGTGCAAAAGACGTGGTTCTTTGCGCAGAGCCAGCACGTCGTCGGCGGGTCGGCCGCTTTGCGCGGCACACAGCGCGCTTTACCGGCCTGAGCACAGGCCGCACAGCGATCAGCACCGTAGCGGTGATAGAGCTTGTCGACCGAGTTTTCACAGTACTCGAGGCCAAACTGTCGACTGCATCAGCCGGATGCCCGAGCGCACGAGCCCACACACATTCTTGAGCATGGTCGCGCCCGACTGGCTCGGTTTCCCATTCTTGGTCGTGCTCGCCGCTGTTGGCGTTGCCGGTGCGTCTGGCGTCGCGTGCGATGGGCCAGCAGCGCTCGCCGCCGGGTCGTACACGTACGGTGTCCCGGCCGCGACCTGAGCGAGCTGCGTCATGTCGAGCAGCTTGACGGCCGACTCTGGATCATCCGCGAGTGCAGGATCAACGGGTACAGTGTCATTCTATGTACGGTTAGTGCCAGGTCAGTGGTCAGTGTGGTCGTTAGCTCGTTCACTCACCGGTACCGTCTCCATCCTTGTCCGGTTCGTGGTCCGATAGGGAAGCCGTGAGCGCACGGGTTGCCCGGAAAAGTCCTATGCGGGTGGTCACGTGACCCGTTGGATGGCGCACCAGAACAACAACCCATAGTGAACGATCGGATAGTGCATGCGGGTAGCATCAGCGCAAGCATGCTGACGTTCAGTGTCAAGCCAGAGGTATGCATCCATGCCATCCATCCCATGCGCCATCCTATCGATACGCAGCTGAAACAGCACCCAGCCAGGCGAACCATCCCCGCGCCAAACCCAATTCGTCAGCACGTCAGTTTCAGCCCGTGCACGGTCCTACTCGTCCGGCGTCAGCATCACTCCCGAACCTGGACTTGAGGATGCAACCCCGAGGCCTGCAATGGATCTGGTGGAAGACGAAGTGAGCGAGACACTTGGCTGTTTGGTTCGGATGAGCTGATCACTCGGCGATAGATTAAGCAGGCTGTAGCAGACTCGATAGAGGTCGTGGATGCCGACGCTGGCGTAATCAAGCTTGAAGATGTAGGTCGCACAACCTTGGAAAGCATCTCATGTCGTTGCAAGCCGTCTAACACGGTCGCGCCCCTTGTACCCACCACCACCCATGACCAGTCGTTTGCGTTTGATCCGCCTCATGTGGCCGAGTGGCGTCTCAGGAACCCGCGTACCCGGCTTCCCAATCACTACCCTGTACCGACCGAGCTCTCGCAGCTGTTCAAAGTCTACAGCAACCCTGTGCAAAGCGCGGTATGTCGGCGTGCTTGATCCGTGCCTAAACACGTCTCACCTGCCGTAGATGCACGACGCATATCGCCGACTCCATCTAACCGAGCTCGTCACCCCCGATCAGCAATGTCTACAGTGCCGCACATTGCCCGCCAGCGCGTTTCCATGCGCCATCACGAGACCAGAGGATCGAAAAGGGTCAAACTGGATAAGAAAATGTCTCAGTTGCAGCAGTCTCAAGAGGAACTGCGAATTCATGACCCGTCGGTATGAGATCCGAGGCAGCATGAAGAGGCTGGTCCATCATCCTGTGCACCGAGACGCTGCGCCGTGCTCGTTGCAGGACACGTCCGAGCCGGCTAGAGGCCGTGTCGACGCTGTCCATGACAATAGTCAGGACGCTATCGATCCCACGACAGACTTGGACACTTATCCTCCCAACGATCCACGCCATCTCGCGGCAGGGGAAGCCGGGGGAGGAGTAAGGGAACTAGTAGAATCCGATCAGGTGAGTTACCCTCGGGACCTAGGTATAGCTGCGATGCCTCTAACTACCCGCTTCTGATCCACCGCAGCAATCCATACCGTCTGCACCCCGGCCTGTACCGACGATGGCTTTGGATCCACCCAACGTCACCAAACGACGGCGTGACCACCCACATCAACCACTGCCTGAAACGATTCCACTCCCTTTCTCTATCAAGCGACTGTTCGACAGAGGCGTTGGTCATGCGTGGAAACCGGTATGTGTCCAGTCAACCTTTGTACACACACGGTCTGATGATTCAACCGGTCGACAGGAGCGGGAAGCCTATGCGAGGCTGCACTTGACCGAGCTTGTGCCGCCGGAGCAACAGTGTCTCTATTGCAAGCA
The DNA here is from genome assembly GCA_001599935.1 of Holtermannia corniformis. Classification (NCBI taxonomy): domain Eukaryota; kingdom Fungi; phylum Basidiomycota; class Tremellomycetes; order Holtermanniales; genus Holtermannia; species Holtermannia corniformis. The sequence goes on along the minus strand of BCIJ01000016.1, from coordinate 284,614 downwards.
CAACCCAGCGAGTGTCTTTCCCTGTGCAGTCACTAGACCAGACTGTCGTTCCGGTCCCGGGTGGGACGAACGGTGCCTGTGCTGTTCTGGCTCGAGACGCAAGTGCGAATTCGCCGCGCGGTACTGGCAAGACCAAGGCGACAGAACACGGTCCATTCGCCATCCTGTGCATCGAGACTCGGAGCCTGGGCCGTGGGTGGACAAGAATTCACCCATCGAAGCTACCGCCTCGAATGTAGGCTCAGACCCGAGGTGTGCTACACCGCAGGACGTTATAGACTTGACAACCGAGCCGGACTACCCTAATGGCCGACGACCGCGGCGCAGCGTGCCAGTCGACTACTCGCTCCGACGCGCCTCGTTCCGCTCTCGGTGGCCAGATGGAGAAGACGACAACGAGCGGCCAGGGATGACGCGCAAGGGTATTCCCAAAGTGCCGGAATCCACGCGCGGTCTGCGGCCCGAGTCACCCATCGTGATAGATCACCCTCGACGGCGGTCGACGGTCGATTACAAGCTGGCGAACATCTGGCGGAAATCACGCTATCCGGATGAAGCGGTTGACGAGCGGCCGGCTAAGCGGTCAAAAGGGTCTGTGACGCCCAACAAGCGGGCTACGACGGCGTCGGTTACAACGCCAAGAGTCACGCAGGCTTCGGCTCCACCTCAACGAGCTGCACCTCCAGCCTCGGCGCCCGCCAAAGCTCCACCACGAAAGATGGTACCGACTGCAACCCCGAAAACTCCCTCGAGCCAGCCACGTCTCGGTGCTGGTAGCCTCAAACCAGACCACGCACTGCACGGTTCCATCCGCGTGCTGGAATTCAACATTGCAGCGTTGGATCACCGCATGGCGCAACAGATCCCCATCACCGCCGCCGAAGTCGAAGACTTGCGCACGGCCGTTGATGATCTCGAAGCCGTCATGCTGGCCAATGTCAAGCTCCAAGCACACGTCGTGGCGCTCACGGTGCTGTATTCCGTCGTGGGGAGCTTGGAGCGGCGATTGCAGAATGGCGTTGGGATTGGGGTTGGCGAGGTTTGGACGTTGCAGGAGGCGCTGAGGGGCGTTCGAGTCGCTATCGGGCTGCAGCCGGCGTGAGTGATGCGGACGGGCAGGTATGCATGCCATTGCTACCGGTGTTCCTCCACCGACGTCAAGAACGATAGCTTGCAGCTTGGATGGTCCAGAGTGCCACAAAGGCCCGAGAAGCACAGCGCACAGAGATGCGTGCTTGTGCGAGTCTTCGTTGCGCAACGACAGCAGCCAACAGCTCAGACTCGGGATGAGCCACGAGAACGCGTAGAGTATGCTCTCGGTCCGTGTCGAGCTCTGCAAGTGCTCACTTGCCGACTGACCGTCCCAGGCCGTAAACTTTAGCACCGTCCGCCAACAGCATCAACGCAGCTCTACCAGTCCGCTCTCGAGCCTGCCCAGCCTTCCGGACGAGCACGATTCGTTCAGGCAGTGGGTTGCACAGCAGGCTACGTTTGCCAGTCCTGTGCGTTGCTCGCCGTCGGGTCCGTGCGGGGATCGTGCTGATGATCCTTTGGCTTCAGGCGGCGCTGTCGAACATGTCGGGCTCTATGCAGGGCACTGTGCGTATGGAGGGTAAAGCACTGGGTAGGACTGAGAGACGGCAGGTGTCGGGCCAGACGACGTTTCCGTATGATCCGCCTGCGGCCGAACACTGGCGTCTTGCGAACCCCATTCACCCTTTGCCAAAGACTGGCTTCAACCTGCCAGACGCACTCATTGCTCTCTTACCGCAACGGCCGAACAAGCGCTCGACCAACGATGTGAGTGCTGTGAATCCTGGTCTATGTCATACTGACTCCATCCAGGAGATTGTAGCCTACCGCCGGGCGCACCTCGTCGAGACCGTCGACGCTTCCGTACGCTGCTCGGCATGCGTCGCCAGTCCAGACTACGCGTTTCCCTGTGCCGTGTTCAAGCCCGAGGCACGGATCCGACCCCAGTGGAGCGAGAAATGCCTCGCGTGCATGGCGCGCAACGCAAAGTGCGACTTTGGCGGTCACTACGAGGTTCGAGGGAACGAGAGGCGCTGGCTCCGTCACTCTGTCCATCGGGAGATTGATCCTGGCGGTTGGAAACCCATCAAGCCGCCGAGATCGGCCCCGGTCGGGTTGAAGCGCGGGTTTGGGTGGACACAGACGACGAGGCGGAGTGAGCGGGCACTGCGGGAGCTCGTCACGCCCAACTCGCCCGGATTCGAAGACCATGCGAGTATCTACAGCGAAGAGGCGTCACCACCTAAACGGATCAAGCTCAGCGTGCCGTCCTTGTCGACTTTGATTGCTCCACCGCCACCCGCGCTCCCACGCCCCCCGCTCCCGACGCCCGTGACGGCTTCGCCTGCATCACCTCGCGCCCCTGTCCGATCACCACGCCCTCCACCTCTTGCCGATGCGGCCAGCTGGGACGCACCCACCGTCCGTCGTGCGATCAAAGAGCTTGAAACGAATCACAAAGGCCTCGAACACCGCTGCCAGCGCTCGATCAAGATTGGCGCGGGCGAGGTCCGAGATTTCGATGCGGCGCTCGGCAAACTGCTGGTAGGCCTCGACACCACTCAACCTCGGGTCCGAGACGCGGTCGACGAGCTGCAGTTTGCTCTGGAAAAGTGGAAGAGGCGCTTGGCTGACGGCGATGGGATCGGTGAGGGTGAAGTGGTGGATTACGCCGAGGCGCTCAAGGCGCTCAAGGATGCGCTGTGGGAGTGTGCGGCGCTGTGAATCGCTGCCAGAGGTGTACAGTGTGTATAGTCGTGCTTGCTATGTGTAGCGATGCCAGCTTTGCCAGTGTGATCTTTGCAGTGCCGTGCATGGTGAACAAGACAAAGACAAAGTGCCACAGACGGCGAGAAGCCTGATCAGCTTGACTGTGCAACTCGCCTTGTGCATCGACAACGACAGCAGCTGTGGTACTGAGCAGACAGCAGCTGTGGTACTGAGCAGCCTATCGACATCGTCACTCGCCTGCTGCAACGCTCTGCAAGGGCCATCGGCAAGGAGAGCGTGGCCGCTCCAGCTAAAACCCCGAGCTCGGCCGTCATGGGGGATCCTTTCGGTGATCATCTCGACATCAAGCCGGCAGGTCTATCCCTGGACGTAGCTGCTTATACTAATGGCAGGGTAGAACATCGGCCCAGCTGTCTCATCAACCGTCTACCCGTTCGACACCCCCGCCGCGGCTCTGTGGCGCGAAGCCAACCCCTTGGTCCAGCTACCGCAGTACGGTTTCGCCCTCCCGGACGCTATCAAGCAAGCGTCTTGCAAATCTCAACCCGGCGCCAAGTTCATGTCGGTGAGCTATCCTTTCTCGACACTACCGTGGTATAGCTGACAGAGCGGCAGGAAACCGATGCGTACCGCAAAGCTCACGTAGTCGAGACCGTCGCCCACACCGATCGCTGCTCAGAATGCAAGGCAAAGCCCGACCCCATCTTCCCTTGCGCCGTCCTGATACCCGAAGCGCGGTCGTCCAACTGGTCTCGTCGGTGCCTAGCCTGCATCTCTCGCAAGGGCGATTGCGACTTTGCAGAGGATATCTGGGAGATTGACGGTGACAAACAGCGCTGGGTTGCGCATCCGGTCCACCGCGATGTCATGCCGGGCAAGTGGGAGCGTGTCGCTGTGGATCAGCCGGAGACGCAGGCTCGCACGGCGTCACCTTCGCCGAGTTTGCCTGGCATCGAGCAGCTTGCAGCCATGACGGCGACGCCAAAGACGAGGGGTTCAGGTCGGTCGTCAGCCGTCGCTAGCGGTCCTCGCACGTACGGCTCGAACAAGCGGTCCAAGGTTGGGCTTTCTGCGCACCTCCCGATCCGCCCTCGACCCGCGCCGATCCCAGCCGTCACTCCAGTCACGCCCGTCGTCCCCCTCTGCACTCCCACGCTAACTCTCACCGACCCAAGTCCAACCCCACTGCCTGTCAAGCTAACTCGCAGCGACCCACCGAGCACCCGGCGCGCAATCAAAGACCTCGAAACAAACTACAAAGGTCTCCAGCACCGCCTCCAGCGCGACATCAAGATTGGCCCGGGCGAAGTCAAGGATCTCCGTGCTGGCGTCGCCAAGCTGCAGACGGCGCTGAGCGCGCGCATGGCCGGTAAAGTCGGCGAGGCGGTGGCGGATCTGCGGTTCGCACTCGAAAAGTGGGAAAGGAGATTGAGAGATGGAGACGAAATTGGCGAAGGCGAGGTCTGGGAGTATGCGCAGGCGCTCAAGGGTGTCAAAGACGCGCTGTGGGATGATGCGTCGCTGTGATATGGGAGTAGGCTATCATCTGCAATGTGTATAGTGTCGAACACTCTTCTGTGCTCGAATCGTTTGCCAAAAGAGTTACTGTTGCCTCCTGCACCGTTACATGCTGTGACCATAAGCTTGTACATGCATCGCGGCGCATCACAGGTCCCCCGTGTCCATGCCGATTAGCTCGCCGAGCTCTCTGAGATGCGTCTTCATGCTCCAGCCGTCGGGCCCCGAGAGTCGTGAGCAGTCGTTCCTCAACTGGGCCCAGATCGGCTGCGCTTTCATCTGCAAGACGGCAATGCTAGGACTCGCAGACGCGAACGAGCAAGTGCGCTTCTGTTTGGCGCAGAACAGGCACTTTTGCGGACCCTTTGCGCTATCGGGTTGGCTGGGAACGCAGTGCGCGCGCATGGCCACGCAACACTCGGCGCATCTTTGGGTACCCCTGCGCCAGTTACTCCTCCCGATCTCCTGTTCGAGGACTTCGAGGTCCTCCTGATGGACGATGAGCCTCGACGCGAGCTGTTCCGCAAGACTACCTACGGTGGCCACCCGGGCTAGAATAGATCTGGGTTTCGCAATCCCTGATTTCTTCGACCGGGACTTTGCAGACTTTTTCGGCTTCAGCTCGGATCTCAGGGGCGCAGTGACGGGGAGATCCGTGTCGCTTATCGGAGTTTCATCTTTGACGGAAACAAGCTGGGCAGGATCAATGCTTATACGCCTGACTTCGCCTACGACTCACATGGTCCTCTGTTGGAACCTCCTCCACCTCGATCTCTTCATCCGATTCGAGCTCGAGCTTGACGTTGACTGGGGAAACAATTCTTCGACTGCGCTTAGCCATAGGCTTTCGCTTCCCCGCGGAGCTTGACATTTGACCGAGGGTGCGAAAATGAGCAGGAGAACGTCGTGGAAGATCGACTTGGACTTGAGATGCACACTTTCTGTATCGGACCGAGGGCGCTGACGTTTCATCTCGACCGGAAGTCTCACGGGCAGTTGACCTGACCAGGAGTGGGGATCGGCGTGATCGGGGAGCCCGTGCGCACGCCCGGCCGGCGTCAAAGGACGGGTGGCATCTCGCTGTCAGACACGAAGGAGGAAGCAGCGAGCACTGCTCGAGTTGCTGCTGTCAATATGACAGTGCTCTGACAGGCTGACAACTGGCGCTGACAGTACAGACAAAGTGTCGAGTGGTACATAGCTTTCCCGCCCAGTGCTGCACTGCAGCGTGCCGATCATTCACTGCCTTTGCCGTAGCGTATGTCTCTCCACCGGCGACCATGCGACGTTGTCGACTGGCCATGGTTTCGTTCGCCGGTAACCGGGCCTGAGAGAGGATGCCCTCAAACATGGAGACGGTGTTACAGCTCACACAGTTCAACCGAGCTACCTGTCCATATGGCACGTCCGTCGGCTTCCTCGATTCTGGACTGTGATAGCACCAAACCCACAGGATCTTGACATTCAATCCCCTCCACCTTGACCTGCTGCAGTACCGATGCGCAACTCTGGTCGTAGAGGCATGTCCTACCTGAGTTCCGGGAGTGTCCCGCCTTATCAAAACACCCCGCCGTCCACCATCGTACGTCGATGAGACCGTGTCGTACCAAGCTAAGCGCAACAGATTCCCATCGCTCGACCCAGCACGGCGGTGTCGCTGCCAGCGGCAGTGCCTACAGACATCACGTTGGTTGACTTGAGCAAGGTCACTGTCAAGACACTCGTGTCGCATGTGAGTGTGGTGTGGATTACATCCAGGGCGGAGTATGCTTACGGGCCAACAGTTCAGCCTTGAGGAGGTTCAGAGCCTACATGACAAGCCACTCACCGGCAACAACCGCTGCGGCTGCTGCAAGGCCGCATTGAGGGAAAAGTGCTATCCAATCTGGCACGTCAAGCAACTCGATCGCCACAATATCCATCGCTGCTGGTTCTGCGCCAAGACGAACAAGACTTGCAATCTGCACAATCAGCGCAAGTCGGTCGCTCACCTCGACGGGCGCGTGTTAGCCACGTACGAGGTGCTCAAGGACAAGATTACGAGCTTCCAGCGATACGCGGACAGAAGCCGCAACGAGGTGCTAGAGGACAAGGCCAAAGAGATGATCTGGGCAATGAAGAAGCTCAGCTATACGCTCGGTGTGGACGTCCAGCCGGAGAACGACGATGAGCTGGCGTGAGAATCGCAGCGGGTATGGAGCGACATGGATTGCGTAGCTGGTTCTAGGGCGCTCCACTGGGTTGTAGCGTGACGAGCTGGGTTGTACATAGTCTGTGTTCATGCCGAGGAGGCAGTATGCTATACGCTGTGTTCAGCGTGACCGGGGCGTTTCAAGTGCCCGCAGACGGTTTCCCTGTTTCAGCTTGTGAGATGCCACTTTCACCCGGCGAGCAGGTATACAAGACCGCATCGTCCTACAGGCTGCGTTATCTCGCACCACCCTTCTCCTACCTAGACCAATGCCCCGCAGCGTATCCTCCCACACCGGTTCGCGCGTCGCACGCTACGTCGACCATATGCGCGGCGCAATCGACGATACCCCAATCGACCCGGCGTTGCCTCACGAGCCCAGGGCGGGGTCGCGCCCCCCTCGTGAGGAAAGCCCTGTGAGTCGGGTCCTAGCTCTATGCACTGCGTAGGCGACTACTGACGGGCACCCAACCAGTTCCTCTCGAGCGTGTCGGAACTCGGTCGCACCGAGTCGTCCAGCCTCGTCCCGTGGCGGCGCCCGCCGTCGAAAAACAAGCTACGGCTCGTCAACGTACGCTCTCTCGACGAGTCCAGTCCACCTCCTGACGTTACCCACTCACAGAACCGCATCGGCCCACTGGAAGACGCCGTCGATGCGTCTGAATACCTCCGCGGCGCACAGCGCTGCGATCAGTGCTCGATCCGCAACCGCCACATCTGCGTGCCCAACACGGCGTCGGAAGATGAGCGCGCACGGTTCGCCTGCTTGTTTTGCGCAAAGCACGGACTACGCTGTACCCTGCGCAACACGCGCATCTCGCTCGTCGCGACCGACTTGCAGCTCGCCCGTCACTGGCGTAGTTTGTGGGATGCGTGCGTGCGCCTCGAGGCTCTGTACGAGGCCGACGACGTGCGCGAGGTCGATATCAAGACTTTGATGCGGACGGCGAGGGAGCTTGGAGGTCGACTGGGTGCACCAGAGGCGAGTCTGTGAGGCGTGGCCACTGTGGATAGTGTTTGTCAATCGGTCAATGTGCGGTTGTACATAGCGTGTGAAGAATCCGTGTTGGCGTTGCAATCGAGCTGCTCCAGCGGAGACTGCTATCTGCGAGTACAACACTATACATGACCACATGCAGCCAGCCCACACGCCACGCCTAAACCTTTGGTTTCTTGACAACCTTGATCCCGAGCGCAGCAGCCATATCCTTTCTCTTCTTTACCGCTGCCTTTGGTTTCTCCACCACGCCCGCTCCCGCCTGTGCCGCTTTCGCAGCCAGTAAGCCCTCGACGGTGGGTTTGACCGCGACACGCTTTACGACGGCGTCTGCGTCTGCGAGTTTAGTGAAATGCTGGGCGACGAGTAAATCGTCTTGTTCCTGTTCTTGTCGTTTGCGTTCGAGTTCGGCTTCTTGTTCCTTGTGCTGGGCGAGGAGGGTGGATGGGTCTAGAGAGTTTGGATCGCCGTGACGGCGTTCCATCCGGGCGTTTCGGGATCTGCAGAGCGTTAGCGACGGCGCGTTACGCTTAGCGGTACCGACCTCAGATCCGCCAACTCGTCCATCTCCTCCATCTCGCGCTTACTCTGCTCCTGGCTCGTCTCGAGCTGGGCCATCGCGTCGCGTTCCGGATCGGGCGCATCGGGGTCGACGTCGTCTGCGGCCGCGTCGGGCATGGCGCCCGCCAGAGCGTTGGGATCGGATTCACGCCAGTTTTCAAAGTTGCGCGTCGCACCGTGCTCGCACGTGTAGTCTGCATTCTTGGGATCCGTCTTGAACGTGATCTCGGTCGAGCACAGGGTGCATTTCTGCACTGTCAGCTCATCGACCGATCGAACCAACACTCACAATGTAGAACCGAAAGATCTTGATGCCGTGATAGTCTTCACCCTGAGCCGTCTCTTTGCGCGCGTTGAATTTCTTGCCCTTGTCTATCGAGCGTCAGCGACTGGCGTGCCGTCGCGCGCTCAGACTGACAAATGTACTCGCCGCACGAGTTGCAGCGCATCGAGAAGGGTGCCATGAGACGGATGACCTGCTGCATCGGTCCGACGCGGTGCACCTTGCGCCGGACGATCTTTGACGGGTCAAAGTCGGGCGGGAAGCTGTGAACGAGTGTGAGTGGTTTGTGTTATGGGGAGGGCAAGGACTGACTATTTCTGTGGGTGGTGTGGTCAGTCGGGTGTCTGGCGTTGCATAGCAGATGGTACGTACGTTGATGACCTTGCGTTCTGACATGTTGGCTGAGGTTGAGCACCAAGTTGAGAACAAGGATGGTCGAGTGGTGGGTGTTGGTGGTGGCGACTCTTATCAATCTGCAGTAATAACCCCCGTCACAACACACGTCACTGCCACGTCATTACACTATCTCATCCGATTGCGTCTTTGTAATGCGCTCTGTTGCTATACGCTCCTGCTTTCCTGCTGTCCTCCTCCTCCTTTTCTCCTGCTGTCCTACTCTTGCCCTGCTACACCCTCCCGCTTCACCATGGCGCAACCGCAAAACCTCATCCACGTCACCTCACCCGACCACTTTAAAGCACTGCTCGAAGCCGACCTCGACCGCGTCTCGCTCCTCAACTTTTGGGCTCCCTGGGCTAAACCATGCGAGGCCTTCAACAAGGTCGTAGAGCAGACGGCAACTCAGTTTACAGACGTGCTCGTCCTCTTTGTCAGTCTGCCGCTCGCTCACTCTCGGCCGATGGGCCCAGTTCGAAGGCCCGTCGCCGTCAAGGCCACGCTTCCAATCACTGCCAATTAGCCCAAACGCACCTCACCCAAGGCCAATGTACAGCGCGCGCGCTAATACACCACTCTAGATCGAGGCAGAGAGCCTGCCCGATATCTCCGAATCGTTTGAAATCGAGGCCGTCCCGTCCTTCCTCTTGCTGCGTGTGAGTCTCGTTCCCTTCTTTGGCGGCCAAAGCCACTGGCCCAATCGTGGCCAGTGAGATCCGTCCGCGGCGAGCACCTCCTTTGCACTCGGGTTTGGCGAGCCGCCTGGTGCAACCCTTTGTCTCTCGAAGCCCGCCAGAGCGTATAAAGCCTGCTCGTCTCGGAGCCGAGAGAGGGTTTACTACTACCCTCTTGCCTCACCTGCTTTCGCCTACAGTCATGTTGGCTGCTTTCTGAGACTGGTGCTGACGTACTTTCCCATCAACTACCATCCACCATGCACTCGTCCCTCCCGCCATCCGACACTCGCCCGCCCATTGCCTTGCCACCCGCCGGCTCGCGCTCGGCCCCACCGCTCCGGATCACTTCGACCCCTCGCCACCCGATCGGCCCCACGACCCCAATCGACGTCTCGCGCTCGCCTCGCACGCCCCTCGCCTACCTCTCGGGCTCGCCGGGGCTCTCCATCTCGTCATCGATCACGTCTGCGCGCTCAAACTCGATCCTCACACCGTACACTCGCGGTCCACCTCTGGCGGGCTCGTCGACGTCGTCACTGCGCAAACACCGCACGATTGGCAAACCGGCGTTCAACGACTTTCATTTCCCCGCCGCGTCCCCCTTGGCTCAACTAACCCATCTTCAACCGCTTCCGTCGTCCCCGCCTGTCCACGCGTATGCGCCTGGACGCCCACTCGGACTCGCCGTGGCCGATACCGACATGCCGGGCAACCTGTTGAACCACCCACCGGAACCGTCTCCGACTGGTCCGACGGAATCGATCGCGTCCCCGTTTGTCAATGTCAACCTGCACACGCGCCCGCTCGCCGCGCCGTCACCGTTGAACCCGCTCCCGATCCGACACCGATCATCCACCCGCGGCCCGGGCCCGTCGTCGCTCGCGATGCAAATGACCGCGCTTGACGTGCGCGCGGATGATGTGTGCTGATGCCGTATAATGTTGTATGATCCTACTGTCCCTCGACTCGTCCAACAGGGCCATTCACTGCTCGCGCGCCACTCGGGCTCGGACGGCTCGCTCCTCGTCTCGCTACTCCAACAACACACTCGTCCAACCTCCGCTCCTTCCGTCGCCACCACCACCGTCGCCGCCGCCGCCACCCCGCGCTCCAAAGCCGAGATCGAAGCGCGCTGCAAGGACCTAATGGGCAAACACCCCATCATGCTGTTCATGAAGGGCAACCCGTCTGTCCCCAAATGCGGCTTCTCACGCCAGACGGTCGCCCTGCTGAGGGAAAAGGGTGTCGAGTTTGGGTGGTTTGATATCTTTAGCGATGAGGACGTGAGGCAGGGCTTGAAGGAGGTTAATGACTGGCCTAGTGAGTCTGGCGTTGGCGTTTGGGCCGGAGAGCAGGCCTTGGCTTGGCACCCGCACCTGTCAGATGCCGAGCTGCTGGCATGATCTCGCTGCCGCAGTCTCAGTTCACTGCCCGCCGTGCTAACCCACCGCAGCGTTCCCGCAAGTCATTGTTCACGGCCAATTGATCGGCGGCCTCGACCTGCTCAAGGAAGCGTTTGAAGACGGCAGCTTTGACGAGGCGGTCGCGAACGCGCCAGACGGCTCGGCGTGAGTAAGTGTGGATAGCAGGCAGAGGCAGTGTCGATCCATAGCTACAAGTGCCGATGAAGTGCTCTCGGCCACTGTACATTGTTTCATGTGATTCGGCCGAGATCGAGTTGATAGCAACGCCCTGCTCGACCGCCTTTGCTCAACCACAATGTCCTCGGCGCCGCTACTGCCCTCTTCGGGCTCATCCACCTCGCCGCGCAAGATGACGCATGTGCTCTCGACAGTGCTGATCCCTCTGTTGCTCGTTGTCGCCGTCATCTACGTCGCCGTCGCGGGCGAACGCGCTCCAAAGGATGATCTCGAGCGTGCCCACTACTATCTCAAGCAGTCGGTCTCTCGCTCACCATCACACCTCGGCTGATCTCGTCAGAGCACCCGTCATTGACGGCCATATCGATCTCCCGATCCTCGTGCGCGAAGTGTACGGAAACGATATCACAAAGCTCGATCTGCGAAAGCCCACTGTGCGTCGCGTCAGCCAGAGATTGAACTCTGACTCGACCCAGGTTGGTCATGTGGATATCCCGAGGATCAAAAAGGGTCACCTTGGCGGCTTGTTCTGGAGTGTGTGAGTCAGCAATCGCCCGGGGGCTCGACTGAGCGATAGATACGTCGACTGCAAGGTCGAAGAGGAAGGACCCGACTTTATGATTCCTTCGAACCGTGTTAGAGGTTGGTTCTGGATTGGGTTGGACTCGAGTGAGGGCTGAGGCGTATAGACACGCTCGAGCAGATTGACGTTGCAAAGAACCTGATCGAGCAGTATCCTGAGACGTTTGAGCTCGCGTACTCGGCTGCGGATGTGAGGAGCGCGATTGCGAGGGGCAAGGTCGCGAGCTTGCTGGGGATCGAGGGGTCGGTCATTGTCGCAAGCGGTCAGCGTCGAGCTGATATCGGATAGAGGTCATCAGCTTGGCAACTCGCTCGCAGGTCTGTCGACGTCGGATCACGAGCTACATAGGCTGAGATGGCGCACAGTGCTACGCCAGATCGCCGAGCTCGGCGTGCGCTATGTTACCCTCACGCACTCGTGCAACAATGCGTTTGCCGTCAGTGTCTACCGCGTGCCGGAATAGGGTTGATCCCGTACAGGACTCGGCGGGGTTCGAGGTGCCGCCAACGCCGGCTCATGGAGGTCTGAGCGAGTTTGGACGAGAGCTCGTGCGCGAGATGAACCGCGTAGGAGGTACAGACGGCTGGGCTGTCACGCTACCGCTGACGCTCATACCCAGTCCTCGTCGACCTCTCGCACGTCGCCGACACGACGGCTCTGCAAGCCCTGTCCGTAGCTCTGACCGACTGCGTTGCACTGAGACCCCCGCAGCGCAATCACCCAAGCGCCTGTTATCCTCTCCCACTCGGCCTCGCGCCACTTTAACAACATATCCCGCAACGTCCCCCACGCCGTCCTGTCCAAGATTGGCAAAGGCAAAGCCAAGGTCGACGGCGTGGTCATGATCAACTTTTACCCGCGCTTTGCGTCCGACAAGCCGGAGACGGTCAATGTCAAGACGATTGCGGACCACATTGAATGGGTCGCCCAGCAGACGTCGAGGAACAAGTGGGTGTGCTCCGCGATGCCGTCTGAGCTGGGGGCTGACGGACGCAGCGTTGGGATCGGGAGCGATTACGATGGGATTGAATCGACGCCAAACGGGCTCGAGGATGTCAGCAAGTATCCGTACCTTGTCAGTCTGACACACAGTGTCTGGGTCATGTGCTGATCCGATCCCAGTTTGCAGAGCTTATTAGCCGTGGCTGGGACCGATACGACCTTGCCGGCCTTGCGGGCGGCAACGTCTTGCGCGTGCTTGAACGCGCTGAACGCGTCTCTGCAACGCTCCGCAAGGAGCGCGCCCCGAGCATGGCTGTTTACAACAAGCGCCACGACCTGGACGGTGGCCACTACCCTGGGCTGTAGTCGCTATAGATGCCATGCGAGGCGAGACGCAGTGGATGATGGAGATGACATTGTCGATAATCATCGGCCGATCACGTGACCGCGCTCACTAACTGCACTCGACTTGCTCATCCCAGTCTTCAACGACGACGACTCACCCCGTTCACAATGTCAATGCCCCCTCCGCCCCTCCCGCCATCGAAACCGCCATCGTCCGTGACGTCGCCGACACCCGGCCACAGCGTCGACCCGCGCTCTCCCCCAAAGTCACCCGAGCTCAGAGGCTCCGCCCAGCCCGATTCTGCGAGCCTGACAGACGCAATCAACAAGCTCGGCGCACTCCGCATGTCCGTCTCCAACCCGGGCTCAACCGTCGTCAGCCCCTCTGCGAGCGGGTACACCAGTCCCGGCACGGGCGCAATCACGCCAGGAGCCAGCGCGCCTTCAACGCCCCACTTTGGCGCTCAGACGGGCATGCAAGTCATCCGGTCGCCGGCACGGTCGAGGCTGATAGCCGCAGGCTCAAGACGCTCGATGAGAGCACAAAAGTCCTTCGTCAGAACTCGCGCGCGCCAGAAAAGGCGACGCAAGTGAGCGGCATCGGGAACCTCGGTCAGCATCCTTGTTTGATCTGCCCTGCGCTGATAACGTTGTCTAGTCGAAAAACCGGATTACTCTGAAGCCAAGATTGTCGTGGCCATGGTGCGTGCGCGTGGTCTAGCTCGTGGTGGGGTTGACGGGCTAGGTTGGCTTGCCGGCCCGCGGCAAGTCGTATCTCAGTAACAAGCTCATGCGCTATCTTCGAGTATGTGTCGTCTCCACCGCGTGTTCGGGCTAAGCGAGCCAGTGGCTCGAATACAACGTCGAGGTCTTCAACGTCGGCCAGCTGCGCAGGAGCAAGGCAAGGACAAAGGTGCAGGCGTGAGTGGCTCGTTGCATCATCATCACACCCTCACACACCCTCCCTAGCGGCAAAGCCAAAGAGGACCACTCGGCAATCTACTTTTCCCATTCGAACGCCGAGGCCTCGGCTCTGCGCGAGCAGCTTGCCACGGAAAGTCTGGAAAGTCTGATCACTTGGCTCAAAAAGGAGGGCAACGTCGGTATCCACGGTGAGTCGATCACGCCCACGTCGGACCCGACTCAACCTTGCAGACGCGACCAACAGTACAATGGACCGGAGGTACGCTCAGTTGCCACCGGCGCCAACCCGAGCTCACACTGGACAGACGCAAGATCCAAGCCCGGATCGCCAAAGAACCCAACCTGCAACTCCTCTTTCTCGAGTCGTACTGCGACGACCCGGCCGTGATCGCGGCCAATGTCGCGCTCAAAGTCCAGTCGGGCGATCCAGACTACCAAGGCATGTCGCGGCAAGAAGCCGAGCGCGATTTCCGAAAGCGCATCGAGCAGTACGAGCGCGTCTACCAGACGCTCACAGAGCCGAGCATCAGCTACTGTCAGATCCTAAACGTTGGCAAGCAGGTCACCATCAACCGGATCGAAGGGTATTTGCAGAGTCGGATCGCGTTCTACCTCATGAACCTGCACCTCAAGCCGAGGAACATTTTTCTCTCTCGCGTGCGTCGCCTGTGATCGCGCTGGTAGACTGCTGATGCTTGTGTAGCACGGCGAGAGCGTGTACAATGTTGAAGGCAAGATTGGTGGCGATTCGGATCTCTCGCCACAAGGCCAACAATACGCCAAGGCCCTGCCAGAGCTCATCCTCAAGAATGTTGGCGATGGCCCATTGACGGTGCGCCAGATCCGCGCGGTTACCCTCCACTCACAACGCCTAGGTGTGGACGTCGACTCTGCAGCGGACGCAGCAGACAGGACAGTACCTTCCGTACCCCAAGAAGACGTGGAAATCGCTCGACGAGCTCGACGCGGGCGTGTGTGACGGCATGACATATGAGGAGATCGAGGTCCGTCGTCCGCCTCACGTGCACGCTGGCTGATCCACCACAGGAGCGCTATCCCGAAGACTACGAGAGCCGAGACGAAGACAAGTTCAATTACCGGTACCGCGGTCTGTGCACCCGTTCGCCACGAGACCCAACTGACGACCAAAGGCGGAGAATCCTATCGAGACGTCGTGGTCCGTCTCGAACCCGTCATCATGGAGCTCGAGCGACAAGGCGATATCTTGATCA
Source organism: Holtermannia corniformis (assembly GCA_001599935.1). Taxonomy (NCBI): domain Eukaryota; kingdom Fungi; phylum Basidiomycota; class Tremellomycetes; order Holtermanniales; genus Holtermannia; species Holtermannia corniformis. Next base: position 269,601 of record BCIJ01000016.1, on the reverse strand, counting down.
TTGGCCATCAGGTCAGTCCTTGGCACTCGATCAATCTCGAGACTGACGCTCCAGGCCATCCTCCGATGTCTGTACGCATACTTTTTGGCTCTGCCACAGGAGGACTTGCCGTATATCCAGGTTGGTAGCCTTTGTACTGACGGAATGCTGATCCGGATAGATCCCGCTGCACACGCTGATCAAGATCACACCGATGGCGTATGGCTGCCACGAAGAGCGTTACCCGCTCCCGATCCAGGCCGTCGACACGCACCGACCAAAGCCGAAAAAGGGCGTCGCGACCGCCGCAGCTGAAGCCGAAACGCCAAGAGCAGTCGATGGCTCAAAGCGAGACTACTTTGGCGACAAAGGGGCCAAAGTCGCAATCGTGTTGGAGCAAGCCAAGCAGATGGCCGAGGAATCGGCAAAGGCCACGCAGTAGTATACACAACGGATGCATCGCTACTTTACAACATCCTAGACGGCGCGCCACAATGTAGTAGGGTTCATAGCCCAGTAGATCAGGCCTTCTTCGGAAACGTCGGTCGCCTCGACCGGACTCATGCTGGTCGCCTGCTCGGGATCAATCGCGCGGCGGAGGGCAATCTGGTTGGAGACGAGGTGGCCCAGCACGGCGTTGGTCTCGAGCCGGTCTAGGTAGACTCGCAGGATTTGACGGAGAGAGCGCTACCTCGTCAGCCTTCATCTCACAGTCGTCACTCTCACCTCGTCCAGACCCGGCTTTGATAGGATGTGGGACACGGCTAGCCTGACGGCCTTTTGCCAATCCTCTTCAATCACCTCGCCCCAGACGTCGACCCATTTGCGAGGCATGACTCGCTTGGGCTGTCGAGTCTCCTTGTCGAGCGTGGTGCCGAGCCACGCGGTATCGTAATCCGCATGCACGAGGCGCGCAGTGTCGTAGCCGAGCCACGTCATCCGGGGAAGTTTGGCTTGCAGCAAGCTCATGTCAAAGTGGGGCAGGACAGACTGCGACAGTCAGCACAGTTCTGTTGCTCATCGACAACCTCACCTGAATCTCTGGTTTCGACAGTCCGTCTGGACCAGCCGCTTGGACGCATTCGATCAGAGCTTGCACCATTGGATTCTGCTCGTCCACATCAAGCGCGCCCTCGGCTCCAATCGGCGACAGCCGCGTGCTGATGGACTGCACCGTCACAAGAGCCTCGATCTCGGAATCGCCTGAACAGTCAGTTGGTTCTTACTGATGCTCGACTACGCACTCATGCTCCGCGTAGTGTGATCGTCGAGCTCACGAGTGAGCATAGAGCAAGTCGTGCCATCAATGTCGATATCCACCTGACAGCATGTCAGAGTGACGAATGAACCGAGACGCAACGTACCACACCGGCCGAGACGAGCGCCATCAGCGCCGCCGTTTCACCATCCTTGCCAATGACCGGCCAGCTGACGGGACCTTGACCAAGCAGTCGATCTTCCAAAGTTTCGGCTTCCAGATGTACACTGTCTAGATAGACGCCAGAAGAGTTGTGAAGCCATCTGATGACTTCAGTATGCTGCTGCGACAGTAACGGTACGACTCACGTCTGATGGTATCCGATCTGACCGGTGTGGCTCAAGCGCGCGGCAACGCGTGAGAATATCCCCATGGTCATCAATCGTTGAATGCCGTTCTCTTGAGAGTTACACGAGTAGGCCTCGAGCAGTTTACGAGCCGGTGCTTCATCGTAAACTTCGCGCCGGGTCGATACAGGCATCTGCAAGCCGTCAGCCCAGCAGGGGCGGCGCCAGTGTGACCGACCTTGAGTAGCGCGTCCAGTACTCCCATCTCGCGCGTCACCGCAGCGGTTCTTCCGCCAACTCTGGGCACAGTGGTGAAAGGCGCAGACACCAGCGCGCTCAGCCGAGCTTCGTCGCTGATCGCGTGCCAATACCGATCGATTGGGTCGACAGTGTTCAGTCGCTCGACCTTGAACTCGAGCTTGAGGACGTCGACAGTCGTTGGTAGTAGCACAACTTCGGCCTGCGTTGTATCGGACGTGCTGACTTGCGCCCGTGCCGACCCGGCGTCGCGTCGGCTTGCAGGCGTGAGCGGCAGGTCAGGAACGCATTCAATGCTTACATATTGTCCTTGTCGAGGTGTTTGCGCAGAAAGTTGACGTGGTACCTCAGGTCAAACTCGGTCATACTCTCGGGATTGCCGTCGTCAAGAGCCGTAGTGCCTCGATACTTGATGTAGATGTCGTTCCACGCGTGTTCAAGCCGATTGAAATAGGCCGCCAAAGCGGGATCCTGTTCGCGAACCCGCTTCATGGTGTTGTGCAAAACATTTGTTCGCCAGCCAACAAAGATTTGAGTAATGTTACCGTGGCCTCGAATGCCTCCCACCTTGCCTCGGCCTCGCGAACGAATCACGGCTTCGGCATCAAACAAGAGGTCGAGTTCACTTTGAGTCCACCTGTGCCGGTTTCGCGTCTGTCTGCCCGAGTCGGTCGGCGCTGCGTGTTGTCAGTGATGATCTGCATGTGACCCGATTCCTCACCTTTGACTTGCGCCTGCATGATCAGTTCGGGGTTCTCGGAAGGAAGTAGCGGTGGTTCGCTGACTACGGTCGGTGACGGAGGCAACGGTTTCGGCTTGGCAGATGATATTCTGGAGGCTTCCCGACCGCCCTTCGAAGATTTGCCAAGCGACGGGCCAGACTCGTCCTCGATCACAGCTGTAACTGGAAGACTAGACCCGACGCCCGAGATCTGATCGCGCAGAATATCATCGACCTCGGCTGCTGGGAGATCATCGATTTGGCGGGCAAGGTACTCGTCACGGTGAGGTCCTAGGGTTTTAGCAAGGTCATCATCCCACACGATACCGAGAGCTTTGGCTCGGCGTTGGAATGTGTCTTCCCACTGCTTCAGCAAGGCTTGCTTGCGCTCATCCGTCTTGCGCCGCAGAGCTTCCTGTGCTACAGCTCGGCGATGTATCGCGCGCTGGTGCTCGCGGTGCTTGGTCACCTTGTCCTTGGCCACTTGCTCGTACGAGACCAAGCAGCTGGCCACGAGCGCGCGCGGCAAGACACTTTTGAAGGCCAGTGCTTGAAGCTCGTGAGCTGTCGTGACTTTGCGTGTACCCGTCGTCCAATCGATCGCGTCTTTCACGACAGCATTCTGAGTGTCGTTGGGTCGCTGCTGGGTACGCCAGCTGCGAGGCCTGGCAAGCGTCATCGCTGTCTCTGGCTTGCCGGGCCAAGTTGCCGGCCACAGAGCCAGGTCTGCGTCTGGCACCGTGCCATCGACCGTGAGCGTCTCTGAATCTTGGCAAGCACTGGCGATCGCTGTCCAGAGCTTTTGCACATCCTCGTGCGACTGAGCAGGTAGCAGACCCACGAGCGAGTGTTCGGTTTCTGACTCTGCAAGGTGATAGAGCGGGACTTGCAGGTGAAGCTTAAAGTAGTTGCAGGGTTGATCGAGAGGCTGGAATGGACTTGCCGCTGGCTTGAAGTGCGTTGCGTAGTTTTCATGGCGCGGAACGACGATCGTCGCGTCATTGGCCTCGGTCGACTCGAGAGCGGTGATGATTCCTAGTTCGTGAAGCACCGTCATGGTGACCATCATGCGCTTTTGATCATAAGTCGAGCGTTTTGGACGGACGGCGGGGTCGACGTCTTGCAGGCGGATTTGCTTGTTCTCGGGCTTTTCAAGGAAATCGACGAGCTCGCTCTGATATTTGTTCAGTGACAGGACATTGAGAAAGGCGCCGACTTGAAGCTCGTTGAAGAGCGCCGCAAAGACAAAGATGCCCTTTTCCACGTTGACCACCCCGGTCGAGCCGGCCAGCACGATGCGCAGGATTTCGTCGTGTAGGATCCGAGCGCGAGTCCCGCACCCAATCTTGTACCCATAGAGTTGCGCAATCGTATGACGCTCCCGCATGATAAAATGTCGGGTCATGACTTCGCTTTCGGACAGGTTGTATTCCTTCTCCTTGAGCTCGGTAGCTCGGGATCGCTTTGGTTTCACGGATGCGTTTCTCGGACCTTTGGTCGCAATGGAGAACGCCACTGGGCCGGATGACTCTGCCTTGGCACCCGGGCCCCTGACAACAGCCACGGGCCGGAACCCACCGCCGTGTCCAAGCCTGCTCACGAACTCTGCCACAGCCTCGGCTGACAGTTCTGGCAGGTAGATGACTTCAACTGTCGGCCAGGTGCCAAGTGCAGTCGGCACGCCGACTTTTTTCTCCACCAACGCGTCGCGGTCCAGCAGCCGATTGATCACTTGAGTCGCCGTCTTGCGATCCAGCATGGTCGCAGTCGCAGGATAGTACATCCGTGGCGTGCCTGCCGTGCGCTTTGCCCAGTTGCGGTGTACGTCGCGGATATCGGCACGGAGCGCGATGCCACCGGTATCACGCAAGCACTGCAGCAGCTCGTTTGCCTTGATCGCCAACGTGGCGAAGACGCGCTGCGTGGCCGGCTTGCCAGTATCGAATCTCACCTTGGGCGCCGCCGCCGAGTTGTCTGACGGCAGCATCTGCACATCTGACAGCGGCGCCGTCGCATCGGCTGTCGCAGGGGCGGATCGCTGGTACACGGGCAGCATATCTGGGAAGATGTTGAATGGGATATTGGCAGGAGGGGGCATGGGAGCCGGGTCTGGTTGCGCAGGTGGGCCTTGCATCCTCGCGGCTGGCTCTGGCACTGGCGCTGATGCCGGTGCATCCTCGGCGACATGTGGACGCTTGGCGGCGGGCAGCGACTCGTCAGGTTGCTTGCGCTTCCGGCCGCGGCGTTTCGGCTCGGGCGCTGGTGGTTCAGTGTCGGCGAGCGCCGGTGACGCGTGCTCCGTCGTGCCCATCTCCATTGCGATGGCAGCCTCTGGATGCCAAACAGCCAATGCACCGTCAATGGGTACGACGTCGACCCCGTGCAATGGTGTCTGATTCGGATGAGCGACCAAATTGTCCGGATGCAGAGGGACAATCGCCGGCGTCGTCGCATCAATCACCTCCGGTGCGCCCGTCTCCAAGCTCGTCTCCAGGTCAAGCTCGTCTTCCTCCTCCGCCTCGAGCTTGCGTTTCTTCCGTGCGGACCTGACTGGCCGATCGACAAGAGGTGGTGCGGTTGGCTTCATGAGCTTGGTCTTTTGGGGTGCTCGAGGCTCTTTAGGCGGGCGACCAATCCTGCCTGAGCTTTTGCGCTTGATCTCGTGTTCTTCAGGCGGTGCGACGGACCCATCGCCCGCTGGATCCGCTATGAACTCTTCCATTGTCCGTGCCGTTCTCAGCAGTGCCGGTGTCAAGGCCGGCATCTGGCCGAGTCCGGTCCAGCCATCGGGCGCAATCACGAGCTTTTTCAAGCGCTTGATCCAGATTGCGCAGGCTGGATAGCCTGGTTTCATCGGGACGTCGCCGAACGCAGAGTTGCGCCAGCGCTTGCCTTTCTCGTTGACAATGTAAATGTATTTGCGCGGGCGGCCGTGCGGGTTGACCGTGCCACCGGTCGCCTTTTGAGGCTTGCCGGACGTGCCCTTGCGCGCTTTGGCCGTCGTGGCCGCTGCTTCGTTGTCGTTGTAAGCGCCGTTGCTAATGTGCCGCAGGTACTCTGCCCGGGTCGTGTAGGCGTAACGATGCGACAAGTCGGCAAAGCCTTTGGCCATCGCGGACGGGAGTGGGTAACGCTGGAGATCGAGGCTGATCCCCTGCGCGTGACACCATGCGTGGTAGAGATCGATCGCGACGATGCGCAGTTGGCGCTGCCGGCCCCGGCTCTCTGTCGCGATCGCGATTGACATGTCGGACAGGTGCGGGAACGTGTGGCTCTGCTCGGCTTTCGAAAGGATGAATTCAATCGAGCGCACCGAGAGTCGCCCGAGCTTGGCCGAGAGTTCCTGTTCACGTCGGTCATGTGAAGCGAAGCGGGAACCATGCACCCACCTGCAACGTCACACCCGGCAGTGCCAAGTTGGCGGGCAACGCCACAATCGTGTGAAGGATAGTATACTCGAGTGTGCGCGTCGCCGAGACCTTGATGATGGGGTTGAACGCGGGTGGCGTGGATGGCTCTACCTCTGCCGCTACCACAGCATCAGTCCGCGCCGTGCAATGAACAGAGCCGACTGACCTTCAACGTCGTCATCCAGCTCGTCCGGCTCCTCTTCCGCCTCGACTTCCGCTTCGTCCTCTGGCGCGATCGCCGACACTTGGACCGTCTCCATCTCAGCCGTAGGCGCCAGTTCCGTCTTGTGCGGATTGTACTTGGCCAGGCGCAGGCAGCTGATGGTCGCTGCGCGCTGGCCGTTGCCGCTGGGCACGTTGACAATGTCGATCAAGCCCTCAGCGACGAGCGAGCGGACGTGCCGGCGCCAAAGCCGTCGTTCTTGGATCGTGACCTGTCCGTGGTAGCCCTACGAGCCGTTAGTCGGTGGCGCTGGCGGGTCACGGAATGCACTGACGAGCGACTTCATTAGCCCTTTGTCTCGCAGCAGATTGTTCTTCAAGCCCGAATCCAGCAATGCCTCGAGACGCTGCTTGATCAACACGCCGGTGACGAGTTGCCGATATGACAGCGGCGCAAACGTCAGGTTGGAGGCCTGGACGACCTGGCCTTCTTCCTCGCCGTCATCACCGCGCGTGATGATTTCTGGCTGGACCGATGGGCCATCAATAACACGAAGCTGGGTCGGGTGCCAGGCGCGGTAATCTTCGTTCTGGTCGAGGTAACGCAGCAGTAGGATCCGGTTGGTGCGCTTGCCGCCGTGTTGCACCGGAAATTTCTCGCTGGGATAGCAATCAGTGGGTCGCACTCGATGTCAGAGTAAGCTTACACGAGTTTGAGCCGGATGAGCACCTTGAGGTAGTGGTGTGTCGACTTGCCATCGACGCCGAGCAGGGCCGAGAGGTCGTTCCCCGTGACCCCTTCGGTGCGCGTCTTGGCGATAATCTGCAGTGTGCGCATGGCCAAGACGGACATTGATGGGAACTGCGAGGGTCAGGCTATTCAAGTACGGAACGACTGCTACGACGGACATGGCTGTACGAGCCCGTGAGGGCGTGGTAGCGCTCTTCGGCGTCGACTCTGACACGGATCAGTTGGCCGTAGCGCGCGGTCAGTCGCGGCAGGTCGGTTTTCAGGATCCTCTCTTGGTCCTGGCTACCATCGTCGACCGCCAAGACTCTGAGCGGCTCGTATGGCATGGGTGGCGCGACCGGCTCGTCTGGCTCGAGTGGTTCGCTCGGTTCTCGTGGCGCATTCTTTGGCTTCCTGCCTGGTTTCTTGTGTGGGCCGATCGGTTTCGGCTTGGGACCCTTTTTTAGCGCTTCGGCCTGAGTGATCAGAGTCGAGCCGCCGACGTTGATGGGCGAGTCGAGGAGCAGGACCTCGATACACGGTACGGCGGTGAGCACCTTCCAAAAGTATGCTAGGAATGCGTCGTCAAGCAGTGGCGTTATTGCTGCGGACGACGACGGCAGCTTGGGATACGTGCGCTGAATAAACGCTAGCAACGAGCCCGGGTCGGTCCCTGAGATGAGCCATTGTCAGCCACCATCATTTTCTCGCCACTGGGACAAAAGTCAGGATCACGGTGGGTTCGAACGCCCGACGCGTGCGAACGAGGTAAAGAGGTTTGTTGGGTTCCGTCTGGCCGAGTAAGATGGGCATGGTGTCGAGTGACGGGACGAAGCGCGACGTGGGACTGTGTCTGAGATAGAGAAAGAGTACGTACCGAGTACGCCGTCCATGGCAATGTCTTGGACGACATGGTTAATGAGTTCGTCAATGTAGAGCATGGTGGCGGCTGCGCCCGAGCTGGCTGCGCTCGCGGGTGCGCTCCTGGTGCTACTATGCTACTATCTACGCTGCTGCTGCTGTTGTCCTGTTCCCGTTGCGTTGCTTGGTGCGAGCGAGATTTGATTCCGTTTGATGGTCGATGTGGTCACGTGACCGCCCCATTCAGGCACGCGAGATTTTGGATGACCGGCCCTGTCGACGAGCGAGTCAAGAGTGGTCACCGAGCGAGCGGCAGGCAACAGGGAGCAGAGCACCAGCACAGATTGGGTGAACAGAGCGCGTAGCTTTATATCTGGCTAGCGGAAGAGGAACCACGGCAACATGGACGGAGCAGCATCGACACGGAAGGCGATCAAGACGAGGTGAGCTCACTGCACCCGTCGTCAAGTCGGCACTGACAACAACCAGCTACCGAGCGTCGCAGTCATCGCTCAAACCGCTGTATACCGGAGGACCCGTATTGCTGACGCAGGATGGAAGCTGGATCATCACCACCATGGGCGAAGAGGTGCTCGTGACCGAGGTTCGGACGGGCAAGTCCGTCGGCAAGATCAGGGGGGTGAGTAGGATCAGGTGGCACCAGCTAGAAACTGACATACGCAGGACACGACCCCAATCACCGCGCTCGCGCTGAGCTACCACACGTCCCCACCGACGCTCATTACCTGCCACCGATCAAGCACTCTACGCTACTACCCTCTCCCCGAGTCCCTTCCACCCGCCGGCGCACCAACACCACTGATCGCCTACACACGGCAGATCCCACGAGCACACTCTGCGCCAATCCTCGTCTCCCTCGCATCGCCCGACAGTACCCTGCTCGCGACTGGATCCGCCGACGGCGTCGTCAAAGTCTGGGACATGGCCGGCGGCTACGTCACCCACCTGTATCGCGGCCACGGCGGGCCCGTCTCGGCTCTCTGCTTCAACTTCCCCACGCGGACCGAGAGTGGGCCTTCGACCCAACGAATGGAGCTGCTGACGGGCTCGGTCGATACCAAAGTCAGGCTGTATGATTTGAGGGATAACGCGGCGCGCACGGCCGGCGGCGGCCAGGTCGCAAAGCCAAAGGCCGTGCTCGAAGGACACGTCAGTGTCGTGCGCGGCTTGGCTGTCAGTGTGGATGGCCGATACGCCGTCAGCGGTGGACGCGATCGCGTCGTGCTAGTGTGGGATCTGCTGGCAGGCGAGCACGGAGCTGGCAAAAAGGCCGGCAAGGGCAAGGCGGTCGGACCAAGGCAGATTGAGACTATCATGGCGCTCGAGCAGGTCGAGGCCGTCGGCCTGTTGAGGGCGGATGAGCAGGTCGAAGGCGCTGAAGAGGGGACGCTACTGTGCTATACTGCAGGCGACAAGGGGACTGTCCGTGTGTGGGATGTTCTCAAGGCGAAACAAGTCGTCAGCATGGCTGGTGTCGACGGTGTCGATATTGACGAGGACGCCGAGCCAGATGAGGACGAGCAGCGAGGTGTGCTCGACGTCATGTAAGTCGTGAACGCGTTGTCGAGTATGCAACTGACAACCTAGCTACAACCCCTCGACCTCATCTCTAGTGTCGATCCACGCCGACCAAAACATCCTCTTCCACTCCTTGTCCACCGCGACCGTCTCTCGTCAGCTCATCGGCTTCAACGACGAGATCATCGACGCTACCTTTGTCTCCGATCACACCTCGGCCACACCCCACACCCAGCTCGCGCTCGCTACAAACTCCAACATGATCCGGCTCTACTCGACCACGACGTTCGACAGCCGCCTGCTGCCAGGCCACAAGGACATGGTCCTGTGTCTCGACAAGTCGATCAACGGCCAATGGCTCGTCAGCGGCTCCAAAGACCGAACAGCGCGGATATGGGGTGTCGATCCCGAAACGGCCTCGTGGCGCTGTCTGGCCGTCTGTGAAGGCCACGCCGAGAGTGTTGGTGCCGTCGCCATGTCGCGCAAACTGGAGCACCAGCCTGGCCAAGCGGCTCGCGAGGGCGCTCAAGGCCGTTTCCTGTTCACGGCCAGTCAAGACCGGACAGTCAAGATGTGGGACTTGACGGCCCTTGGCTCGGCCACACCCTCGTCCCCGATCAAGCCGAGATCGCTAGCGACGCTGCGGATCCACGAAAAGGACATCAACTCGCTCGACCTCGCGCCCAACGACCGGTTACTGGCCTCGGGGTCGCAGGACAAGCTCGTCAAGATCTTTGATGTCGACTTTAACCCTGCTGGCGCGGGTGGCGCATCGGGCGCGCTCAAGTTGATCGGGACATGCAAGGGCCACCGCCGGGGCGTGTGGACTGTCAAGTTTAGTCGGACGGATCGGGTCGTCGCTAGCGGCGCGGCAGACATGACGATCCGCCTGTGGAGTCTGGAAGACTATAGCTGTCTTAAAGTAAGTGCTTTTCACTCGCGCGTTCATGGCTGACATTAGCAGACGTTCGAGGGTCACACGAATTCTGTCCTGCGCGTCGATTTCCTGTCACAAGGGATGCAGCTCGTCAGCACGGCGTCCGACGGTCTCGTCAAGCTGTGGAATATTAAAGACGAAGAGTGTATCAAGACGCTCGACAACCACGAGGACAAGGTACGCCGTGGCGATCACAGTCTGCTGGAGTCGTCTGCTGGAGTCACTGACCAAGCCAGGTCTGGGCGCTCGCCGTTTCAGCAGACGAGAAGACGATTGTCTCGGCAGGCGCTGATTCCGTCGCGACCCTCTGGGAAGACTGTACGGTTCTCGAGCAAGAGGAGCGCAACCAAAAGGTGATTGCCGCGGTGCAGCAGTAAGTGGTGATGGATTTCTCAAAGATCAAACCTGACGTATCTAGCGAGCAAGACTTTACAAATTATCTGAACCTGAAAGACTACCGGAAAGCAATCTTGCTCGCGCTCGCAATGTCTCAACCCGGCAGGCTCCTCCATCTCTTCACAACGGTCGCGGCTTCACGCGGTGACATGGCGCAGATCTTGGTCCTGGACGGCGTACCGGCCAGTCAAAGTATCACGGGCTCGGTCGAAGTTGATCAGGTGATCAAGACGCTGCCTGGGATCGATCTCGTCCGGCTCCTGCGCCATGTGCGCGATTGGAACGCGCGCGCAAAGACGAGCCCGATTGCGCAGCTCATCCTGCACGCGATTTTGAAGCTACGAACACCGGACGATATCCTCGCCGCTTTCGATTCGGCCTCATCTACGCCCGGCGTCGACGCCGATGCGCAAGACGAGGACGATGCTCCGGCCAAAGCCAAACCACAGACGGGTGGCAACCTGCGTGAGCTGCTCGATGCTCTGCTACCCTACAGCGAACGCCACTTTACACGCATCGACAAACTCATGCAAGATAGCTACATGCTCGATTATGCGCTTTCCGAGATGGACGGCGGCGTGTTCGGGAACGAGGTCATGGAGATCAACGGCGGCCGTTAGCGATGCATCCGATCGCCCAGCCTCCGAGCCCTGGTTGAATGAACGGACCAGTTGTGAACCCAACACACCTTTGTGTTTACTGATCGTCGTCGCTGATTCTGATAAAGCTCGAGGCTTCCGCGCTAGCTGGCTGCTTCTTCTTCATCCTCCGCAAGACCCCTTTCCGACTCGGCGCACGACTGACGACTTTACGACCCACAGCTTCTACAGCATTCGAAAAGCAACACGTATAACGACTATCAAGACAACAACAACAAGAACAACAACAAAATGAAAACTTCCACTTCATTCACCATCCTCGCCTTGCTCGCGACTGCCGGCGTCTCGTTTGCCGCGCCGGTGCCTACCGCAGCCAACTCGAAAGACTGCGACCCGTTCGGTAACGTTCGGGTCATGCCGCGCGCCGAAGCGGCCAAGGTGAACTCTGTCCCGCTTGATGGCAAGCAGGGGCTTGCGGGCGTGGATGCGAGCCGCAGCGGCAACGTTGGGGTGCGTCGCTGCTGACGCTGCAGTGTGCTAGGCTGATGTGAGCATAGGTCCTCTCAAAGGACTGTGCGACGTGTGACCAGAGCCAAAGTGGCAAGGCTGGCAAGGAGCCTGTTCAAGCTGATGCCTCGCGCGTCGGCAACGTGCAGGTGGGTACTATGAGTACGCGTGGCGGTCAGCTGAGCCATGCACAGATTGGCGACGAACACACCCTTTCGGGCTCCCAGCCCAACCCCAAGAGCATCAACAACGACCTCAAAGCGCTCGAGTCGGGCTCGTTCCACGACACGGTGGCCGGCCAAGACGTCAATGCCAAGACGTACCCTAACGCCGGACCGGCCAATTCAGGCCAGAACGGCGTTGTGGACGTTACGAACGGAAACAAGCCCGTCCTACAAGCCGTCAAGACACCAGGCAAGGATGTGCCGATTGCCGATGTCAACGTGAACAAGGGCCAAGTCGAAACCAAGGTCCAGCTGCCCACCGACACTGGCAAGGGTAATGGAGTACCTCAAGCGCAAGCCAAGACGTACCCGAACGCCGGTGGGCCCAACAGCGGCCAGAACGGTTTGGTCGACGTTGAACACGACAACGGTGCAAAGGTGCACGTCATCCAGACGCCGGGGCACGACATGCCCGTTGTCGCCGTCGGCGTCAAGGACAGTGACGGCAAGCGCCCGACCGACGTCAAAGTCCAACTCCCGGTCGATGACGCCCAGGGCAACAAGGTCCTGCCTGTTCCCGAAGGTGGCAAGGCGCCGGGTGGTTCACCCAATGTTGCCGAATTGGAGCCTAATGACGACAATGGCCGTTTGACGACCCAGCTGCTCGGTCGACCAAAGGGCGTGAGTGGAGCATGGATGCGCTGCGTAGGATCACTGTTGACTGTTGTAGCGCCCGAACGGCTTGCCGGTACCCGATCTCAAGCCCGTCGTCGAGGTGGGTCCTCTTTACAAAGCGCTGGCTGAGCTGATGGTTCAGGTCGTCAACGGGCAGTCGACGCAAAACCAGAAGCCCAAAGACGATGGCAAGCCAAAAGACAACGGCAAGCCCAAGGATAACGGTGGCAATGGCAAACCCCAGGACGGCGCTAAGCCCAAAGACGGGGGTAAGCCAGCCGATGGGGGCAAACCCAAGGACGGCGGTAAACCGGCCGATGGGGCAAAACCGGCCAATGGCGGCAAGCCTGCAGACGGCGGCAAGCCAAAGGACGCTAGCAAGCCTCAGGATCCGCCAAAGAATGGTGATCAGGTCAAGGCCGAGAGCAAGCCCCAAGACGGCGGAAAGCCCAAGGACAATGGCAAGCCGCAAGATGCACCAAAGAATGATGACAAGCCCAAGGATGCGGGCAAGCCTCAAGACGGTGGGAAAGCCCAAAACGGGAAGCCTCAGGATGGTGGAAAGCCCAAGGACGGTGGCAAGCCGAACGACGGGGCCAAGCCCAAGCCGAACGGCGGGCTCGAAGACGCGGTCGATCCCTTTTTGGCCCCGACGCGCGGTGGCATCTTGCTTGTTAGTCGTTGTTCTCTTTCGCTCGGCTTGTCGTTGACTGAGCACCACAGGGCAAGAAACCGGCCACGTTCAAGCCAAGTCAGAAGCCCGAGCACGTCGTCCCGTGCCCATCTGACAAGACCGGTGTCGTCAACGCCGGTGCGCAAACGCATTCACCCGACCGTCTTGATGATCTCGTCGAGATGTGCATCGACGCCAGTGCTCTCTCGTACGCTCCCGAGCACACGCATGTGAGTCTGCTTGGCGTACAGCTCACACACGGATGGCTGACGGTCGCAGGCATGCCCCGACGAGATGCAGCACATTGTCAACACGCACTACGACTCGAAAGCGCAAGACTCGGCCTATGTGCAGCGCCTCGTCCGGCTCTGCGTAGACGCCGGCGCGCTCCGAGTGTAGTTGGTTGTTTGACTCGGTCGGGTTGTATCTCGCCGTATGGGCCTGGTTGTTGTTCTATCGTTGTTGTCATGCACCCTCTACACCTCGGTCGTCGTGCTTCTGGTGCCACGGTCGGTTGCGGTGATTGGCGGATCACGTGATTTCCCGAAAACGGCCGCGTGGCTCTACTTTCCCACGGGTGACGCGCCGCCACCGCACCAGCATCCACAACCAAAGCTGCATCCTCCCCGCCGTTGACAATCCACAAGAGTGCACACGGCGCTGTACATGGCTGCGGTACATTGACCAGTATGAACACTCAGCAGCAGCAGCAGCAGCAACCTCTGTCGTCACAGCCACCCAAACGCGAACAGAGTCCCACCCCACCGCAAACAGCCCCGTTGGCTTCAGCCCAGCCTCAACCCGCCCCAGTCCCGTCCGCAGCTTCGTCTCCCACTCTACAGTCAGCTCAGCAACCGCAGGCGCAACATGCCGCCACCGCGCAGTCACCATCCAACTCGGCGTCAACCGCCGCGTCAACCGCCGCGGCCAACGCCACGGCCGCCATCGCAGCCGTAGCCGCAGCTCCCTCAGCTCTGACAAACGCAAACGGCCAATGGGCACAGAGCGCACCAACAGCACCGGCCAATCCCATCTCGATGGCCGCTGCAGTGAGCAACTACCGGCCCCTCAACGTCCGGGATGCCCTCAGCTACCTCGACCAAGTCAAGGTGAGTGATCGATAGCCGGGCCATTTTCCCATCTTGACCATCTTTCAGGTCCAATTCTCCGACCAGCCTGACGTCTATAATCGTTTCCTCGACGTGATGAAGGAATTCAAGGGCCAAATGTGAATTTGCCTATAGCATCCGTTGAGAACCTGACTGACGATTTCGGTAGCATCGACACCCCAGGAGTCATTGATCGCGTATCCACACTGTTCCGAGGCCACCCATCGCTCATCCAGGGCTTCAACACTTTTCTACCGCCAGGATACCGCATCGAGTGTCTCGGCGGCGAGGGCGACGAGCGCGGCTTGATCACCGTCACTACACCGACGGGCACAGTCTCCCAGGTACCAGGAGGGTTCGCGGCTGCCGACCGCGAGCGCAGAGAAAAGGCCGATCGAGAGGCTAAAGAAGCTCGCGAGGCTGCAATGGCGGCAACCGCCCGACCGACTCTACCCCCCGTATCGGTCACAACACCAGGCCAGTACGGCGGGCCTGCCCAACCCCTGCCAGCACACGGACAATCCCCAATCTCACACACCCAACCTCGGCACCCTTCACAGCCCGAGGCGATCCCGCACGCCCACATCACCGGCCACGGCAACCCCAACAACCTGCCGCAGATCCCAATCCCGTCTCACACCAACCCCGCACCCCCATCCGGTCCATCCACCCCGGGTGCCGCCCAATTCCTTGCCTCGGGAGGTCTGCAGAATGGCGGTCACGCTGGTGGTCACCAGAACCCCGCCGCCGCCGTCGCCACCGGTCGACCAGGCCAAGGCCAGATGGTCGAGTTCAACCACGCCATTTCGTTTGTCAACAAGATCAAGAACCGGTTCAACTCGGACCCCGAGACTTACAAGCAGTTTCTCGAGATCCTGCAGACGTACCAGCGCGACACCAAGGACATTGCAGAGGTCTACCAGCAGGTCACGCAGCTGTTCAACAACGCGCCCGATCTCCTCGACGAGTTTAAGCAGTTCTTGCCGGAGAATGGCAGTGGTGGCGCGCTCGGCTCGTTTATGCAGGCGGCCGGTGCGCAGTCGATGCTCGCTGGTTCTAGCTTTCAGGAAAAGCCGCAGAGCAAGCGATCGAGCAAGGACAAGGACGCCCCGGCTCCCGGCGCTGTCAAGAAGCGTCGTGGCCAGGCCGACCCGACCAAAGCTCCTGGCGGGCAGCGGGTGAGTGCTCTAGAGATCTGCTGTGCCCAAACTGACATCTCTAGCAGAAGAAGCCAAAGCTCGCACACAAGGCCGACAGTCCATCGCACGACGACGACTACAGCGGTCCTTCTGTGCCACCGACGATCCCGCTCCCACAGACGCTCGCATCCCCTGACGAAGTCGCCTTCTTTGACAAGGTCAAGAAGCACATCGACGACAAGGTCGTCTATCACGAATTCCTCAAGCTCATCAACCTGTTCACCCAAGACATGATTGACACCAAGATCCTCGTCGAGCGCGCGGCAATGTTCATCGGTGAGACGGCCGACATCTGGCCGTTGTTCAAGACGGTCGTTGGCGCAGACGAGGTTGGGCGCAGTAGCGGGTTTGCAAACATGATTGGCGTCGATGCTGGCGTGGTCGAGAACACGCCGATGATGGACAAGCCCAAGATTGACTTGCTGAGGTGCCAGCCGTTCGGCCCGAGCTACCGTCGGTTGCCAAAATCGGTGAGTGCTGCGGAGGGCGATGGACCCCAACTGATGTCGGTAGGACGTCAACGTCGCCTGCACGGGCCGCGACGCAATGTGCTGGGAGGTCCTCAACGACGAGTGGGTCTCGCACCCGACCTGGGCTTCGGAGGACTCTGCGCCGTTCATTGCACACAAGAAGAACATTTTCGAAGAAGCCCTGCACAAGTCGGAAGAGGAACGCCACGAGTACGATTACCACATTGAGGCCAACCTGCGCACGATTGCGTTGCTCGAGCCGCTCCATGCCAAGATCCAGACGATGGACCCGGACGAGCGCGCTCACTTTACGCTCAAGGCGGGCCTTGGCGGTCAGAGCAAGTCGATCTATCAGAGGATCATCAAGAAGGTGTATGGGCCGCAGGTTGGGTAAGTGCGCCTGACTGGATGATGCGGCGCTGACAGTGCTCAGACCCGAGGTGATCAAGGCTTTGCACGAACAGCCCGTCGTTGCGCTCCCGATCGTGCTCGAACGCCTCAAGAGCAAGGACGAAGAATGGAAGCGTGCCCAGCGCGAGTGGAACCGCGTATGGCGCGAGCAAGACGCCAAGAACTTTTACAAGGCGCTCGACCACCAGGGCACGCAGTTCAAGGCCAACGACAAGAAGACGATTGCACCAAAGACGCTCATCACCGAGATTGAAGCCTTGCGCAAGGAGCAGTGCCACCGCCGTGCGGCCATGATCGACCCCTCGGCTGCCGTATCGCGTACACGCCACCACTTTGCGTTCAAGTTTGCCGACAAGGACGTGCTCAAGGACGCGATCAAGCTCGTCATCTCGTACCTTGACCGCGTCTCGGGTCAGCTCGCAGCCGCCGACAAGAACAAGATTGAAGACTGCCTTCGCGACTTTGTCCCGCTCTTCTTCTTGCTCGACAAGGCCGAGTTTGACGCCGATTTCGGAGATGCCGAGCATACGGGCAATGAAGACGAGGATCCGTCAGAGGCCGATTCGGACGCGGGACACAGTGCGGCCGATGAGGATGATGCGCGCCGCGGCAAGAAGACGGCACTCGGGAACGGCGCAGATGACCTGCGCAAGCGATTGCTCAAGCAGGCTGCAGCTCAGGAGAAGAGTGCTCGAGCCAAGCGGGACGACTCGACGCCGGGCCCAGCCGCGGACGCTGAGCCCGCAGAAGGTACCATCTCTGTCGAGGGCACGCCTGCACTCGAAGGCACTGCAGACGGCGCCGAAACGCCCATCCCACCGCCCGTCGAGGCTCAAGCTGTCGCCGAGGCGCTCGAGAAGGGAAATGCTGGCTCGGCCGCTGCCGAAGAGACATGGGTGCAAATGGACACTCCGGCCGAATCACCCGCACTGTCGACCGATGGGGCGGGATCATCGGCGACCAAAAAGCCTCAGCGCAAGGGCAACTTCTTTGCCAACCAGGCTTTCTACGTCTTGATTCGTCTGCTTCAGGTGCGTTATACGACTCTAGCAGCGATCACGCTGACAATGCCAGATTCTCTACTCGCGCCTCCTCGCCTGCAAGGAATACGGTGCCAACCTCGCAAAGACGATCCCGGCAAAGAAGCCGATCAACCCACTCGCGCACGAATTGGGCCTCACCGACGGTCTGGCGCCGTACAGTGACGTACTTGAGGGTACCAACCCGGCCGCAGAGTACTACTCTTACTTGTTGGGTCTTTGCGAGCGGCTATTTGAAAACGAGATCGACGTCAATGGGTTCGAGGAGACGCTGAGGTTGATGTACGATACCAAGGCGTACACCATGTTCACGGTGGATCGTGTTGTTGCCGCCATTGTCAAGCAGGTGTGTGACTGGCTGCGGGCAAGGGTCAAGCTGACCATCATCAGACCCAGACTATCCTCGGCGACATGCGAAGCCAAGAGGTGCTTTTACTGCTGAAGCGCGATCGCGCGACCGAGAAGACGACCACGCGTCAACAAATTGCATACCGTATGCAAACTGAAACCGTGCTGGGCCACGAGGAGAACCTGTTCAAGATTGAATGGGTGCGTCTGGCTCATTTGGTCTTGGGCTTTGCGCTGACGGTCACTAGCACGCCGCGTCCGACACGTTGACGATCCAGCTGCTGGGCAAGGATGACTTGACGATTGATGATGCCGAGACGGCCGAGCAAAAGTGGAGGCAGTACATTGATAGCTTTGTCCTGGTACGCTGTGCAGCAGTTTGAGGAGAGCACGAGTGCTGACTATACCAGACGCACCCGACGGAAGGCTTGGCGCACCGCGTTGAAGCCCCATTGCTGAGACGGTGAGTGCTGCAACTGGCGATATAGTGCTCCAACTGACGGTATAAGAAACCTCATCGAACTCCCCGCGAGCGCCGGCAACGAAGTGTTTGATGTCAAGAGCGGCTTGGACATCAAGATTGCGATCGGAAGCTATCGAATGTTCTTTGTCCCTGGTGCGTTGCCATGCTCACGACCGTTCAGTCGCTCACATTGCGCAGGCACGGAAGACTTTTTCCACCGCCGACGATCTGCTGGAGAACTGGCAGAGATTGAGGCCAAAGAGGGCGCTCAGACGGAGAGCCGAGCAAACAAGCTTGAAGCCTTGCTCGAGTCGCGGATAGCGTCGCAGCCGTCCACATGAGATGGGTTGAGCGGGTTGTGTTGTACCTCTGATGAATCTCTTGGTATCGGCGCGTACATGGTGATGCTGATTACTGCATGCAGATGCTAGTCACTGTCACTGTCCGAGCTGTCCACTGGCCGCTTGTTGGCCGGCCCCTCTTCGTCGCTCGACTCTTCTTCACTGCTCTCGTCCTCGCCATGCACTGCACTCTTCTTGACTGCGCCGCCGCGCATCTGCGCCATCTGTCCCGCCAGCGAGTCCTCCTCGGGATCAGAGATATCGTCGTCGCTCTCCTCTTGCTCCAACAACGAAGCGTCTTCCACTTTCAACTGCAAAGCCGTCAGTTAACGACACGCACGCACAGCTAAACGTACCACGACATTCTTCGACACGTCGGCGCCCAGCCACGTATCACTCTTCCAGTACGCAAAGAAAGTGTACACGCCCGGTTGCGGCGGCGCCTGGAACTGCAGCTTGAACTCGCGCGGCTCGGACAACGAGCCATCCGGTTTTGGCATGGGGATGTCGGTGATGCGCGAGGGCTGGACGATGACTCGGTTGAGTTTGGTGTCGCCGATCAACACCCACCAGTGGGGCTTGCGATGCTATTGCGGTTCAGCGATTGACATGTTATGCGTGCGGGAGACCCACTTGAGGCCAGCAAGGGGCATGAGCATAGCCATTAGGTTCGGGAACGACCTCGCTCGCAGCCTTGAGCTTCTCCTTGACAGGTTCGACCGCCTCTTCGGCCTTTTCTACCACAGGCGCGGCATCGTGCTCAGCATCGCCATTGGGCTTCTCGTCGTCGTTGGCAAGCTTCGGTACGTCGGCTTCAGGTAGAGGCGCTGATCCGGGGTAGCGATACCGCACTTTGTACGTGAACTGGACAATCGCGCCGGGAGTCACAATCTTCTCGCCCTCGACTGAACGTACATTAGCTCAGGCGCCAGACGCTGTATGCGACACACCCTTGAACTCGGCCTCGGCCACCTCCAGTCTAGGCCATGACTTTGCGACCTGCTTGGCCTCTGCCAGCTCGACCTCTTCAACCTCGTCTTCAATTGCTACAAACTTTTCCAACCACTTTGAGCCCTCGGCACCCTTGGCTTCCGCTAGGTCTGCCGACTCGGGGTTGACTTTCGGCAGCTGTTGCAGAGGTGATACGCCTGGTGGGAGAGCTTGGACGAGATGCGGCTGCAGCGAGATGGCAAGTAGTGAAGTCGCGAGCCAGTTGTGGCTGAGCGCGACTTGTTGGACCGAGTTGAGAACCGGCGGGAGTACGCGAAGGACAGCGAGGCGTTCTGAGGCCGTTAGCTGAAAGTCTGACCAAATGCTAGCCCAACCCACCCTTTTCGAGCTCGGGCTCGACATCGATCCGCAGCAGGTGACTCCACAGCAACACCGCGGCGTGGCGGTTCGGTCCACTCGTATACTAATTCACTCAGTTGGATCCCGCTGCTCTGGTCGCTACCCACCTGGCCAGACATGACGCCTTCGACACCCCACTCTTCAGCCCGCTGCATGACATCCTTCTCGAGCTCCTCGATCTTGCCCGCACGTTCCTTCTTGAGCGCCTTCTTGTTCGCGCCCTTTGCCTTTTTCTTATCGACACCAGCGCCGCCCAAGAGCCGGCGCAGCTCAAACGAGGACGCAATCAGGGCAATGATGGCGGCAAAGTCGATCTCATCCGTCAACTTTTTGAAGATGAGTTCGGCCGTGGCATTGAGTGTGCCGTCGCGCGTGAGTTCGCGCTGGGAGAACCACCAGCGGCCCTGTGAACGTCAGGATCGATCCTGTAGGTCACAATCAACATACCACGGCGTAGGGGATCGCTCCACCCAGCACCAAGCCGTACGCGCCAAGGACCCAGATGTTGTTCTTGCCCTCGATGACCCATTGCGGGATCGCAATCTTGTCTTCGCGCTGTTGAGGGCCGTCGGGGTTACCATACTTTGCCAGGTTTTCTCGGACGACCTCGTCGGTCAGCCTGCGGTGGGTGAGAACATAACGCTGTGCACGGGGCGACTAACGCCTTGTAAGCCTTTGTGAGCTCGACAAAGCGCGCATCGGCATCCTCTTGCGTCTGGTTCTCGGACAACTTGATCTTGTCGGGATGGCTGCGACCGTGTCAGCCCTGATCGCTGTGGTCGTGGAATCGGGTTACCCACAATTGCAGACTAAGCTTCTTGTAGTGCTTCTTGATCTGCTTTTCCGTGCTTGACTAGGATGGTGGTCAGCGCCGAGGATTATCAATCGCTGGTTCCATGATGGGTACGAGCGAAACGTCTGCTATAGGACGTAGGTCTGTCTTCCCATCACCTAGAGTTCGCCGCGAAGCGCGACTTGGCGCTTGCGAGTTTGCGACCAGCAGTCCCAGCAACTGATCGGTTCACTCGAGGTTGGTTCAGAGCAGTATGACAGCAGCGTGCCGTTATTCCGCGTAGAGACAAATCCGACGGCCGGATTGGTTCACCCCGGCGTACATGCTAGAAGACAGAGGCGGACGCGCCGCCTTCGTATATCAGGCTAGCGTCGTGCGAGTCGTCAAGACCGTTGCGATCAGCCCAGCCCCTCTCGCTGGCTCGGTGGTGCTGGTGCTGCGCGTGGCATTAACAGTGCCACTGCGGTGCGCAGCATCAAACACCTCGGCACTGCCAGTGTGCCAGCGGTCTAGCGGTCCAGCCGCGTTGCAAGACGACCTATCCTTGCAGCGGCGGCGAGGCCGCATCAGCATCCACTCGTGGCCAAACATCTGCAATAACGTTCCGCAAGTATCGGATAACCTAGCTGGCAACGACACCGCGCGAGTAGTCATTCAAGTGCAGCAGTGGTTCCCAACGAGTCACCGGCAAAGGACGATTGAAAGCCGTTGGAACAAACGGGGCGATACGAGTCCCAACCATCTGCGCCTTGCTTCTACTTGTAGGCTTGGTTCCGTCTGCAGCACTCGGCTCGTTCCAAGCCGAGTGCATTTATGGAGAAAGCATCATCGGCGGTGGCATTACATCCCGCCGGACCGGATCCCGTAGGCGGCGACGGCAACGCTAGACCGCCACGCCGCTGTGTGGAGACCATCAAGACGTCTGCAGCTATCAGACATCATCTGGTAAAGATCCACTTTGCGAGCGCCATCACGCCGAGGTGCGAGTTGGTAGTCATGCGCTTACGAGCGCGGCATGTCCGATCTGGGTTTGGCTGGCTCCCGGATACGCGCATCGCAACGCTCCGTGTTCGATACTCTACGACTAGCAGGCTCAAGCTGTCGTGGTCACCGGACAATGAGCGACGGTGGCAGTATCAATCATTGCGCCTCTCGAGCGTGCCATGATCAGCCGTTGGATCGGCAGTGTCCTCCTGTCGAGCGAATCGATCGATTGTGCATGACTGGCTCAGACAAACAGGACACGCAGCGGTTGATAGTAACGCGACGGATAGCCATCCCATCTGACAGGTAACGCGCAGGCCACCAGCTGCTTTCATTGACGCTTGGACGTGGTGACGACGCCCCGCCCTTCGGTTACCTGGCAGCTGACAGTAGCGGTACCCTGCCAAAAGTCACCGGGCGCAGGCGCGGGAGAGACCAAGGAGCCAAGCGCATCGTTGGGCGCAATAGATCGAACGCATCGATCTATAGCCGACCGTCTGCGCTTCGCAACGGGTTTCAGGCTCGTACCCTTGCACGTCGGCCGAGGCGAGCCGAGGGCTTCAGTCGTACGTGACTCGGTATCCGCTTTCAGGTCCAGCCGAGCGCCTGCGCCAGACACTCGCATCAAGTGCGTCGGAACGGCATGCGGGCGTAACAAGGTCCTACCACATGACCTGCGCAGAATGGTGTATCTTGCGTGTGTGAGCGACGGTTGCCTATTGCCCCGAGATTGGAGCTCTCTGATCATGGCTTGGTAGCGATGCCTGTACAGCGCGCTGGTACGTCACGGTGGTCCAAAGTCGACGTGTTTCACCACGCGAGTGGAGGCGTACCAGAGCGAACCGGTTGTGGGTGCCGTCTGCAGTGCATCGACTCGCGCCAAACATTGTCGCAACCGACGCGATCCGCCCCATTTGATCCCTGCCAGCGCCCTGTTCTCTCCGCACAAAGGCCACAGAGCGCAGCCACTCACCGATCCGAGGCCTAAAATCTCAAACGGGTTGTAGACGACGTGTTCGCCCTTTGGCGCGTTGGCGATGTTGTACGCGAGGTAGGCAAACGCGATCCAGCCGATCGCGAGCACTGCTGCTTTTGTGCCGATGCGCTGGGACAGGCGTGAGCCTTTGAGCTGTTTCAGCCTGGTTTCGTTGCGTGCGCATTCCGAGCAGTGGCAGCGTGCGGTCTTGCGTGCTGTTAGGTGGGGACGTGTCAGCGGGTGCTACGATACGAGGCGTATAGGCCGGAGCTAGGTTGCAAGACGCTGCTGCACGCAGAGTGCGGCTCTGCTATCAGAGGCCACGGACTGACCTCTGTCCTTGCTCGGTGTCAGCCAGACGAGGGTTGTTGGCACCAAGACGAGCGAGAGGAAGGTGATGGCAAAGTATGACGCCAGCGCGCCCTGGTCATCGTACGAGATGCCCGGTGCCATGGTCGTCGCTGCGCTCTTGCAACCCAGACGTCGACGTGAACAGGTGAGGATGGTGGATTCCACGTCGGTAATCTTCGCGGATGAAATAGCATAGCTGGGGGTTAGTAGGGTTAGCGGGGTTACTATAACGCCGATCCCCGGTGTCCCGGTTCAACCCGCCGTGGCCAGTGCTCTTATCCTCAACAACCATCATGTTCTCTCGCGCACTCTCCAGGGCGACACCGGCCATCCGCACAGCACGCTCGTTCGCTACAGCAGCAGCACCAGGCTCCAACGAGTTTGCAGCCAACCGGGCCGCGACAAAGCAGCACGCGCACGGTGAGGCCTTGCGGGGGACATGGCGAGACGGCAGCTGACCGAGCTGTGCTTTAACCCATGTCCTGTTCATTCCCACTCGCTCGCTTGCACTGTGCCACAACGACCGCCGTTTGATTGGTTCCTGATCATCCCGACTTGACATGACAGAGACCTCGGACCTGTGGCGCAAGATCAGGTCAGTCGTCTTTGATGACGCCCACCTCACTAGCACTAACGCTATCAGCTTGTACGTGTGCGTACCCGGTGCCCTCGTTGGCGCACTCTGGGTCTACAAGGTCGAGGCAGAGCACGCCGCCCACCTCGACCACCTCGCTCACGACAATGGCGGCGAGATGCCCGCCCGCAGCGTCTACAGCTACATGAACATCCGTAACAAGGTCAGTCGCGCGCGGACTTGGTTCGAGCACGAAGGGATGGAGCAGAGGCCAACAGGAGACTACTCTGCCAGCGCACTCGCCGGTCAGGGCCAAACCGCAGCAGCAAGTGCTGTTAGGTAGACGCCGTAGCCCGACTCGTGGCTTCCAAGCGCCACACGACGGGAGCATCACGACTGCTTTGCTAGCTTGCGAGCTGCGAAGTTCTCTCGATGAGCTCCAGCCGACACCGTTTCGACACACAGCTGCAACGACTACGAGTCGGCTGGCCCAGCCACTTTGAGACGGACAAGCGCGGTTGGCCCTCAGCTGGCTTCACCAAGCTGTTACCTAGCACCTCGCTTTCGTCAAAGCATGTCTTGTCGCTTAAGCCGGTCTGTAACGAGTAGGCAACAGGCAGCTGCCCCGCCCCCGGTGCCCCGGCGTAGTCAACGTCGACGATCCGCAGTGTTCGATCGACCGTAGCGTAACAGGCGGACGCGTCAGCTGTCAAGCTATCGATTCCTGCGGACGCTTGATCCGTCGGTCATTGCGGACCGCAACTCGTAGGTGTTGCGTCGTCCTCGTCAAGCTCTGGAGTCACGAAACGCTGCCTTTTCGACTTCCAGTCGAGCTAGCAACGGAGACACAGCAGCTTGCGAGAGGGTCTATCGGGGTCTGCAGCCGTCGAGCTATCGACTCGTGTCCGCATTGGCTACCTCCCGCGCCCGTTCCAGAGCGGGACCAGACAAAGTGACAGCTTGTGCTGCTATTGAATCTCGTGGCTTCGCTCCGGAACACACGCGCGGCCAGCCAAAGCTAGGCTCGGAGCACGCGTCTCGTGCTGGTGACGTGGGTACACTGTACTGGCTTTTGCGCGACGTGTGAGCGCCTTGAACACTTCTAGCTGCCATACCGCGGACGTCTCGTTGGCTACGTGCCAATCGGATCCGGGCGCGCAGCTAAGAGGTGAAGATGGTCACGACGAGCGGTCAAGCTAGCAAACGACCCGTATATCCAGTAGTGGATCACCCATGACATGGCAGATGCGGTCGGTTGCGAGTCAAACTCACAGATGATGGGGCGGCGACCTGTACAGCTATTCAGGCAGACGGATAGCTCCTCCTCATCTGTCAGTATGACTGCACAGTCCGGCCGATGTCACCGGAGCTATAGCCTGTCCGACCCGACCGATGTTTTATCCACCTCGATGGGTGTAGCGCATTGCCTGCGATAACCGAGCGTCGCGTAGGCAGGTCCAGGGCGGCAAGATTCGAAGTGTTCACAGCTGGCCCGGCTGCTCTGCCAAGCAGGCTCATGTCCCGCGTTGGCTCAGAACGCATCCTTACCCACCAATCACGATAATCGCTGACACCATGACAGCCATTCCCGTATGTCACGTTTACCTTCGGCATCCACCCAGGTCTGTATGTAGTACTGACGCGCCATTCAGATGGGGCAACGAGGCTCTTTTCTTCAACGTGAGTCTCAGCGCGCGATTCCATATGGCGCTGACACCGCTCAGCCCAAGGCCAACATCCCCATTGGCGGCGCAGACGAGTAGACTTGACGCGATGCATCATTCATTGGGTTGGATCGTTCAGCTGGATTACGCTGCGATTTGAGCGGGGCGGTTCGCGATTCCCAGTGCCCAGTCAAGGCTACCGATCATCAGTGATGGCTTGCAATGTTGTCCCGCCCGGCGCGACGCGACTGTAGAGTCTAGTCGGCGCAGACTCTGCTTGCGTCTCACATAGAGATAGCCTTGTATTGCCCGGCATCGCTACATACAACATGGACTATCCAGCACGCAGCCCTTTCCTACACCCGATCCAAATCGACAGCCCAGTCGCCAAAGATGAGAGCGGCGAACGCCTCGAGCTCGGGCAGCGCCAACAGATCCTAGACGACTGTCAGCACGACCAGGCGGACACGAGGCGAAAGCTGACCTCGACGCCGACGTCTGGCACGCCCTCCCACACGCCGCGTCCCCAACGCGTAATGACCGGTAGGCAGTCGACCAGCCGCTTGTTCGCTACACCGTCCGCGCCAGGACTGTACACTTCCTCTGTCAACCTCGCTAGCAAGGCATCCGTCATTCGGCCCACTCCGAGCGCGAGCACGAGCTTGAAGTCGGGACCGGAGAGGTGGGAGATTGATTGGGTGTGTAGTGCAGCCAAGGGCGGGGGGTAGGGGTAGCTTGGCAGCGGCGAGTTTGGGTACTGTGCTGGTGTTGTGGGCGGGAGGAGGTGGGGTAAGAAGCTATGACCGTCACTATGAATCTCGAGACTTGACTCGAGACGTACTCATACAGCGCTGCACCCGCGAGCTCATCATCCGTCTCGACGCGCGCTCGTACACTCTGTAGTTTCTCGCGCCAATCTGCAAGACTGAGCTCACGCTTCAGCGGGAAGCTGCATTGTGTCAGCATTGTAGTCATGATCAATAACGACGCACGATGCAAACTCGTCGCGGACGGCAACCTCGACGCGCGCTGCGATCCCTTTCCAGCCTTCGTGCAAGATCCACCACGAGAAGCAGAGGAACAGCCTTTCGGTCTCGGGGTCGATCGCTGGGGTATCATCTTCAAGAGGCGTAGATGGCGGTTGTGCGTCTGATGTCGTGCTACCAGTCGGCAGAAGAGAACCGAGACCGAAAGGCAGCACCGAGCTGATTGACACCGAGGACGACTCGGCAAACTCGCTCAAGCCCATGCCCTCGAGAGAGAGATAGTCTAGCCAACCGGACTTCTTCGTCGTTGAAATCGATGGTCGCCCACCCTGAGTCGCGTACTCGGGCTTGGGCTCGGGCAACGCCTCGCGGACGCTGCGGAGGTAGTGGATCCGCGAGAGCAGAGTGAGCTGAGACTGGGTCAAGAGCAAAAGCAGGGGGAGCAGGTAGACTGTCGTGAGCGATCGTGTGAGACCTGTTTATACAGATTAGCCAACGAGTAGTAGTGCGGAATGTCGACCGACTTTTGACCTTGAGTTCGTTCCATAGCTCAGCCTTGGTTTTAGACGGGTGCTCTGGCGGCGAAGAGCCCAACGGCGGCGAAGAGTTGCTTGTAGGAGACGCCGAGGCAGATGTGGGTGGAAGAGAGATTGACTGTGAGATGGACGAGTTGGTGTACTAACATTGTGAGCTGTTGCAACCGCATCCGCCCAGCCAACCCACCTGATCGTCCGTCTCGGTCCCTAACTCGCTCACGCTCAGGTGAAGCTCTGTGCCTGTTCCTTCACTCTGCGCTTCCTCTTTTACACGATCTTGGAACTCGCTCGCCCAGCTGTCGCCAGGATGCCTTGACGGTTCGGCCACTGAAGGCTCAGCAGCTGGTGCGGGCTGCTCCAGCAGTAGACTCGCAGCGGGTGTAGACGTCACAGAGGTCGCCCCCGATCGACCTTGCAGCTCTGTGGAGATGGCCTCGACGTCGTACCGCGCGAACAGTTGCTCGGCGAGGGTTGGAAGCAGGGCATAGAGCGTGAACGAGACGTTGGAGAGTGTAGATGTGAAGGAGCGTTTGAGCCTGGGATCGCGTTAGCCGCACGCGTTACGTCTCAGCCAGCTACAGCTAGTCATCCTAACTCGTCCAACGCACAGATCCTTTGCACTTCGTTCTCTCGACAGCTTGATCCGTGTCTCTCGCATCCGGTCGAGCGCATACGACGTGACGAGGTAGAATGTGGTGCCGACGCCGACTGCAAACGCCAGCGAGCGGAAGCGACTACGCCAAGGGTTGCGGTGCGGTGCTTGGACTGGCATGTCGCGCTGGCTGACTGTTAAGATGGGAGCAGGTCCGTCGAAGTGATAGTGAGCTCGGCGGCGGCAAACGCGAACCGGTCACAGTGGCCACCGCGGTTGACCGCAGCTACAATCGGAGCCACTCGAGACCGGCGAGCTTTGTATGTAGGATCGTCCACAAGACTATGAATTACATGCCAAGTGGCCCAGAAGCGCTCCCCGCACCGCCGTGACTCTGACTCGTCGACAGACCACCGGTTTGCAAGCCTGTAGACGGAATGGCCGGCTGCGGCTTGACCGTCTTGATCTGGAATGTGCCTACGGGATGTCAGAGACTACCTGAAGGAGCTCGTAGCGTACATTGCGGCAGTCCACTGGTCTCGGCAACGACGACCGCTGGCAAGCCGAGCCGTACCAGTGCGCCTTGAATCACGGCTTGTGGGAAGAGCATGTGCTGCAAATGGTCAATTGGTACACATCCATGAGAAAGTAGTACTTACAAGCTTGGCTGCCTCTGTGAGAGCAGCAGGATCACCAGCGGTACTGAGCGGTACTAGCGGAGGGAAAATGTGAGACTGCAGCACGTATACTCCCTGTGTGACAGGTCAGTGGTGCTTGATCCAATCACACGGCCTTGCGACGCACCCGATGGTTCGTGCGCAGGTTGTCGATACCGCGTGCATATAGGTGCAGGAAGAGGTCCTTGCACACAAATTTAATCACGTCCAAGTGGGTAGGCAGCGGCGGTCTCGATAGCGATAACCTGGACAATGTAAATTCACTCCATACTTGGATACTCACAACTCACTTCTCTGCGATCGTCCCACCGACAGCCAGGCCAAGGGCCTCGATCCTCGCGCGCAATGCTTGCTCGACCTGCTCGTGCTCCTCGCGTGCGTCGTCGCCGGCTTCTTGCTTGCCCTTGCCCTTGCCGGCTCCCAGCCCGCTCAGACCTTCTGAGCGCTCCCACTCTCTCCGCCGCTTGACAACCGCACGCGAACTATCTCGCAACGCGTCAAGTACGCATGGCAGCAGATACGCTGGCAGCTGTGCATCAACCAGTGCCGGAACTGGACTGGCCAGCTGATGAAGCGCCGACGGCAGCGATGGTTGAGTCGATGAGTAGGGCGATGATGAGGATGAGGACGGCCGAGCTGACATAGCTAGAGTTGCAGAGGGTACAGCTGTGACAGGGCCCTCACCACCTTCGGACTCGGTCGGACACTCTCGGACCCGGTCGGATGTCCGATCCCCGAGAAAGTCAAGCGCGTCCCAAAAGTCGTTCGATACCGACCGTCCGACCTTGTCGAGCATAAAGTCGACACTCTTGGCACGCAGCAGGTGTCACCACCCACACCCTTGTGACTGATCCGACTGCGAAAATGGCCCACAAACCGCGTGCGACCGGGTCCAGTGTGGGCTCAAAGCAGCAGTCGTCGACTCTGCGCAGGCTCTCGCTATTGGCGATTGTTGGCGGGCTGCTGACAGCCTTTTGCTTCTGGGCCGACGGTATCAAGGTCCGCTTAATGATCGAATTTGCCTCTGTCTAGGACTAACATGGTACCTACAGGAGCGGTTCTACATCTTCGACACACCTTCGCTGCACGCAACCGCACTCAAGGCCATTGCGCATGCCAACGCGCTCAGCGCAGGCGGCCAGTCCAACACGACGCACATTGTCGAGTCGATCATTCAGCAGCTCGCCGAGACGCACCCGCACGCTATTGCAACCGACTTTACCAACCCGACCGAATGGGTCTTCAACAATGCCGGCGGCGCCATGGGCAGCATGTTTATTATTCACGCTAGCATCACCGAGTGAGTCGAGTCGCTAGGTCACCGTGATGATGGCATGAACGGAGCGTCATCACGACTGCAACCATCTCGCTCAGGTTCACGAGCTGACGCCGCGCAGGTACCTGATCATCTTTGGCACTGCCGTCGGGACTGAAGGTCACTCGGGCCGCCACACCGCCGACGACTACTTCCACATCCTCCAGGGCTCCCAATACGCGTACAAGGCTGGGGCGCTCACACGCGAGACCTACCTGCCCGGCGACGTCCATCACCTCGCCCGCGGTGATGTCAAGCAGTACATGATGCCAGCCGAAAGCTGGGCGATGGAGTACGCTCGAGGTCAGTCTCGGTCTGTGATTACTAAACAGAGCTTGCCTAACAAACGCCAGGCTGGATCCCGCTCATGTTGCCATTCGGGTTCGCCGACACCTTTTTCTCAACGCTCGACATTCCAACACTTTATCACACGATCCGCATCACCGGACGTGAAATGATCTCAAACCTGCTTCGGGGCAAGATCTGAAACAGAAGCCGGAAGATCTCGGTGCAACATAGAAATGCATCGCATCGCATCGTACTCGGACAAGATGACGCCGTATTGAGAAGCACCAGTGTTCATGAGACGTATGGCGCAATCCCATACCTGAGCTCGTACATTGCAACGTGACACTACCATCCCGCTGCGACAACAGAGATTACCATGCGCCTTCGACTTGCTCAATGTCGTCACGCGGGCTTCAACAATGGGCACTGAAGCATGTGCAAGGTGAGTCATCGGCGGCAACGAGCAAGAAATCAAATCGACATTCATCTCCTTCTCTTGACATCGTGCGCAAGCAACTGAGAGATCCCAGATTCAGCGACATTGCAGCTTACATCATGCTCAGCCAGTCGTGTGATCCCATTAGACCGGAACATGCCAAGCGCTAACCTGAGTCCGATGAGTGTAAGTCTGGTGTTGGGATGCGAAGAACATGATCGCATCGCACGCATCTTTGTGCCTTCCTTGGATCGCGCAACGGACATACCATCTGGCTAGCCAGCCTTCTTCGATATATATTATTCCATCGAGATCGGTTTACAGTTGCCTTTCCCCGTCTTCGAAAGCAGTTACTTTGTTTCTATCGCGTTACGCCTTCTTCAACGACCTGTACAAGTAGGGCGCTGCGCTTGGGAAGTACGACGCATAACGAAGCATGACCACAGACTTGGATCAAACTTTACAGTCGGCGTATGAGATCGCACGGGCACAAGTACGGGACGTTGCCACTCACAACTGCAACAACACGCGGTGTGTCGCCCACGGCAATAAAACCTCGATAACGAAATCGCTACGCGATGATGCATCCGCCAGGAACTTGGCCTTAACGATGCCCGCCGATGTGCAAAACGTCGCATTCGCCACCACGATGCTAAAGTCATCGTGCTCGGCGGTCGTGCCGATAGCCGAAACGTACTTTTTGAGCCAGAGAAGCGTATATGAAGCATCTGGTCAATTATTTTCCTGGAACATCACCAAGGACTTTTTCGCCGAAACACGCCGCGGCGTCTAAGGCCAAGCCTTGAATTCTCGCCCGGGATCCTGGGCGTTTATTTACCATTGTAACGCAGCTACGCTCTGCCCAGTGTTATGACAACGGCACTGCTCCTGTTCTACACACTTATTTGATTTCGACAGCAGGTGGTGATTAGTCACCTGTACTAAATCACCAAGGCCAAGTCACTCTTGCGCATGACGTCGATCAAAGGACTTGTGAGACTGCACCGAAGGCGAAGGGAAGCCTTCCTATGTCAGTCGATTTGCATGTAGCTTTTCAGTCTTCTCGGGCTGAAGTATCTCTTCCACTGAAGCTTCGTGCGACGCAACACTCATGTCATCTCACACGTTCAACGAGGAAACGTACTCCGCCATCGTCAAGCAAGCTTTGGACACTTGTCGCAAGTATGACAATATGCACACAGGGGAGGGGTGCTACAATCCCGTTTGCGCCGTCCATGGACATCAACAGACGGTTATGGGCTACTACAATGCCTCAACCAAGACGCGCCGCGATTTAGAGAAGCTTTACACGCTCATCAATAGCGACGACTGCCGCAACTCCCTACCTCCCACGATGCTGGCGCTCGACATGCTCAAGGTCTCTTGCGATGACGTGCGCTCTCTCATAGACACAGTCCTCACGGAAACCAAGACTGGCTTCGAGACACTGGGATACGCTAGATTGCACTCCAAGTTGGTTGCCGATCGGGCTGCACTCGCCGGCAACCTGCAAGCTCGCCCGAAGTTGTAGTCGTGACAAGACCACAATGCCCATGTACAGCATGTATGCATCAACTCTGCGTTGCAATCAAGCCATTTTTGTGGGGATCTTGAGAGTAAGCTTGCCGATTGCAGTGGGTGCCTCTACCTCTTGATGGCCAGCGTCCAGAAGGCCACCGTAGCTGCCCATGCCAAGGCCAGGAGTCTGCGCGCTTGGTGTCGTCGCAGCGGGACTCTCGCCAATCGCCGACATTTTTCCAAAATTGGGGCATAGCTTGGCGTTGCTCCCTATGATCTGTCAGCGATGTTTGGGCGCGCAGCGCAAACTCACGCGTATGACCCAGCTGTCCACAAGCGCCGCAACGGCGACCCTAAACCGATCAGGACGGCTCGCGACCTGGCAGAGTACTCACCGCTGACCGCGATTCATCATCACCCCCCTTCCTCGCTAGGCGTCGAGCCTGGTTCTTCTTAAACTTTTCAATCTCCTCTTGCAGAACACGTTTCGCCATGGCGTCCGTTTCCGGATCACCGGTCGCGCGCAAGTTCTCCGCCGACCGCAGCATTGCCTTTTCTCGCACCGTCTTGAGGCTAGCCAGGTAGGCGTTGATGATGTTTTCGTCGCGCACAATCTCATACTCGGCTTTGCCCTTGATCTGTGTGGCATCAGACATGCGAGTTCTGTATCGATCCTCAGGTCACACTCACCACGCGCTTGATACGCAAGACCCTGCCCTGCGGATCCTCGGCCTTGCCACTGAATACACTCGCATCGTCACGATCTACCGAGCTGCCTCTGCTCATAGCCGACGGACTTCTTCCACGGGGGCTTTCGTGTTGCCAGGCAGAAGGTGCTTGAAAGCTTGATGCGCGAGAGAAGCCGTGGCGTGCGCTGCTGCTACGGTTGCGCTGCTGAGCGCGGTCTGCCTCTTCCTCGTCGTCGCTTATTTCCGGCGGGGCCGAGCTGCCGAGTGAGGCAGCCTGTGCATCCCAGATCTTTCGCTTTTCTTCCTCGTAGATCCGTGCCTGTTCAGCATTCGAAATCTTCAACGGATTCTTCTTGGCCTCTTCCAGTTGAGCTGCCAGAGTCAGCGGGGCCTAGGACGAGTGTCTCACATACCTTTGCGATCGGCTTCAGTTTCCCCGCGACGCAGGAAGAAGCTTTTCATTGACGTCTTAAGGAAGCTATACCCTTCACCTCTCGCCGTGGGATCACCCTCGCCGTGCAACAGGAGCCACGCTTTGCCCGCTTCCGCGTGCTTGTAGTTGGTCGTAGTGGTCCAGACTGCCAGCTGCTGCTCAATGTCGAGGCCTTCACCCCGGGGTCCACCTTCGCCAACATCATCCTCCACACCACCGTCGGCCGTCTTTGAATAGCCGGCGTCGTGCAGGTGTCGAGCCCCGACTTGCATGGCCTCGTAGAGCATTGCAGATTCGGGAGACACAAGAGCTTGCACATTGGCGCGCCCGGACGGCAGACCATTGTAGTCGGGATTGAGCTTCCAATACCCCTGATCCGGACCTTGACGGTGGTAGATCATAAAGTCCTATGCAAGTCAGCCAGACTGTGAGCCCAGTAGATGCACTGACATTGCCCTTGGTCTTGAAACGCTGCCGCATCTGCAACTCGGTCTGATCCGGAAAGTACCTCATCAACTTGCTCAGTTTGATCCGATTGCCTTTGGTGCGTTGCATGAGGCTCCACGCGACAATCATGAGCCGGTTCTTGGTCACGTTGGTGTTCTTGCGCGCGTGAGGACCAGGGACTTCCGATTCGTTGGGGTACGTCTGGCCGACCACGAAGAGGTTCTTGATCTCCCGGACATAGTAGTTGGGTTGGTTGTTGATCGTTTGCCTACGCGACGATCAGGATGGCCATGCGCGCTCTCGATGCGGCTCACCGGATGACGAGGAAATCTGTGCTTTCAGGTGTGTGCTTGAAGATTGGCGCACGGATCAGGTTGTTATGCAGGCTCTGGGTGACCTTGCCTGGATCTACATAGCCTAGAAGGTATGGCTCGGCATCGCCAGGTTCGAGAATCGACGGTTCGCCAAAATCCAGCTGATAAAGTCAACAATCGAAGGTGAGGTATTTCAGCCAGCCCACCTTTGGGACCGTTTCGTCCTTGTCGTTCTTCTTGCGATAGTAGTTGACGAGGGTGGTGCCCATGCCGAAGCCGCTCATGATGGGGGGATATTCCTCCTACAGCTATGTGAGAACGTCACCGGAGCAAGGGCTGCTACTCACGGAGAACTCGAGCAGCACGAACGCGCCCTTCTCACTCAACGTCAAATCCTTGGTCGAGCGCAGCCTCTCTGCTTGATCTGCCGCCGTTCGCCCGCTACCCTTGGCGTTCCTGCCAGCATCCTTTGAGCTTCGCAACTTGCTGAACCCGATTGTGACGCCGACGGGGAACTGTAGTGCCGGCCGTCGCCAAGAGCGTGCTTCGGTCTTGGACAGACTTGTCTTGTAGAATGGGAGCTGGAGCGACTTTGCCGGTCCAGCATGCACAACTTCAATATTGCCGAATGTTTGACGGATGCGTTGCTGTCCGCTGCCGTGGGCTGCCGCGTATAGGACATCGTTAGAGAGATTGAAGGGGTCGAGCTCTGCGGCTAGGTCATCCCCAGCTGCTCGGTCTTTTGGAGAGCCGGGCACTGGTGCTATGCGTTAGCTATACTCGTGGCGGATGACGGAATACATACTTCGGATCATGTCGTCCACCTGGTCTATGTCATGCGGCTTCGCGAGCGAATCCCAGACGATATCGTCGAGCCACGAATCATCAAGCAACGCGGGGTTTCTTGGTCTCTGCACGTCTTCCGCCACTGTGCTTTTCGCCGTATGCCGCGGAGGTTCTCTGAGACTTTGTCAGAGTGGCCAGTCTAGTTGAGCCACGTACCTTGAATCGTATACAATGTCATTTTCCCAATCCATCAAGTCTACCATCAAGATTGGCTGCGCGACTTGTTTGCCTTTGCCCTTGCGGTCCAGGGACAAGTCTTGGATCCAGGTTGGCTGAGCGTCGCCCTCGGTCATACCAATGTGAGACTTGTTGGCCTGGCGCTGAATCGCCCGTAGTTGTCTGGCGTCAAAGTGGCGAGCGAGTCCAGACGACAGTGGATCTCGGTTTCGATGGCGAGGAAGCGGAGGAAGAGCCGAAGTGGACGCAAAGGTCACGGCTGCATCTGGACCTGGCACAGGCGCGGGGACCGAGTCTGCAGCTTGTCAGTGCTCACCATGGTCACGGTGCTGTACCACGTACAAGTCACCACATTGGGTTGTCCACGTTGCTTGCGCGGCTTGTTCTCGGTCGCATTCTCGGTCGCATAAAGCACCTGAGAGAACTTGATCCTCTCGCCTTTCTTAAACGTCGGAAAGTGATCGCTCATGATCTTGCGTCTCTTTGCTGCTTGAATCTCTTCCTTGCTCAGTTGGACTACTGGCACTGCAGCTTTTGACTGAGCAGCGCTTCTAGCTTGGGCTTTGGCCTGTGCTTGTGCCTTGATAGCCAGTCTGGCATACCGAGCCTCTTGCTCGCGTTCCCGCC
Organism: Holtermannia corniformis; assembly: GCA_001599935.1. Taxonomy (NCBI): domain Eukaryota; kingdom Fungi; phylum Basidiomycota; class Tremellomycetes; order Holtermanniales; genus Holtermannia; species Holtermannia corniformis. The sequence continues at coordinate 234,491 of BCIJ01000016.1, read as the reverse complement.
GCCGACGTTCCTCCTCTTCGGGCGTGATATGCTCCTCTGGAAGATCGTCATCATCTGCGTCGACATAGTACTTGTCGCTGTTGAGCTCGTTTTCATCAATCTTGAAAGCCTGTGCCCGCTTGCGACCGCCGGGTGCGAGCACATAGTCGAGGTCCTGGCTGGGGTCGACACCGGCCTCGGCGAGCAGCTGGCGCATACCGACACCGGTGAAGGAGTCGAGGATACCGGCGTCATCCCCATCGTCTTCTGATGAGCTTCCAGACGACATTGCGGCGGTGACCTGGTGCTGTCGCGGTGACGGCTGAGCTGCGTCCGAGAAGACCGCGAGCCTACTGTAGTCACGTGATCTACTCAGGGGCCTATACCGCACCGTATAGGCTCGTCCCAAGTCGAAGCCTCCCCGTTGCTGTCTGTCGATAGCGCTGTCATACAGCTCGTAGTTGGTTCATCGACCTGCGGGGAGGCTGCAGAGGGATAAGCAGAACAACCACAACCTAAATGGAGCAACAGTCTGGCCTGACGTTTGGTCAGGCTTCGCGTCCCGACTCGCCGGTTCCCACGACCGCCACCGCGACTTCGACATCCCCTTTGGCGGCAGGCGAGGCTTCAGCGTCTTCGTCTGTCAGCACTCTGGAACCCGAGGGTAAGAATGCGGCTGAACAGGCAGCTCCAGCCACTGCCGCCGAGGGCCTTGCGCGCGCACAGCAGCACGGGCTGTATCAGGGGTCGCTCGAGGAGGAGGTAGGCCAGGTAGTCAACCAGCTCTCAACATGGGGTAGCGGGTTCTGGGGTCTGGCCAAGAAGCAGGCAGGTCATCTGGTATCGTTCTGGGTCTCGACTGATATCATCAGGGGGCATCGGCACTTCAAGCGGCTCGTCAAGACCTCGACAAGACGGTCAAGCAGGCTAAAGAAGAGTACACGCGGCTGCAGACTCAGTCGGTAGAAGTCGTCCGCAAAGACAAAGACGCCGCTGCGCCGGAAGCGGGATCAGCCGAGCTATCGTCGACGGACAAAGGCAAGGCGCGCGAGGTCGAGCCCGCGTCAAACCCCGCTGCGGGAACGGCAACCGCGGCCGCCACCAACCTCTTTGCCAAGTTGTCGTCCACCTCTCACGCTATCCAGGCGAATCTACAGCACACATTACAGACGACTCTTGAGGCGCACCCGAACCTTCCTACCAACCCGACACGACTGCGCCAGACTCTGGCTCAGAACCTTCATCTCGCGAGTGCTCGCGAGAACTTTGACCTCAGCTTGAAGCAGGCCGAGAAGCTAGCGGAAGAGTACCTCAAAAAGTCTGAAGGTCTGATCAGTGAGGCTGGCGAGTGGGTCAAGGAGGCGGTCAAAGTCGTTCCGCCGCAGGAAGGTGAGAGCCGACCTGGCGTCGTCTGGGATGGCAGCGACATGTACGCGTTCTCAACCTCGACACCGACATCGGCATCACCGGCCAAGTCGGGCGAGGACGCAGACCGGTGGTCGTCTGCGACCCAGCTCTTTGGCTCTCAATCGGCTACTCCGGCTGACAGGGCCACGATGCGCAAGGACGCGCTGCTGCGACGGCTCCGGTCCGACATGGACCTCTTGCTCGTCAACCCAGCTGGCGAAGATGAGACCAAGGAACGACGCGAGGCGTACACTGCGTTCGTTGCCGAGCAGATTGACGCCCGTGGCGGCGTAGACGGTGAAACTGTCCAAACCGAGATCTGGAACGAGCTCGGCCCGGACGGCAAGGATGTAGAAGAGCTCAAAGCGTCGCGGGACAAGCTTGGTGAGTGTCGCGAGTCACTCTGCCGTGTGTACTGACAACTGCAGTACCTTCACAGCTGACCGCCGACGAGTTTTGGAAGCGATATTTTTTCCACAAGTCATCGATCGAGAAGGAAGAGGAGAAGCGTAGAAAGTTGCTCGAGGGTTGGTACGAGCGCGCTCGCGGGATCTCGCTGATGCAAGCAGAACCAGCTCCGTCATCTGCCGACGACGACTTTAGCTGGGACGACAATGACGACTCCGAGTCGACGACGAGCCCAACGGCTGTCAAGGCTGCGGATGAATCGTCTAGGACGCCGACAGCTCCCGCCGTAGACAAGATGCCGAGCGTTGCCCAGCGCGCCGCGGCGTCGGATAATACGAGCCCGCGCGACTCGGAAGAGAGCTACGACGTCGTGAGCGACCCGCCAGCAAAGGCTACAGCTGCAAAGGTCAAGAAGCAGGACGAATCGGACGATGACTCGGATTGGGAGTAGGCACGCCGTGGTGTAAGATTACGCTGTGATTGGCGATGTTGATGTATGTACGTGATGCGAGCATGGCTAGAACAACATGCACAAGTATACAACACGACTGAGATGGATCAGGCGCTGAGCTGGACACGTTCCAGATCGTCGCCGATGTCTTGCTCGTCCTTGACGAGCCGAGGGACCGGCTTACGGCGCGTTCCCTTGCTGACCTGAGCAAGCGAGTCTGGTGGTGACACGTCCTCGAGACCGAGACTGGTGGCGTGCTTGCCGAGGGCGGTTGGCGTCGTGGCCGGCGCGAACAGGTCGGAATCAGTCCGATACTGTGCGAGTGTCGCCTGTGTATCGGCAAAGCGGCTTTGGCGATACGGTGAGCCATGGCCCGCGTCGGAGGACGATGGCGTGTGCGGAAAGTACGAGTCTGTCCGTGACGAGGCCGTCTGATAGCTGAGCGGCGTGCCCGGTGTCGTCGGTGTTGCTGGTTGATTGCGGGATGACAACCGCCTCCAGCCTGTCAGGGCAGCGTCCTGCGCTCGACCCAAGACCGACGTGGCCATCTTGCCTGCAGTGGCCGAGTTTGGAGAAAGGTGCTCGCGGGGTTGCGACACGGATCGCTCGTGTGCAGAAGGTGCGGGCGAGAGTGGGTACAGGTTGTAGCCTGACGGAGTGTAGACCTTTGATGGGTAGTGTGACGGATGAGGGCCAGAGGGACCAGGAAACGTCGTTGCTATGCCTCGTTAGTCGTGGAAACCAAGAAAGGCCTCTACTCACGAGTGTACACACCGCTAGAACTGTTGCGTTTGGCCACACCATCTCGGACCTTGACCATGTCTATGCTCAGGTCTGCCCGTTGCTTGCTCTCCTTCTTGGACCACAGCCCCGAACGTCGCTGCGGCGCGGTATGGATCGAGCGGGGAGAGCCTGGGCCGTCATAGCCTTCGCCGGACGTCGAGGACGCAGATGACAACGATGGAGTGTGGTCCATGCCCGAGTCGTTCTGCAGCTTGGACAGCGAGATGAGCGACGAGCACCGATCCTGCACGTCCGGCCTCGTCATCGGCCGTGACCTCGCGGACGGATCACGGAGGCGGGCGGTCGCAACAGCAGCCGTACCGCGGTAGGGGGATCGTGGCGGGATGCAAGGTGGATGCTAAGACAAACAAGGTCAGCTCGGATTGCCACATGGATTGATGGGAGCTGTGCAAGATTCGGCACAGAGCAGTCGGCAATCTCGACAGGAGCACAACTGACCTGGCTAGCCTCGGTCATGGCTGGAAATTCGTACGATCCAAACTGATCTGTAGAGCCCGGGGCGGCCTGCGCACGAGAGTCTTGAAAGATGCTGTCAAAGGCGAGTTCCCACGTTGACTGTGGGCGCGAACGGCGTCGCTTTGGCTCGTCAAAGGTAGCAAGGGTGAGAAAAGATGGGTTGGGCAGTGACGGCGCCCAGTGTTGATCGTGAAACACGCTGGATGTTGTGGACGGGTCGGTTCGGATGGCAAGGGACAGTGTCGAGCGCTGTGTGAGCGGTGCAGTTTGCGACTTGTGGCGACGGCGAGAGAACCAGCTCAAGCCCATGGCCGTGTCGTCGAGGGGAGGACGGTGATCGTTGCTTACAGACGCACTGCGAGCACGATGACCTGCTTTCATGCTGCGGCGATGCTGATAATGAAGCTGAGACATTCGTGTCTCGTTACATATAGCCCACCGGGGACAGACCCAGGACATGCATCACCCTCATCGAACCCAACTTTTTACCTCTGAGCGCGTTCTGCATCTGGCGACGCTGAGCCGGGCGGGTTGCGGCATCCACGGGGGATATGTACCAGAGCTGATCCGATTAAGGGATGACGACGTACCGACTCTGGGGTCCGACCGCCGCAACAGGCAGTTCCAACCCGATTCAATCGAGCTTTCCGGGGCAGCACCCTGTGATGCAAACAGCACGGAAATCTGACACCAACACGAGGTAGATTCAGCAGTGCCATTCTAAAGCAGTACCCATGGCAAGCACCGCACTGTGATCGATGCATGGATCCCGTTGTCGTTGTTTGCGTGTACCGCTTGCCATCGCCAGAGTAACCGATCGGCGTTTTGCTTCCGCCCTGCTTGTCGGCGTTTGGGATATGGGGTCAGCCAGCGTGAAACGTCGCGAGCGAGTGTTTCGCATTACATAGTGTCATAATCCAATTGCATGTCACCACCCCTTCTTGGGAAGCTCTGGCCAGTCCCACGGCCTCGTTTGGCTCCCTTCAACTGACTCTCGGGAAGCATATAGACTATATGACGGGCTTGACGATACTGTCGGGCTTGTCAGGCGCGTCAGACAGGAGGATTCGGTGGGACTCACCCGACTCCGACTCGGTCGCATCGTCCTTGATCTCCATATCCGCCTCCTCGCCACCCTCCTCGACGTTGTCGACGGCCCCGCCTGGGCCACCGTCTTCCACCTCGGCACTCACTGGCACAGATCGATCAGTGAGAGTGATGAGAGTGAATACTGCATGTGCAGACGCACCTGCGATCCCCTTTGTCTAGGTTTGGTCGCTTGGCACTTCTACGATGCCCGACTCAACTGCAACGCCTCCAAGGCCCTCCTCGCCGTTCACTGGTCCCGCGCACGTCAGTCACGTTCAAACTCGAGTAGTGACTGCTCGACTCACGCCCCTCGCTGTCTCCGTCCTCATCGTCTGCCGGTCCTGCTCGAGGTCAGTCCCAGACGATATGTCGTGGAGTCGATTCAACTGACCAGCATAAGCCTCGAACCGAGGCATCACGATGAGCGGCGCGGTGCTAGCTCGATAGCGGCCTGGCGAGAGGCTGCTGCTCTGGCTTGAGGCCGAGCTCGTCTCGTCCTCCTCTCCGTTAGCCTCGTCCGCTGCCGCGAGCGCGTCCATCCGGGCCCGGAAGAGCATTGCCCCGAGCCTCTGCAGCCGTCGATCCGTCGCCTCGGCCACCGCCCGGTCCTCCGCCGATACCCTCTCGTAGGTCTCGAATCCGTCTTCTTCATCCTCCCATCGACTGCGAGCGATCTGGTATACTTCGGTCGCTTGAAAGGGATGCCCTGTGATGGCAACATCAGTCGGGCTCAAGATCAACCTGACAGCACTCGCACCCTGCATCAGTAGCGCCGTTGATCGGTCCAGCAAGAAGAGGACGTCGAAGCCAAGAGGGACGTCAACCGTGATTGCGTCGAGGAGGTCCAGCGCGCGAGGCGGACGAGGGTCAAGTGCTTCTCACCCCCCACCAGGGGTTTGCCACCGAGACACCGATAAACACCGGACGACGCGTTTGCGGACGACGCGTTTGTGTGGCAGCTCAGTGGGCGCGAGCTCATCGGTCGAGGTGTACGATGAGTAGTTCGAGTGATATCGTGCTCGACGTGTGGGATGGGCCCGTCAAGAGTGCCGCTGTCGAGGTCAAGCAGGGCGAGGTAGGCCGTGTCTCGGTCATCACTCTCTGTGCCGTGCTCCAGACTGATCACGCACAGACGATTATCAGGTAATTCGACTGCATGCATGCGACCTGCACTTCTGATACGGTACAGCGATGGACATTCCCCTACATCCGTTCCGTGTACACTGATCGTCAAAGCCGATTGACTCTCAAGTGCAACAGAAAGCATGACACCGAGATCACGGTCACGTTTGAGACTCTTGTCAGTGTGGTGTTGACCAGACTTGCACAGTGCTGACCGTTAGTCCAGTACCTCACGCATTGCGCAAAATGTCTGGCATCCCTCTGAGTTCCACCAAGTACGTTGAGCAAGGAGATCATCAACTCCGCTGACACCCCTTAGTCGCCGCATGTCGTCCTTGTCGATTGGTCACAACATCCACGGCGAGAACATGACGCTGGGCTGGAGCCAGCCGCAACCGGCGTCCATCGAGGAGTTTGATGCAAACAAGTGCAACATTCGTGAGTACCGCATCGTCAAGGTCAAAACTCGCGACTGAGATTTCTTCAGTTTTTGAGTCATGGATGGCCAACGCACTGAAATCCGACTCGTCTGAAGAGGCCATCGAGGCGTATCTATCTGACGGTCATGGACGCTTTCGGAAAGTCTCCAGAGCTGTCTAAGGGCAAGCAAAGGGCCAAATAGACGTCATGCACGAGTGCCCACTTGATGACTTCGCACCGATACCGTCTATAGAACTGTGTCCATGGGCTCGTGCGGGTAATGCCAAGTCTTGTAAACTATTCAACATCAATACATAGCTCGGGCCTTGAACAGCTCAATCTGTCGCTGCCATCAACCGCCGCGGTTGGGCGATGAGATGGCCACTGACCGATTCGCGTTTGCCGCAGCCGAGCTCACTAAATAGTCCTCGATGGAGTCGCCCGTTGAGTCGGACGCTGCTGTTGGGAGACGCATGATCGGCTGGCAAATGGGCGCGGAAGACGTGTTCACAGCAAATGCTATGCACCGTGTATCTAATCCTTGCCAACCCACTGTTCCGAGTACCGCGATAGCCAGCTCGTGCCGGCTGTCCAAGAGCACAAGCTCATAGCGAAGCGAGAGAGTATACATAGCGCAAGAAAGCGTACCGAAGCAAGCCTACGTCTGCTAACTTTTTCTCCTCGCGACGACCGTGGGCGGCAGGTCCTTACAATAGTCATTTGCCCTCGAACCGAGCCTTCACGCACGCCGTACTTGAACTCTTCGGGCGTTCAAGAGGCATCTACAGAGCGCCAGAGAGCGTCAGAACACATCCAGACATCGAAGAGAGGGTGTAGAGACGACCCAGAGGTGGAAAAACGACTCACGCCAAGAGCACGGTCCCAGATGAGCTGCGAAGCGACACCGAACGCGCGCGAGACACCAAAGAGGACGGTGTAGAAGTCCTGCTGGGTAAGGCCGTAGCTATGGTGAGAAGGTGGTCAGCAAGAGTGTATAGGTCGAAGGAGGGTGAAGGATTTGTCGCGGAGGTTTCACCCCAATTTGTCGCGGAGGATTGAAAGACTTACTAGGTGAGGAGGACACCAGAGTGGGCGTCCACGTTGGGCCACGGGTCTGTACTGATCAGCAAACGGCCTCAAGACCTGGGAAAGACTGACTCTTGGCCTTGCCCGCCTCGAGGAGGATGTTGGGGACGATCTTGTAAATCTGGCCGACGAGCTTGAACATGGGGTCATCGGGCAAGTGCTTGAGCGCAAACTCGCGCTGGGCGGTGTAGCGCGGATCCTGAGATGTTAGGAGAGCCAAATTGATGCCGTGCAACTCACAGTCTTGCGAAGGACGGCGTGGCCGTAACCAGGGACGACCTGGCCACCCTTGAGGGTCGACCAGACGTACTCGGCCACCTTTTCGTCAGAGGGCGACTCGCCGATCTGGGCCTGCATCTTTTGGACCCAGCGAAGGACTTCCTGGTTGGCGAGACTACGGCTGTCAGCCATGATCACTGCACAAGCTGCCACTCACCCGTGAAGAGGACCGGCCAGACCGTTCAAGGCAGCGGCGTACGAAAGGAAGGGGTCCGAGAGGGCCGAGCCAACCAAGTGACCAGTGTGGGCCTGAGAGTGTCAGAGACAACACAGACACGGTCTGCAACACGCACCGAGACGTTGCCACCCTCGTGATCCGAGTGAATGGTAATGTACAAGCGCATGAGCTCGACAAACGCCTCGTTGTCACCGAAGCCGAGGAGGGTCGACAAGTTGGCCGAGTAGTCCTTGGCGGGGTCGATGGCGGGAAGCTTGCCGTCACCAAAGACCTGAGAATGTCAGACGGCGGCGCAGGAGTCGTAATCTGCTCACGTTGCGGAAGATGCGGCCAGCAATGTTGGGGAGCTTGGCAATCAAGTCCATCGAGTCATCGAACTGGGGACGTCAGCATTGCTGCGATCCAAGTAGACTACACACAGTGGTCTTCCAGTAGTCACGCTTGTGAACACCCTCAGAGTAAGCCTTGGCGAAAGCCGAGTCGTGGTTAAGCTGCGTGTGATGAGCTCACGCTTGTTGCCAGATGATGACATACAGCAGTGACGGCCAACGAGAACTGCGACATGGGGTGCAGGGTGTTCGGGCAGCGGTCGATCAACTCCTCGACAAAGGCGGGCAGCTGGGCGCGGGCGGCCCACTCGGCGGACAAGCCGCGAACCTGCTCGGTGGTTGGGACCTCGCCGGTCAGGAGGAGCCAGAAAAGGGCCTCAGGAAGGGGCTCCTTGCCGCCCGGGGCGGTAGGAAGCTGAGCCTGGCAGTCAGGGATGGTAAGACCACGGAAACGAATGCCCTCGTCTGCGCTGCGTTAAAACGAGAGCCACCGTTACCCGCATGACGCACCGGCATCGAGCACGGAGCCCTCCCAGATGAGACCTGGGATACCGCGCATGCCACCGTAACTACCGCAGAGTCAGCTAGTTGCAAAAATGTCCCATCTACCCACGCTTGGTCGACGGTGACCTGACCGAACGACTTGGCGCCGTGAGCCGCGCGAACAGCCTTGACCTGGAAGAAATGTCAGACGAATCGTTTCAGCTGATTGTGTAGCCGTACATTTTCAATCTCCTTGGGAATGAGCTCGGCTAAGCGCTCCTTGAGCGTCTGGCTGGCAGCCGCCGAGGCGTATGCGCGGGCCTGGATAGGCAGGCGAGCCTGTGAAAGATAGCAATGTCAGCCGGCTCGATCAAACCTCCAATGTTCGAGACAAACCTGGGTGCGGAGTGCGTTGCGAGCGACAAACATGTTCAGTCACGGATGTTCTCGTCGCTGTGACGAACTGTTTGGGGACGGCGCCCGCACCACTTTATCGAAACCGCGGTCGTATTTAAGTTTGCGGCAATTCGTAGGCCATGTTCGGCGCGCCGTAGCCAGTGGGAGTTGGGAAGGTCATATCCGCACGGGCAAGGCGTATGGTCATCCAATGTCCGACGGGATCGTATCGGAAGGAAGCAGGGCACTTGCACGCGCATCCCTCCGTATCTAAGGAGGGATGCCCGAGAAGCCGCGGAGATAGGAAGGAAAAATCACTGGGCATTTTGCCACACAGAGTGCCACTTCGTCAGTGTGCATGCCGTAACGGTGCCAGACCACGTGGCGCATGCCTTTGGCCGGTGATCCGCTCATTTCGCGCTCAAGCCGCAGCCTGGACCAGCATGAGTTCCTTGTTCCCTACTGAGCGTGCTCTACTGCACCCGCACTTTGAGACATACCGTCTCAAGTCGCTGGACCCAGAGCGAGATGTGCAAGCGTTCGCATTGCCTGGAAGCGGTGCGACGCAAAGCCGCACAAAGGGTGGCCATCTGCTGTCTTTCAAAGAAATGCAGGCTCGGATCCACTGGGACCACTTGTGCGCGGACGACAACGGAAGACTCATCTACATCGATGAAGAATACAAGGTGATCGGCGTCATCATGGCCGTGAGTTACGAACATTGCCTTGTTACTAGGCTCATAGCACATAGGCATCTGGTGAACCAACATTCGCAGAACTCGTTTCACTGCCCATCCCTATATCGACAATCCCTATCAGATCCGAGTTTCCCTCGGCTCTGTTTCTGTCCGACACTGCTGTCGCCGTGTCTCCGGGCACTGGTAGTCTCTTCCTCCTCACCACGTCTCCGCCGGGTGCTCCCAACTTCACCGCCCAAATCACCGCGCACTATGAACTATCTGCGGGTGACTCGTCGTCCGCGTCACCATTTCTTCTTCAAGCTGCTCAGCGGGATGTCACCGGGCATGGCTATCGTATTTTGCTGAGCAGAACAACGATGCCGACGGACGAGCGTGCCGCCCGCGCATTCGAGCTACTCGAGGTCCACGTTGCCGGCGACTCAACCGGCGGACCGATACCGTTGCTGCCGGTATGGACACTGCAGGGCGAGGATTCACCGGTATGGACGACATCTTCTGATGGTAGCTGGCTTGTTGCCTCCAGCTCCGAGTTCAAATCGGACGCAGGCGAGACCGCCGACGCCGTCAACCCATCTACGGAGGACGTTGCAGACCGCCAAGTCGGCCAAAAGGTGGAACCGTCGTACTCTTGGACACAGACCTCGACATCCTTGACCATCACTATTCCGCTACCACATACCTTGCAAGCCAAAGACATTGCCTGTACGCTTTCAGCTACTTCAGTTTCGCTCGCCGTCACGAACATCTCGCAACTCAGTCCAAGCCACGCCGTATTCTTGTCAACTTTTCCTCGTCAGTGGTGGGACACCATCGATGCGTCCGAGTCCACTTGGACGTGGCTCGCCACAGAGGGCAGGCTCGATCTCGAGCTCTCCAAAGTGCACGACGGCGTTCGATGGCCCAAACTGTTTGCCAGGTCATCTACCGAAGACGATGACGACATGTCAGAGACGTCCAGCGTCCACGAGACGTTTACGACAGAACAACTGGACGCGATTCGCGACAACCTGTCGCAATTCCACACGAACGGTCAGAGTGTACCCGAGGTCTCACTGCCGGGGCTGTTCAAGGATGAGCTCGATGAAGACGAGGATGACGGCGGGGGCGGCGTCTTTGGCGATCGCGCAGACTCGGGCGTCAAGGTCGGGCGGGAGGTGAGCATCGGTGAGATCAAGGATGGAGTTGCCCGGTGGTCCAAGCAATCTGCTTGGCTACTATCTCTTCCCCTCTCCAACCAGAAGCCGAGCCTTATCGTCAAGACCGGGGTGGATGGCGGACTGTTCGCACCGACGACCACGCCGTCTCGCAAATGGCAACACATCTCGACATCGCCGGCGCTTTCATTCGTTCTGAGTTCGAAGCGCTCGACACGGACCGTGGTGCATCACAGCCCATCCGACAGTCATGACGCCACCGTTCTCGCCTTTGAGGCAGGTGATGCAACATCATCAGGGAACGTGTTCATATTCTATCCACCGGCGACAACGAATTCGACAGAAGCACAGCAAGGCGTCGTGCGTATTGCTGGTGGAGAGAGGGGCTCACTGCTTGGGGTAAAGATGGTTAGAGTGGGAGGCAGGGACACCGTATACGCGTTGTGCGAGAAAGCGCTGGTTGCCATAGAAGTGTAGGTGACGAAGGTAAAGATACATCAGGTCATTATGTATGCCTTGCTGTGCACAGACAGTATACGAGAAGTATGTACGGGACGTGAGGGTGGGGTGGAGGGTGATGACTGGAATACAACGGCTAGTAGTGCATCGGCGAGCCTGGGATGGACGACTGCACCGGCGCCTGACTTAGCGGGCTTGGCTCCACCTTCTTCCGCCGGCCTAGAAGTGTCGCGTTGCCGAGATCGAGGTCAAACCCGGCTCCTCGCCCGCCACGGCCGCGATCTCGCTGGCCGGCTCGTCCATCGTACAGCACAGCTTCGGCTTCGCGTCGGTTGGCGCCACCTCGACCGACATAGTGGCCAGTCGATGGCGCCTCCTTGATACCCGCCGCAGCTTGCGCCTGTGCGCGGCCACGGTGTTCCTCGATCTGACGCGCGACGACCTCGCCATGTTTCCGCCGAGCTTCCTCAACCTGTGACTGCTCGTCCACGTCCACGTCCTCGTCGTCCTCGTTGAGACCGTGCAAGAATCCACGGGTGCCAGCACCACCAGGACCGTTGTACGCTCGTCGTCGGGCGCCTTCTTCCTCCATTCGGTGGACGGCGTAGGTGATATCGAAAGCCTCCTTGAGGGCACCAACGCCGGGCGAACGACCTTCGCGGTTCCCGGCGCGTACCGAGGCGAGAAGAGGTGAATCGAGGGGCATGTTGTTTGCGGACAGCGCCGGTGCACGCGTTGGCGGAGGCGGTGGCTGATCCTGCTGCGGCGGGCATCAGTGCCGCTCTGTAGCAGTATAGATGACACACCTTGATCCATGGGTGAGCAAGGAACTCATCGATAGTATACCGTTGAGCGGGGTCCACGCAGAGCAGATGCGTAATCAAATCTTTGGCTGCACAGAACGTCAGCCAGTGCAACGTTGAGCTCATGATGCGTACCAGAATGGGATATGTCATCCCACCATGGGCTCAAGAAGGTGTAGTAACCTCGGGCAACTTTCTCCGTCAGGACGTTGATGCTCTCATCGTAGAAAGCTTGTTGGTGTCAGCTGGATTCATGTGACGATGTCTCACTCACGAGGAAAGCCGCAGAGCAAGGTGTAAAGCACACACCCAAGAGCCCACATGTCAACGCTCTTCGAGTAGCGCTCATCCTTGACGATCTCTGGGGCAGTGTAGCCGACGGTGCCGCACGGTGTCATGGTCTGCTCGTCCCAGACTACCTTGGACAAGCCAAAGTCGGCAATCTTGACTCGACCGATGCCGCCACCGCCGACGCCAAGTCTGAACTCGCCCTCGTCTTCTTTCTCCTCGTCGTACTGCCGCGACACTGGGTTGCGAGAAGGAATGACAGGAATGCGCTCAAACAGCAAGTTCTCGGGCTTGATGTCGCTGTTCTGCGTCAGTCGACAGTCTTCAGAATAGAAACAACATACCGGTGAACGACGCCGCGTTCCTCGTGGAGGTAGTGAATGCCTTCTGCAACCTGCTTGATGACATGTCGCGACAGTTGCTCGCTGAAGTAGGTGAGTTTGACGATTTGGTGGAAAAGCTCTCCGCCCTCCATGACTGAGATGATCAGTTGAGTACATCCGCCTCGGAGGTCCACGCACGTTCGAGGACGAGGAAATAGTGCTCCTCGCTTTCGCTAAAGCTGATGAGTTTGACAATGCCAGGGTGATCGGTGCCGCGCATGATCTGGACCTCTTTCAGGATGTTGGCGCGCTGGACGACGCATCAGCACTGTGGCACTGTTTACGAAGAGCGACGCTGGGCTAGCAACCAAGAACGACAGTGAATGTCGGTGGTGCGCGAAGGCAGCGAAAGAGAGCGATCGAAACAAAAGGCCAAAATGAGCCGAGCAAAGGAGACGAGTACCAACCTCTGTGACGCGCGGTCGCTTCTTGAAGTTTGGGTTGAGGTGTTTGTTGCCATTCTAATGGCGCCGAACATGTCAGCCGGAGCTGCTGGGCCGAGTGCCGCATATGAGAACCAGACTGCTTTGCGACTAAGAAAAGTGTACCAACCAAAAAGGCACACCCGGTTGAGTCCTGCGCCTGGCCAGGACGCAGGGGCCGGGCGCGCAAAGAAATGCAGACAGATGACCAAGTTAAAGGGGGATATCGCTCACCTGACTAGAGTTGAGTTCATACTTGCGGACAACCTTGACGGCGACCTTTTGCCCAGTTTGGCGGTCAATCGCCTTGTAGACGTTTGAGAAGGCGCCGTCTCCCATCTTTTCAATCAGCTTGAAGCCTTCGAGGCCCTGAGATGTTAGCCTTCGATTGCAGCCCTGTCATGACACGCACAGCCAAGTGAGGCATCCTCTCCCGTTGCTCCTTTTCATCTCGCACGATTTGCTCGGCCTCGTGACGGTAGTTTGGCGAGACCATGGGTGCACCGTCCGGCGCTCGCGACTTTGCTTGCATCTCTCGCTCTGCCTGTTGTTGTTGCTGCTGCTGTTGCTGCTGCTGCTGCTGCTGCTGCTGCTGTTGCTGCTGTTGCTGTTGAGCTTGGGCCCGTGCTTGCTGTTCCTGATGCGACGTCTGAGCCGTCGGCGGGACCGAGGACGACTGGGCGTGTTTGCCGTGGCGGATAAGGTCTTTTGCGCGGTGACGACGTATAGGTGAAGAGATGGGAGAAACGCGAGTGCAGTGCGTCAGCGCATGCTCGGTATCAAGGACGGGCGATAGGGCTTTGGGGGCGACGGCTGCCATGATGGCTGGTGTTGACGTGCCCAACGAGCGGTCCGTGTCCTTGGCAACCATGGTGAAGACACTTGAATCTCGTGGCTATACTAGTGATAAAGCACAGGGCATCGCAGTGCGAGGAGGCCCACGACGGCCAAAGGACGGCCATCTTGTGAGCCAATGAGAATGACATCATTACCACCAGCAAAGTTGCATCGTGCTCTTGCACGGCCAACGTGGTGAGAGACTAGCAGTGCCAACCGCATCTGTCTACTCGTACCTCGCAATCCGTCGATGCACACAAAGGCGGTCGATACATCGGGCCAACGACTCACTTTTAAACGCGTCAATCACTGGCATGTCTAGATTTGAAGCTTGCAGTCGCTCGAGCGCTACGCGATAGTCGTCTGCCGAGTTGTAGGGCGCAATTGTGCTAGTGTCTGGTGCCACCAGTGACACGGATGACGGGGTTTGGATTGGCGGGAAGGCGGCTCGTCGCTGACCAAGACGGGGTTGACGGCGGGATGCGGTTTCCGAAGTGGCTGTTGAGGCTAGGTGTGTGTGTCGGAGCAAGTCGTCGTCGACTGATCAGAGTGTTCTTGGCCGTGTCTTTAGAGGTTGCCGACGTGTAGACGGCTGGGCTGGTGCTGTGGGGATAAGGCAAGACGACCGGGCGGCGCGGGTTGACGTCACTGAGAGCGAAAGGAGCGGCGGCGAGAGTGATTGCCGCAACGGGCGGGATGACGACCGAGACCGAGGCGCCACCGACCATGGTACGCGCACACGTTACGGCCCATGACGCTGCAGTCCTGACCGTCTCGCAGGCGCGTACCACTGCCCCGTCCAGCGCCAGCAGCTCCAGTGTCGCCAAATTCATGCATCGTCACAGTCACGAGCGCTGCATACTGGGCATCATGACCTTTATGACCCGCTTGCCACCTTGTTCCACCGGGGCCGCTGCTTTGCGCTTCTGACCTTTCGACACACCAGTTGCAGTGGTGGCGCCATAGACAGCGGCCCATATTTTGGCAACACCCGCTCCGACATTGGCCGCGCCAGCCTCTGCTTCGGTATGCCATACCATCTCGGGGACGAGCGGCGTCTTGCCCTTGATTGCGGGGGGTGTTTGATCGCCTACGATGACGACGTGCTCGACCCAGTAAGTCATGAGGATGTGCGAGAACACATGCGTGACCGCTGCCTTGTGCTGTCTCGAGCGTATAGATGGTAGGCCGTCAACAAGCAGGCCATCGAGATAGGCATCCGACGCCTCGGAGCGACTGCTTGCGCTCGAGTTCGGGGCAACTGTGACAGACGGCGGTTCGAAAAGTCCAGCCAACAGTCCTGTGGACCTCATTAGTATTTATTGCAAGCACCCGGCGAGAACTAGCCTTTGTCAGGTCGCTTGACGAACAGCCAGCGGCGGTCGGCCAAGTCTCCATCTTCACGCTGCCATTCCAGCACACAGACGGCCGTGTGCTCTTCTCGCTGCGCCGCTTTGGCCTTTTTCATAGGGAAGACGGTGACTGTGCCAGTGTCTTCCGATATCGGAAGACAAAGCGTGCACGGCGAGCCATCTTCGGTAGGCGATTGTCGCAACTGGTCGAGTCAGTGCAAAGCCTCTCACAGGGGCGCCACGCACGACAACCTCTGCGTAGCCTTTACAGGCCGGTCGCACCGGACAGTGCTGACAGTCTGGACCAGCGGGCTTACAGACCGTGCTTCCGAGCTCCATCAACGCCTACCATCGGTCAACGTTGTATGATTTCTGCAGGGTGTATACGGACCTGATTCCAATCTCCAGCAACTCCAGGACTTGTCGACTCGCTGGGAAGACCAGCAATCAGCTCGCCGGCGGAGAGCCACATCTGCTTGACCGTCGACGGTGACGCCTGAGGTCCGTGTATTGCGAGTGTACGCGCTAGGACACGGTGGACATTGCCGTCAACCTGATCGTGTCAGAAATCTCCACGACGCGATCATGCCGCCTCACGACTGGTGTGCGCACGCCGTAGGCAATGGAGCAGATGGCGCCTGATACGCATGAGCTCATAAATCCAACCGGCCAGCGCTCACGGACCAGCGGTGTATCTCCCAACACCAGGAATGTCCTTTTCAAGCTCAACCGGGTCACTCGGCAGCCTCCCTGCGTAGTCGAKCAATACAGAGCACGGATCGCATCAAGACATACCTTTGTACTTGGAGGCCGACATGACTTTCTGGGCCCCGCTCAGAAGTGAACGAGCTCGTCGGTAGTAGCCCAGGCCCTCTGCAAGGGTATTAGATTGGACGCTGTAGCGCCTACTGGTGACAAACTCCATGCAGCGTTGACGTCCTTCAGAGACGTTGATGCTGAGCTGCTGCGACATTACTCGCGGAATGCGCTCACCTCAATGTCGGCCTTGGCCAGATCTGCAATGGTTGGCCATCGCGCCAGCCAGCGATTCCAGTAGGCAATGACCTGTAGATGACTACGTCAGACTGTGCCTCGCAGCATCGCTTGATCATGGTCTCACCGTTGAGACCTACGAGGTCGTCAGCTGCTGCGTGTCAAGGAAGTTGCAATTTACTTGTGTCTGCTGCAACATGACTTCGCTGACTGACCCGGCCCTCAGCGCCTGCACGGACCCGCAAACTCAGAAACGTACCCCACACCTCGTAGCGGTCAGTCATGGCCATCTGGTTGACAACAAACTTACCTCATATGCCCGTTGACCTTTCTGGTCAAGACTCATGGTTGGATCATATCGCTTCCTCCAGGGCATAGCTCGCGTTTCGCTATCATGTCAGCCGTAATTGTAGGTAGACGTCCGCATACCGTGTTGACTCAAACCATTGCAACAGGTCTTGGTTTCTTTCCAATAGCTGTTCTGTCGAGTGATATGACTGCCCATGAAGTCGAGCGGTCGCGTCCGTTGCCGTCCGCAAATTGGCCTCCATTTTAGCAGTGACGACCGTTTTCCTGGTGCGACCATTCTTCTTGGCGGAAGTAACAACATAATCACTGTCCCCGTCAGAGCTGACCTCGATCACCGAAGCATCAGACATGCCGGTCTGCGATCACAGCTCGAACAAGACTGCTTTGATGAAGACAGGCACAAGACACGCGCCGATCACATGAATGTGCATAGAATTATCCTGCCCAGCCGCCTTGACGATGCGAGGAGGGTTTAAGACGGATTTGCGAGCCCGCTGGAGAGTTTTGACCAAAGGCGAGGGTTGGCGTCTCGCCGTTTAAGTAGTCCTTCCTTACTGTTGCTGCGACCGTAGCATATGACTCGGTTGTTGAGTCCAAGGATGTTGCCGCTGCAACGGCTCTGGCGTATGGTGAGTGATCCGCCAAATGTGAGCTGAAACCACATACCTAGCGGCGTGTATCTTTTGCCGGCTTCTCCATCGCCACCATAGTGCAGCCAAAGCGGCGATGGCAGTGACAGCACCCACAACGATACCGGCAATGGCTCCCGCAGAAAGGTGTGCGCCGTCTATTGCTGGTTTACCAGTGGCTGTGTAAACGCGAAGCGACCGAATATTCCAGTACGCCTCGGCAAAGGCGCCAGGGTTTGCCTGAGTGAAGGTCGTACAAGATGAGGGGCATCCTGTCAGTGAGTATGTTGCAGCTGAGCTGAAACATTGTGAGTTGAGGCATTGCCGTTCCCCAGATCACTCACTAGTCGCCACAGAGTGCAATGTTGAAGACAATGACATGGTTGTTGAAGTCCTTGCGGCAGCTGGGGACCGTGATGTTGGCGGCTGCAGGACGTAAGCCAGCCCCGAGAGAGATTGCCTACCCACCCGGTATGCCCCAGTCCGCAACATTTGTCGCAACCGTAGATGGGTCCTGAGGATAATGAGTCTTTCACACTGGGATGTGTTCGCCTTACCTTGACATCGGCTGGTACAGCCGCATAGCCACGGGGCCAGAAGTAAAAGTAAATGCCCCCTGATCTACGTGGATCAACACGCAGTTCAAGCGAACACTTGGTGCGTACACTTCGAGATCGCGCCACATGGCATACCACCCGCCGCCCCCGGAGTTGACTCCAGCTCCGAAGCTGCCTCCAGAACCAAAGGTGTTGTTGCCAAACTCGACGCCGCATCCCATGTTGTCGTTCAGTGACGCATCACAAGTGGTCGCACCCTGTTGTCCAGTCATGTACGAAGATATTGGGTCCACCACACAGCCAGGAGAGGTATGTAGTGATGCTGTCGCCCGCGTGTTTGGCAGCGTGGACAGTTTCGGAGTCGTCAAGCCGACTGTCGCATTGTACGCAGCAGAGTTGGCCGCGGGCAACGCGTTGGCACCCTCAAGAATGTCGATCTCACCCCCGGCGGGCCAACCACTCGACGTCGTCGTCCAAAAGGCAGGCCACTAGCTGGGGTCAGACGAAAGTTCTAGTGCCTGCCTAACGCACCGTACCACAGCCTACAGGCATGTGATTGAGATCCAAGATATACACCCCCTGCTGCAATTAGTCGCCATGCGGTATTTCCTAGGCGAGCTGACATCTGCGAACTTGTCCTTGCTGGTGATTCGCACGCTGTTACGTCCAGCACCGGAGGCCATGTTCTCGGCGTCGACCCGCATGATGAAAGAACCATCAGTCGCTGCGGTAGGTCAGCCTAGGGCCGCTGAGGCATCTTCGATCTCACAGACGTCGACAAGCCCCTCGGATTGAGCTGTAGATGACGAAACATATCTGTGGTTGATCAGTTATCCCATTGCAGGGGCGGGTTGAACACTGACTGGACAAAGCTGCCTGCACTCGCGCATCAGCTTGCTATGACAGGGTCGTGCTCACGTACCTGTCGGGTCCGGGTCTGTGAAGAAATCTGTGCACTTGTCAGTCTTCCCACCTCTTCGTGGTGTACTGACCAAAACCCGAGGTGAAGTCGCTGCCAGTGTAGCGCTTGGCGAGCGTGAGCGTACTCGTCGATTGAACCTGAGCATGTGTGACCGCGGCCGTCATGGCCAGCACGCCTGCCGCGACGAGCATGTTGGGCCGCTTGAGGATGGACGTTGATGTCTGGCAGACTTGGTCCAGCTACGCGCATACATGGTCATCATGCCTCGGCGAGCCAGAACCCAAGGTTCGGTTTACTACAGTTCGGTCTAACCCTATGGACAGGTGCCGGACGGGGCAATCGGGCGAGACATGTGGCATTTGTTGTTGTCGATCGCGGTGGCAAAAGTGCATGGATGCAAGCTCGTACTGTACAACGAAAACCCACATCAGGCCTTTGCGTCGCGCTCATAGAACCCGATGAGGTCGTTGACGTCGTCCTTGCTTCCCAAGAACACGGGACAGCGCCCGTGGATCGAGGTTGGAACAATGTCGAGGATGCGTTCCGTTCCCGTTGTAGCGACGCCGCCGGCCTGCGAGAAGTCAGCTTGTGAAACACGGCAGCGGGTCGTTGCTTTCCTGCTCAGTCAAGTAGGCCATCGGGAAGGCCTCATAAAGCATACGTAGCTTGCCTGGAGCAGTGTCAACAGCGTTGGCATTGTATCAAGTGACATACCCGACTTTGACTTCGAGTCACCAGGGTAGCCGAAGATGCCCCCGTACAGCAGTGTGCGGTGCACGTCGGCGACCATACTGCCAATGTATCGGGCAGAGTAAGGGCTCTTGGTTTTGCCGTCCTTGTCAGCCTTTGGAAACTTGATGGATTCCAGATAGGCCGTGGTAGGTGGATGAAAGTAGGCGGCGTTGCCCTCGTTGAACGAATAGATCTTGCCTCGGCTAGGCACCGTGATATCTGGGTGGGTCAAGATGAATTCGCCGAGCGACTGTCGCAAGTTAGTACGTCGACGGCAGGTGGATGTCACAACTGACTTCGTCCAAGGTAAACCCATGAACACCCTGGCCGGTCGACAAGACGAGGTTGCAGGAAGAACCATACCTGGCGGATCAGTTATGATTAACAGATCCAACCTTGACTCACATTGTGTACCCTGCAGCCACCATCTCGCTTCCCGGACGCAGTACATCATCGATGGTACCCTCAGAACCAGGTTGCTGCTTGCATTAGCGCCAAGAATCCACATACCAACCAGGCCCACCTTCTTGTAGACACCGAAAATAGTCCCGACATTGACACCGGCGTCAATATTGGATGAGCCGTCCAACGGGTCAAATACAACACAGCTGCCACCATCATGTCAGCCGCGTTCTCAGAGCACGTCGGAAGACGCACTAGTTGCCCTTGAGGCGCTTGTCGGTGACGACAACGGCCTCTTCAAGCTCCTCGCTGACGAGCACTGCCGTTTTCCCTGAAGCTCTTAGCGCGTTGACCATGATGTCATTCGACAGCACGTCGAGCTTTTTCTGGTCTTCGCCCTGAACATTCTGCTCGCCGGCGAGGCCGACGCTGCAGAATTCGCCATGAGCTCTAGCCTGGTACTGTGCGTCACAAACGATGCGTACAGGTTGATCAAACGCGCTTTGCGGACGTTGGAAGCAATGTATTTGCTGGTAACCTATTTTCGAGTGAGCTCATTAGACCAAGCCAAACGCTGATAGGGGCCTCACTTGGATGGCGATCAACAGCATTGTCAAGTCACCGGTTGCGTCCTCGCCGAGTTCATACTGTTGGGACAGAATGTGACTGTGAAAAGTCAGTGTGCGGATACAAGTGCGAAAAGACAACGCACCGAGTGAGGGTGATGAGGTCAGTCGCGGGAGGCTCGAGCTCGGTCGTGGACATTGCGATAAAGCTAGCTTGTTTGAGATAGAAATGAGAGCAAGTGGGCAAGTCGAGTTGGTTGTTGCACGGTCGAGCAGCTCGGACGCTGGGGCCGGAGCACGGGGTAGCACCGGCGCGGTTGACCCCGGAACGCGACCCTGATCGGATTTACACGGCCGGTGAACACCATCAGCCATCGCGGCAATCTCAGGCAAGCATCGCGGCTCATCACAGCTGATTTGCGGAGAGCCGAGTGCCGCAAGACGGGCATGATGGAGACGGAACACGGTGGTGTGTACTCCTGCTTTGTGCTCTACGCGTCTCGCTAACCCCTGACAGCTGCAACGGCGGACCGCGATGCTGGACCGCAAGCTTTACCACCAGATGCTGTCTTTGCAGAAGACGAGGTCCAGTCCAGGGTACTGATTCCTGTCGCAGGATCAGAAAATTAAACTGACGAATCATCCATCAGATACCGATGCGCCGGCTTGCACAATTTTTGAGTTCGCTGTCGCAGCCGGCTCATCTCTTAAAGCTGCATTCCATCGTCGAGCGTTACAGAACGCCGCAGTCGTATCATCGAATCGACGTGCGCGTCGATGATTCGCGTGGGCCAGCGACGCGCCCCGCACGAGTCAAAGAACTTCGTCTAGACTTGCGCAGTTTGGACGCCGCAGCTTTGCTTGACCTCGAGCAATGGCGCCGTCGAATGGTGGGGGAGCCTGAACTCGAAGACGACGACGCCATTCCTGACAGTGTTTGGTACCGCGTCCCCGCGTCTAAACCAACCACAGCAAAACGCAAAAGGGACCAGGGCCGCAAGTGCAAGACTCGCAAAGGTGCCACGCTAGCTACCGACGAGACGCCCACGGACGCGAGTCCCGTTATACCGCCAACCGAAAACTGTGTGGTAACGCTTGATCCCGGGCAGCCCACTCTCGCAACGACAGCTTATGCAGCTGAATCCGACATCCTTGCCCCTGCCATTAGCCCGCCTGGCCCTGTCGATGGTCCAGTCAACATTCCGACTCTCATGCAAGGGGACCGAGGGCAATCGACAAGTACCGACCGTGGCCAAGACTCTATTTCATCCGACCGCCATGTGAAACACGAAAGGATATCAGACTCAAGTGCGGTCACGCTGAGCCCGGGTGACCGTGACGTGAGTTTAAAGCACTCTCCGGCCGATACGGGTGGCAGCTGCAAGCGACGGCGGACGGCATCCAACACACCGTGTGGCACAGTGCCAGTCATACCCTCCCAGCGTCGTAAATTCCGACTGGAAGGTGTCGTGCTCCCAACACGACGGCGTGCGCTTGTCTCCGCTTAGCACACAATCATACATCCTCAGCAATTATATCCCATTTTCAACAAATATACTCCACCGCACTACCATCTCACATTAAGACCCTTGTCACCCTCCTCCACACCCTCCTCCAACCATTGATCGACACTCCGAATCCAAGGCGTTGGCACACGATGGTGAATCTTGCTCATAGGACGTCCAGCCGACTCCGATGGCATGCAGTGGCTCGCCTCACTCCTGTCGGCGGCCGATGTACCAGGCATCGCAAGTAGCACCACGGCCTCGCCCGCCTTTACGCGAACGTCGCTCGGGACCCATCTACATGTTGGCAGATCAATCTTGAACGTCGGACGTCGACGCTGCTGTTGGTTGCCCCAAGCACGGGTTTGTTCATGTCCGGGGACGTCTCTGTGGGCGACCGAGCCATGCGCAAGTTGCGACGGACGTCGCGATGGGCACGGTCGACCGTGGGCAGCCGGTGGCTCTGAGCGAATTGCCTTTGACTCGGCGCACTCTGCTTGTCCCATCCCTAGGAATCATCAGTGGCCTTTTCATGGTTGCCGCGATACACTCACGGCCGACTGTCTGTCTGGCAGGGAACGGGAAACTCGACCTCGCTGAAACAAGCATGGTACGCAAGGCGGACGGCGATGATAGAGGCGAGCCTGGAATGTGGGGCATGATGCGTATGGATGGTGGGAGATGCAGATGAATGGATGGTGGGAGATGTAGATGAGTATGCGCCGCGGCATCAGGCCTCATATACCGCGTGTGCGCTTGTTTCGTTGCAGTCTACAGGCTGCATCACAAGCTGCCACTTTCCGGACTCGGTTCATCGCCTGCCGGATGTGGTAGGCGTCCGTCCAATAGGCGCCAGGACGGCGCGCCGTAAGCAGCTTGCTGACCTGATCGCCTTGCTTTGTCAGACTATCATGAACTCGCCTCCAACCTCACTCTCGTCGCTACTGGCGCAGCCAGGCGGTCCGCAGGCTCTGTCCAACCCAACACCCGGAACCTCTGCCGGTCCAGAGACAAGCTCGCTGCGTGATCAGAACGCAACACGACCGGCACAAGGAGCTCCGCAGGAAGATGATGATCTCAGTACCGGGCAGGCGGCTTTGTTGACCTGTCAATATCTATCGTGATTCAACAACTAAACTGACCTGCTACGCAGATCTTCGCGACCATTGCCCACCTGGCTCCACGGCGTTTGCCACTACCGCAAATGACGCTCACGCTCTGAACGGTATGTTGATCACAGAACGAGGGCTTTCAACAACTCATCAGGCGCCAGCGAGTCGCGCGACGCTGCCTCCTTCATCTCTGTCACGCTCCAACGAGCACATCCCTTTCGGCTCAAGCACTGCCTTTGACCCTCAGCTAGACGACCCAGCCATCTTTGGACCTTCTGGCGACGGCAACGCATCAACGGGGGAATATGACACTTATGTGGATCCGGCGCTTGCGGCGCTTGCTCAGCGTGATCTGATCTCGGCTGATCGCCATGCCGCGCTGTTCCCACCGCTCGATTATGGCGCCGCAAGCAATGACCCCAACGCTCTATCTGCAGCTCTTCAGGCCAAGAGCGACAAAGGCGAGATGGGCGGCAAACGCAAGCGTCTTGCTCAGGTGCATGAACCGCCCACGCTAGAAGGAACAGCAGCGGCGGATACTCTGGGTGACGGGCAGACCATGCTGCTTGCAGAAGTGGCCAATGACGTCGATGGAGAAGATGAACCCTTTGCGAAACGCTCGTGAGTAGCAGCTCAACTCTGTCCTGTGATGCTGAATAATACTGTAGGAGGGAGAGCCAGGACACCAAGGCCAAACGCGCCGAACAGAACCGCAAAGCACAGCAAGCATTTCGGAAACGGCGCGAGGAACACATCAAAAAGCTTGAAGTGGACAGCGCCGCCCTCGAGTCTGTCACGGCTGCTCGTGATGAAGCACTAGAGCGCTGGAGATATGTTCGCTTGGTCAGTCGCCTCTCCGAAGACAACTCGGCCGGAACTCATATCGAGGATAGGCGTGGGAAACGTCACGCATCGAGATCGCGGCTCTCCAGGCTGCTCTCGTCAATCTGAGCCGTCAAACCCCGATACACATTACCAAGCCAGATGGTTCCCTGGCTCTCTCAATCGCAGGTGGTGAAGGCGACCCTGCTGCTGCGGAGCGCACGTCCCCTACCGACCTCGCTGTTGCATTCCAAATCTTGCAAACTCAGGCCAAGGCCATCGCCGTGCGAAACGAGAGTCTTCCAGAGCTTCAGCGCTCCTCGAGTAGTCTGGGTACTGATGCGGTGTTGTAGAGGGTTTGGTGGGATGGTTGTTAAGTGGGGCGTGTATCTACATAACCGAATTTGTATGGTGTGTCAAGTCTTGGTAGCTGTCAACTTGCCCTAAGCGCGAACCATGGCGCCCCCAAGCCCGTTGCACGTCTCCCTACCCAGAAAGCCGCACGTAGATCCGTATCCTGAGGGATCCTCCACCACCGACAAGGGTTCCTTTTCACTTGACCGCATCGCAAGGACGCGGGATTCATGGCCACAGACACAGGTAATCGGTTCATAGCTCGGTCTGGCACACTTACTGACTCTTGCATGTACAACAGATGCAGGTCTCATCTCGCAGTCGAGTGCATTCGGCAGACTATGATGGCCAATCACGGAATGGGCACTTTGACCAACCTTTCCACCGCAGAAGTCGGTCGCCCAGTCCTTCAAGATCGCGGTGGACCGACCGGCGGAACGCTCGTCAATACCTTGAGCATGATAGACACGGCTCCTCGCGGTATCAGCGGTTGCGGGAACGGTCGGCCCCAGCCAATGTAGATGAGTTGCACCGGCATCGTTCAATCACACATTCCGAACGCGAGCGTGACCGGAGGGACATGTACCACGGGCATGAGAGGCGAGAGATATCTACGATGCACGGGCCGGGCTACAAGGACCTGCAACCTATGCAAGCGGCCTTTTCAACGTAAGTGTGTCATGTTTGGTTCAGTCCTAGCTGAATCATCAAGATCGAGCACGTTGCATTCACATTCTCCTGCAAAGGAGCACCCACCAACAAACCCTTTGGAGCACCATCGATCTTCATCGCCTGAGCGCTACCAGCCATCGGATACGACTCGTTCAAGTACCAACGAGACTCACATGCTACGAGCGGGTGACAATGTCGCAGCTGAAGCCAACTATCCGACCGGCGAGGGTTTGATAGCCGAGGGAAGTGTCGATCCATTGGCTTCGGGGCCAGGGCAAGAGTTACAGCCACATCAAGAGTCTGTATCTCGTTCGAGCCCAGTTGAGACGGAAGCGCCTTCGCCAAGGACATCACCAGAAGTCGGCCAAGAAGACATGTCCGGACTGGCGCAGGCATCACACGCCACGGACAGTGTGGTACGCGCCCACTCCGAGGAGATCGGTTTAGCACCTACCGACGCGCTAGAAAGGCAGTTAGCACACTCGCAGCTTGAGTCTCCGTCAGCCAACGAGGCCCTTCTCGGTGCAAATGCTGTACGTACACTACTTGAAACCGGCATGCGGTCCCTCATAGCTGGCTTAGACTCATCCCAACAACGATCGTCTCGAGCCGGCAACTGTTCCGTTTGAGCCGGATCCGCGTGACTTTGCGAGCAATCATGACGAAGCTCTCGACGAGAGACGCGAGAGACGGCATGTCTCTGCAACTTCGAGCGCAGCTCCACCAGCTGCTGCAGCTTATGAGCTGAGCGTTGCTCAGGCTGTTCTCCTACGCCGCCGACATCCTCTTGCCTTGAACATTGACAATGTCTTGCAACGCAATGCGCGTCGCGTTGACGCCAGAAACCCTCGAGCTGGGACTGTCAGTTTGCACGCAAGGATTGACAGATCGTCACGGCACCCGGTCGACTGGGATGAGAAAATGGATCGAATGGTACGAGCCATCGAAAGGCGCACCCAGCAAATCAGCCAGGACTCAGCAATTCTGCGAGATGAGTACCGGCGCCTAAACCAGTCGTGGCAGGATGATTGTCGACGACTCGACGACGTCATGGTGATTCGGCCCCCGCCTGTGCAGTTCAGCGGTTTCACCATCCCGGTAATGCCCACCCCAGCGGCGCCGGCTACACCTCATCCCGATGAGTTGACCTCTGCGCGTGCCAACAGACGACGCGACCCGGTGGGCTACCTAGGAGATACCGCGAGGACGGAGGCCGAGTTTGAGGAGATTCTCGCGGCACTCGGCGACGCTGATATGCGTGATCCAACCCTGCGTGCAGCCAAGACAACTGCAGTAGTCCCCGATATGATTATCTCGGCGGGCACCCAAGACCTGCCTCTGTTCGATGACGATAACGGCTTCGTTGAGGATCCAGTCACCTTCTACGAGTTCGACAGCGACCGCGGAATATCTTGGACCGAGTTGGAGAGAGAGAGCTTCATGAAGGGTTACCTCCAATGGCCAAAGCACTTTGGCAAAGTCGTACGACGGCTGGTGCCCACGCGGACCGCATCAGAGGCCGTTCTATTTTATTATCGCACCAAGAAACAGATGGATTACAAAGCGGCGCTAGGTGCTCGAGGCGCAAGAAAACGAAAAACTGGTAATGGTCGGAGGGTCCAAAAGGGTTCTTTACTCGCCGGGCTCGTACGTTCGCAGCCGTCGATATTGAACCCTACTGTCGACCTCGAGGCGCCGGAAATCCTCGCGGCCATACCGTCGGATCACACCGTACTTGGTGCCGTCAAAAGTGCACTGGCGAGCCGAGAGGCATCCGTCAATGTCCTCGACAATGTCTCGGGTTCACTCCCAGATATGCCTCCTGACACGCGTTTCGGAGGCTCCGCGACCATCGACCGTGACGATCAAACAGTGACACCGGCGTCATTCTCGACGGCTACAGCCAGGCAGTCGCCTTTCAGTGAGCATCAGCCCGCCTCCCCCCACGAGGAGGACGTGGAGCAAGTAGGCGGACGCGTCAACTTGGTGCGAAAGCGCAAAGCGACGACGGAGACAAACAACGATCGACCGCCACGACGGAAGCCGACGACCAACTCCTACTGGTCAGCAGCAGAGAAAGCAAGGGTCACCGAGCTGTTGCTTCAAGAAGGTCCAAACTTTATCAAGGTAGCAGCATTGCTCGGTACCAAGAGCGCGCAGCAAGTGCGCAACTTCAATGTCGCTCGCAACGTGGTTGCAGCACCACCCAAAACACCCGGTCCCCAAACTGAGGAATTCTCCGTCTCGAGACCACTCCAGGTGGGATCATTCGTTTTCAAATTGTAATTGCTGACAGGTCCAGGCGAGGACGCACACCGACACCTCTGCCGTGAGCGATCGGTGCACCACACTCATGCCGCGTACCGGTCTATTTCAGCCGCTTCCAAATACTCTACACTCGTTGGTGTCTGCTGGAACGCGCGTGGTCACCCAAGCTGGTCCCGAGCACGACAAAATAGCCCGTCCCGGTTTGTTACACATCTCTGCGCTGCTCAATGATCATGGAGTCAACGGGACTGGTCCCGCGAACCCACAATCCATGCACAACAGTGGTGATCCTCTCGATCGGGGTGCCAGCATGGACCTACTGGCAAACCAGCCTACCACCGCCCTGCGGGATGAAGGCGCTGCTTCAGACGGAACAGAGGAGGACGTAACGGTACTCTGATCACGTGATGTCACTCTCTTGTACGATAGTTAACCAGCTGCCGTTCGAGCGACATACTGTTAGCATGTCTACAGTACTGCAACAACGCAAGGTCATTGCGATTGACTTGGATGACGTCTTGAGGTGGGCTGCGACTATTTGCTTGTTGCCATGCTCACTGGACTAAATAGCCAAACCAACGCTACCATCACCTCAAGTATATGCGCTACACGCTCATGAGGCGATACTGACTTGACAGTGCATAATGAGACATTCGATATTGACCCTCCCATTCGACTAGATGAGTTTCATCATTGTGCGTGACCGTGCCCGATTGTTGCAAATCTTGTTGAACACCCACAGATCTGTATTGGATGAACAGAGGGTGGGGAACCCCAGAGGAGACTGTAGCCATGATTGGTGTGAGTCCGCTTACTTTGCACACACGTCACTAATGAAACTAGAAACTGTATGCAGATGGCCTCTACATGCGGTCACCACCCATTCCGGGCGCGTACGAGCGGTTACAAGAGTTGCAAGCACTGGGTTTCGAGTGAGGGTGGCCCAACTCTCATTCCGCTCCGGACTGATGACATTTGCGCAGGCTGATACTGGTCACTGCACGATCTGAGAAGCAACGCACTGGAACGGAAGAGTGGCTGTCGATGCACTTTCCTGGGGTGTTCGCCGAACTGCACTTCACCGGCGCATTCGCGCATCTGGAAAAGGATCACGTACAGGCGAATCTGCCGACGGGAAGCAAAGCAGTGGTAACAGACCATAAAAGGTCTAAGGCCGAGGTACGCGCGCCATCGGCAAATGCGCGGGGTGACTTATCCGCGTAGGTTATACACGGTGCGGGCGCGATCTTGCTTGTGGACGACTCGATAGAGAATGCCGAGGACTGCTCCAACGCAACACCACCTGTACCGGTGCTCCTCTTCGGCAACTATCCTTGGAATTCAGTGGCACCGTCACAGGTTACACACCCAGACGATCACCTCCCTTATGCAGAAAAACACCAAAACGGGGTTGCTGAAGCGAGCGCTGCAAGGCGCGTTGCTCGGATGAACCGAGGTTGGTTGCCAGCGCACGTGCATCGCGTACAAGACTGGGCAGGAGTTGTAGACTTTGTCAAACGGGTACACGGCTCGAGCTGATGCATGTGCATCAGACGTTTCTTACATATTCACAAACAACAGAAATACTATAGACAAATGGTGTAAACAGGGGGTGCAGACCCGAGAGAAAAGGTATACAACAAGAGCAGCGCCGTTTCGCCGAGGTGATCGAGAAAGGCTTGTGCGCGGATCTCTTCTCCGGATCGGTGGCCCTGCGTGATTACGACACGTTGCTTGAGCCACATGTGAGGTAACAGAGTTTCGCGCAAGTGAGTCGTCTGGTCGTTGGTATCGTGTCTCTGCTTGATCATGTCACTGAATACGCAGGTCGAAATGTGAGTGTGGAAGAAGCACTTGCCCGGGTTCGCTGGTGAACTTGTCGGATGCAGCCCTTCTGCGTATACGAGGGCAGTGGTCCCATTGAAGCCGGCATGAGACACAAGACAGACTTGACCGGCAGGCGGATGTTCGGCGACCAGCCCGAGGACGAACGACATGTCGTAGACCTTCTGCAATTGCGCGATCCGCTCTTGTTCGTCCACTGCCACGTCCAGCTGCACATCGACGTGCATGACAAGATGCTCGCGCTCGCGCACCTCGCTGGACACACCAGGAAACCGGCTGTTAAGCAGGTACACGTTCTCCACCGACATATAGTTGAAAGGAGGCGCTGTCTGATGGTGCCAACGACTGAGCACAAACGGATCGCCTCCGCCGCGCGCCCAAATCACCGATGTGCTTGGCAGCAAGTTCAGAGCCAGGCGCGGCCACACCTCAGAGTGGTAGGCTGGTGAAGGGACGGTGACTGCCGGTATCGAAGCGGACGAAAGATTGTGCGGCGATGCACCTGCGGTTTCACGCTTCGGCTCCTCCTGTGTGCGACCGCTTATCCCGTGATTGTTGTTCGCTGGCGTCGACAGATTACCAGCAGAAACAGACCCGGCCTGGGCGCTGCCAGTGTGGCTCTGCGTCGGACAGTGCTTGACGTGAACTGACGGCCTAGTATTGATCATCATGGATAGTTGCGGGACATTGTCCGAACGCAGAGCTGCGCTAGCGGATCTCGTGTGGTGGCCTCCCACACCTTGCAGGGGCCGCAGAGTGTTGGTCCCAAGCCCTGCGTTAATGTCGGTCGCCAGAGTAGTGTTCGGAGCTCTCGGCACCAAGACCTTGGCAGATTTTGGAGCAGCCGTGCGTGCTTCCTCGGCAAGCAGCCAATCTGGCTTTGAAGCGCTTGACAGGTCGACGGTGAGTTCGAGACCCATCAAGCGGTACAGGGTTGTGTCAAACTCAAGGATGACGGGGGTATTCGTCATGCCTTCACGATCCTCATCGACCGAGTCGCCAGTTGCCGTTAGGATCTCTTTGACTGTACTGATGTCATTACTTGCTCAAGCGGCTAGCATCCACTCAACTCACGCGATGGATGCAGATTACGTTTGTTCTTGAGGACTTGGCTGTGACTGGAGACCTGTTTGCGAGTCCGCAGAGTCTTCGTCGCCAATGATATGATGAGAGCGATGATCTCGTTGCGGCCACAAGGCTTGCCGAAGAACATGACCTTGTGTCTGTCGATAGGCGGGACGTAGGCCATGCCTGCAAGTCAGTCGACGGTCTTAATTATCGACGGAACTTACACGCCAGAAAGCACGTCTCAGCCCGCTCATCCCAAATTGAGCTCGTGTCCTTCACTTTCGTCTCACTGGAGGCCGTACGCTTGTGCACCGAGATACGTGCTGCTTTGACTTTTCGAGACGCCTCGGACGAACTTTCAGCGGCCTTGCGCCGTAGCCCGCTTATCGTGACCGACTCTGTGCCATCGGCCTCGGCAAGCTGCAACGCACTGACGACTGGGTAGCGATTCGTGAGGAGAAAGTATAGGTCCTCAGGTTGCCAAGCCGACGCTTTCACTGCGCCGACTGTCGGCTTAGCGGGAGGAAGGGGACTTGGTAAGGACAGCGTGACGAGACCGTCATCTCGCAATGACTGTACACTCTGCCCTCGGTTGCGTGTTGTCATTTCTGTTGGCGGTGTGTTGTAGGAAGCGGCGGTCGTCCGCCAGGGACTAAGCCTGTTGCCAGCCAGCCCCGATCATCTCTTCGAAACATTGCGAACCAGACTGGACGTTGCAGCCCGCAACGAAGCGGATTACTAAGCCTAAGCCACGTGAAACTAGGATTACGTCGGCTCTACCCTACGTCTTAGACTGGTAATAATGCGGTGAGGTGGCTGAATCGGCAACTGGTATTATGTACCGCGCAAGCCGCTGAGGAGCGTCCGCGGACTCTTCCGCGGACTGGATCGTTTGCGGTTGTCGCGGGCTCGTGTCCGACAGCCGCCAATTTGTCCTGGACACCAAGTCACGTGACGTCAGGTCACGGTCAAATCCTTTTGTAGTCCGACGCTAGAATTTATTAGGAAGCTTTGGAGATAACTCCAGTTTGGCTCGGTTATGCGTCGGACATCACCCAAATTCTCCTTGCAAACTCCAGTTACGGCCAAAGCTGTCTTCTAATTGATCCAGTCACGTCTGATCCGTGGACCGTCATTAGACTTGACACGCTGCTCGACTTGTTGCCACTCATACAGGAGTAGTACGAACACCCTCTATACAGCACGAGCACAATTCCCTTGTCACACTCTGTCATATGTCTCCCACCAAGTACATCGCACCTGTTCGACACACAGTACAGCTACAAGATGAAACATCCGGCGACATTGTTCAGCAAAGAGTACTTCAAGCTGCAGCCGGTGCACGAGCCCAGTCTACCATTAGACAGTATGGCGTAGTTGAGAAGAAATGGAATGACTGGTGCGAGTCAAAGACTTGGGAGCTGTGCGCGCAATCACTTGTCATTGCAGTACGTGGTACTGACTTGCCTTGCACAGACGAGCCCCGAAGAACCTTGTCACGCCCAACAAGGTCTTGATTTACCTTGAAGAATACATCCTGCCAGGACACGGACTGGCTAAGAAAGCCAAGGCAGGCGACGATGAGGTGGAAGACCGCGCGGGTCAACACTACTGGGCGGGGCTAGGCGCTGGACGAGGAAGCAAAACAGCAACCAGATGTATCGCTAGAGTACTCTGTGCTAGACGGGAAAAAGGATTGATGAGCGAAGACGGCGCGCAGCGCCGTCAACTACAAGTGCTCAAAGCTCGCGGACAACTTGCAAGTAAGGACGGTGTGGCGGACTTACATGAGGAAGTGCTGGAAGAGGCACGAGAGTACGAGGTCATGACAGCCACCCGTAAGTCCGGTGTCGCAAGTGCCGACCCACTGACGGATGTAATGCCTATAGAGCACATGAAGACATTCAAGTCGAGGGTGTCCCACGCTGTCGTGAAGGGCACTATTGCTGGCTTGGTTGATCTTCATCTACGCCAACGGAATGAAGGCTGGAACAACTTTGGCACGCCTCGCGACGCTACCGTATCAGCTTTGCTTTCTGCGCTTCGTTCAAGCCGTGCACATCACAATCGAGCCAACTATGTGTCACGCCTACGGCGGTGTCACGTGGCGAGTAGCCGCTTCGCRGCGCTCAGAGTGCCACTGGTGCTAATCGCACCACTGTCTGTGCGCTGCGGCTGTGCCGCCGCGCCCCCTCGTCTTCCGCGTCGTCTCTGTTGTATCTACATCGCTCG
This sequence comes from Holtermannia corniformis, assembly GCA_001599935.1. Taxonomy (NCBI): domain Eukaryota; kingdom Fungi; phylum Basidiomycota; class Tremellomycetes; order Holtermanniales; genus Holtermannia; species Holtermannia corniformis. Next base: position 202,217 of record BCIJ01000016.1, on the reverse strand, counting down.
AATATTATAGTGTTCTCCCTATTCTCGCTCGTCGATCCTCTCGGTTCCCTGTAGTGCGGAACCTCGCTTTCCGCCGCGCGCCCGAGAGTTTCCCTTCCGGAGGTAGATCTTCGCCGATCCCGCCTCGACCTCTCAGTCCTCGTCTTCCTTACTTGGTGCTGCGTGTCCTGGCAGACGGGTCAGAGGTGGACGGTTGTGGGCTCGGCTGGGAGGCCGGGTCACGTGCTCTCGGCAAGCGCCGGGCGGGTGGGAGCACGGACGACGGACGGACGATGGACGAAGGACCGGAAACCCAAAACTGCCGTCAGGCCATTGACCACGTGACCTGATTAATTAAGCCGCAAGGTCCGAAAGTTAGACGTCCCGGCAGACAGCGAGGTGGACGGTTGTGTTTCGCTTACCGAAGGTTATGATACATGGTATTTACACGGTACGGGCGGGTACAATCAACAATACGAGAGCTTGTAACTTGCTATGCGGAGGAATGAGGACAAACTTGGCGCGTCAGGATTGTACGCGACGAGTGCCGCGCGGTGGGGGAGACGCGCGTGAGAAGAGGGCCTTGAGGGGTGGGCCGAGGGTTCTTGCTGCTGCTGCTGCTGCTGCTGCGCAGTGGATGCTGACGAGCTCTGCGGGAAGAGAGGACTGAGGTGTCTCCACTCAGTCAGGGGTTCGGCGTCTGCGGCGTTTCACTAACCCCAAGTACCAGCCGCGGCTTCGTTCCTCACCCGCACCAAGTCACTTGGTGCTGCGTGTCCTGGCAGACGGGTCAGAGGTGGACGGTTGTGGGCTCGGCTGGGAGGCCGGGTCACGTGCTCTCGGCAAGCGCCCCGCAGGCGAGCTTGTTGGAGACGACGCTCTCTGTCAGCAAACCGATAGATTGGTTCGATGCATATATTAACCTGTTGGAGACGACGCTAGATTACAAAGTAAGCAGAGTACAACAAGTTAAGATCAAAAGCAGCGTACCTCTCTGTCAGCAAACCGATAGAATGGTTCGAT
>BCIJ01000016.1:4418-133411 GCA_001599935.1 Holtermannia corniformis | reverse complement strand
GGCTCGCCGCGCTCCTCTCACCGCTTGCCGCCTCTCTCTAGGCTCTCTGGACACTAGGCTCTGGACACTAGGCTCTTGGCGTTGACTGGACGTGGGGAACAGGACGATGACTAGGCAAGGAGAAGGGATAGGGGCTAGACACTGGGCGTTGGATGTTTTGAAAAAAGTGGAAGACCGCGCGGGTCAACACTGCTGGGCGGGGCTGGACGAGGAAGCAAAACAGCAACCAGATGTATTGTTAGAGTACTCTGTGCTAGGCAGAAAAAGGATTGATGAGCGAAGACGGCGCGCAGCGCCGTCAACTACAAGTGCTCAAAGCTCGCAGACAACTTGCGAGTAAGGACGGTGTGGCGGACTTATACCTACCTCCACCTGGGGCTAGCCCTAACACATATCCACACTTCTTAATTGACTTGTTAGGTTGTATCTAAAGTGTGTTCCAGGTGCACTGCACTAGCCAGGATGTTACCCTTGAGTAATACGTCTCTGTCACGACCCTGGTGGTCGCGTCACGTGGACTGCTACTTCGCGGCCACTCTACCGAGTGGCGGCTCACAAGCCACGCACCATCGGCACAGCCTTGTCCCCTTAGCCCTGCGGAAGGGGGTCTGCGCCCGCGGTACATAGACCGCGCGCGCTGTAGGTAGTCTTTCCATAGCTCGAATCTCATACGTGTCATCCCTACTCGTCCTCGCATCTTCAGGTCTCGTCGTGCGGAACCTCGGCTTCTGCACTAGCGATCTCGGAGCAGCGGTTCAGGGGACAGATCCTCCGTGATCGCCTGTCACGCCTATGGCTGTGTCACGTGCCGAACAGACCGCCTCGCGGCGCTCAGGGTGCCACTGGTGCTAGCGCACCACTGTCTGTGCGCTGCGGAGTCTGCCGCCGCGCCGTTAGGGCTTCGCTTCTCTTGTTGTATCTCCATCGTTCGAATATTATAGTGTTCTACCTATTCTCTCTCGTCGATCCTCAAGGGTCCTCGTAGTGCGGAACTCCGCTTTCCGCTGCGCGATCCAGAGTCCTGCCCGTCCGAGGGAGGTCTTCGCCGACCTCGCCTCGCCGTCCTAGGACCTCGCCTTCCTTAGGCAAGGTCTTCACATCGCCCCTTCCCTTCACGATCAGCGCCCTTCCTAGGCGAGGTCGTCACAGTCTCAATCTCTGATATTGGACAAGATATACACAAAAGGATACACAGGGATACACAAGGATATCCGTGATTCTTGATCCTCGGGATACAGATACAGAACGGATACGGATACATAAACACGGATATCCGCGCCCGCGGATACGGATACGCAGAAGGATATCCGCGGTGAATTCTTTGTGCGAGTTGCACGGTCCATCCTGCATTATTTGACGACTGAGAGCAAAACAGAGCCAGACGCTCATTAGTCGAACTCAAAGGCTGAAGGGTATTTCCGCCGCGACTGTCTGTTTTGGGCAATAGTCGCATCATATAAGCAACTTGCTGTAAATGATTCACCACGTGTCGTCACCAGTGAGCGTGAGCCCTTCAACGCTTCAACAGGTGCTTCAGCCTGGCTAGCTGAAGGCCTTCCAGTCTGTACGCGACCCGATGTCGGACGTTTCCGAACAGCTGGGTGAAACCGCTTTGCCTCAAGAAGGCCAACGTATCGACGTATCGCTTGCAGTGGACGAGGATCACCGCGACTTGTCTGAAGAACCTGATGAGACGGCGGTTCAAAGGGTACGTCAAAGCGTTTTGCATTGACGACAGAGGTGAATGCTTCACCAGGAGATTGAATCTGCCAACGTCAGCTTGACGATCGACTCGGACAACGGCAACCTTCCGGGCCAACATGATCTCTGCATTCCCGAGCTCGCAAAGGCACGGCCAGCCGAAGCACATCGCGACCTTGCCCACGGCGGTGGGTTTGCGCACGACGATACAGGTGACATCTTCGCGTTGGAAGAGAATGCCAGCCCATCTGTTCGACTCCAAGATGACACCAATGGTGCAGCCAAGGACGTAGCTGTGCATCCCGCTGGCCTCTTCGATAGTGCCGAGTCTGATGGGTTCGATCTGCTCGCTGACGGTCCCGGGTCGGTCGACGTTCTTCCGCTCGGATTGCCTTTGCAGTGCGAGAATGACGACCACTTCCAACAACCGTCGGCTCCGTCAGTCCAGACGGGATTATCGCAGCTGTTTGCAGGTGATCAAGGGAATGATCTCCTACCCGTCCTCGATCAGGCCAACGAGCAAGTGAGCGAATATATTGGGATGCTGGGCGATGCGGAGTACAAGGAAGATGTAACAACCGATGCGGTAGGCCAGGTCGAGACCGCTCCTATTCCCGAGGGATGGTACGGCGACGATGGTGTATGGCATTGGTATACAGAGGAAGAACAAGAACTCGTCAGACAGGCCCTTTCTGCGGACGTGATCGCTCCAGGTGAGTCTGCGATTCATTGACGCTGCTACCACTCATGTACAAGCCAACCTCGCAGCTTCCAATCCCGTCGAATCCTCGCAATATCTGTCGGAATCGGACGCCAGGCGAACACCTCAGCCACATGACTCCGGAGATGACGGGCGTCACAATCATCTCGCTTGGTCGTCAAGTGGACGTGAGCACATCCTCTCGGAAGACTTGAATTTCGCGCGATATGCGCCTAGCCCACAGCCACTCCTCGGCGCACAAGCCGATCAGCAGGAGACTCGTGTTAACGATCTGACTCCCGGACACCGCTCGTTGCAAGATCCGGCTTTCAACAACGGTCGGTCTTCCTCGTCTGCCTATGATCCGCCCATCCTTCGCTCGCAAAAGAGCTTTGTACGTCCTGGTCGCACACAGGCTGTGGTCGCGATGGAACCTCCGCCGCATCAGGCTCATTTAGCTCCTCCACGTCACTCGCAGCCGCCGAGACATCATCTGCCACCGCCTTCGGGCCAGAGGGGTGGCAATGCTGCTCGTTCACCAGCTGTTGCATCTTCGCAGTCTTCCTCTGCAGGTTTGCAAGGGTATGAACCATCAACCACTTATGGCCCTCCTATATCAACACCTCGCGCTTTCGCGGATGGTCTTCGATCTCTCCACCCGCTGCCACAGGCGCAAACGCAAGAGCTCATTAATGGGCCAAACTCCTCGCGAAACCAAGCAGAGGACTACAACCCGCCTGCGGAGCAGACCTTGTCTCGCGTCGATGCGGATCCTTACACGTATGCCGCTGATGGCCATCGTACTAGCGTCGAAGCAACTTGGAGCACCTATGATGAGTTGGCTGTCCCGCACCTGTCATTGCATAGCGCGCCTCCCAAGAGCCTGTCTTCAGACGGCGATACAAAGTCGAGCTGGGAGTCACCCTCATTGCGCAACTTTGCCGAATTCCTGAGCCCGTCAGACGTAGATGACGTTCGCGACGCTTCGTCGACGGCCGAGGATCATCAACCCATGCCACGGTACGACCATCCGGTCGTGCCATCAACAGCAAGATCCGATGTGCACGAACACGACAAACGAGAAGCAGACGTCCCGTACTCTCGGCCGACATTGGCATCAAACTCCTTGCAATCCAACGCGGGATCCGTAGAACACGCATCTTCTCCTCAGCGTGCTAGCTACACGCCATCCTCGTCGCTATCACTTGTGACTGACGTCTCGGCAACCGACCCCTTGCAACGCCAGGGCGCAAGCGCTCGAGGCGCCCCCGTCGTCGTGTTGGGCTTTGGCGGAACAATTGCAGTCACATTCCCTGCTGCGGAGCTCAGTCAGCTATCGCCACCCGCGGAGCTTGCGCATGGATACGGCTATGGGTCAGCGCGAGCGTTAGTTCACATGCGCAAGATTCAAGACGTGGTTCCGCCCGGAGCTTTGCTCGTGAGCAGCGTGGCATTCCCTGGCCCTCTGCTTGGCGACGGTTCGCTCAAGGTTGGCGACAAAAGCCATCAACAGAAGCGCGACGCTATATCTGCTTATCTCACGGAGCGTATCACGGAACTGGAGGCAGGTCTGCCATTCCTCCTTGCCGAGGCTCGCCGTGGCTCAGATCGGGAAGGTGTCGATTGTTTGCTTTTAATTAGACTCTTATCTGCGCTCCTAACAAGCAATGGTATGCTCTTCGGCAGGTGAGGATTTCGAGAGCATTACAGTCCCCTCGCTGATCCTTGCCCACAGCGCTGAGCTGGATGAGCGTCGGAGACGTGCGTTGAGCTTGCCGCAACCAAATATTGCTGCGAAACCGATCACGGAAGCCATGAATCGACCCGAGCAGTACGCCTCGCGCCTCGATTTTGGACAACTATCATCTCTGTTGGAAGCAGGTGATAGAGAAGAAGCCATACGCCTCGCAATCTCTGCCAAGGCGTGGCCCCACGCCCTTCTGATTGCGGGCAGCTTGGGACAAAGCAAGTGGAGGGATGTCGCAAAGCGCTTTACTGAGGACGTCATGTTGGAGACCGACCATAAATTCGAAGGTCTGAATGTTACATACGCTCTGTTCAGTGGTAGTCTTGATGAACGCGGTACGTTATGGGGTCCTCTTGCCCCTTCCGCATGGCCTGGCACTGATCGGTTGTAGTCGAAAATTTATGTCGTACAACGATACCCCACCAAGAAGACCTCCGGCAGTGGCCACGTATTGTTGCCAGCATCAGCGAGCACGGCACTTTGGAGGACCGCACCTTGCTCACCCGGCTGGCGAGCCACTTCACAAGCCTTGGCATGGCGTACGCTGCAAGCGTTTGGTCAGCATAGTCTTGCGATGTTTGCTGAGTGCTGAAATATAATCCAGTTTCGTACTGTCGCCAGAATTCGCGGCGTGGCAAGATGGTGATGCCAAGATGAGCGTACTACCAGATAGCTCCGGCAAGCTCGACAGCGATGCGGTAATTCTTCTAGAGATAGCAGAGTTTGCTGGAACCCTGCGCACGTCAACGCGCGATCGCAAGGTCACACCTGGCAATTCGACGCTGTGGCCATACAAACTTCACCGCGCCCGACTTCTCGCCGAAGTTGGAGATGTTACCAAAGCTGAAAGGTGGGTCAGTGACGCGTGAAATCTTTGCTTGCTAAGACTTGGCGCAGGTACTGCAATGTACTGACGACTCTTGCCAAGGACGTCCAATCATTGCCTACGACGTTTCAAGAGAGCTTGCAAGATTTGTCGGACCGGCTAGGCGGAACCATCACCTCTATCGGCCTCGCATCTGGCGCGACGCATAAGACGGTTAAGCCTGGACTGGACAAAATTGGCTCGTGGTTTGAGGGCCGGATCACAAAGTTCATAGCCGGTGATGAGGGCGAAGGCGAGTCCTCGGAGCCAATCACCCAAAACAATGTCCGAGGACCAGCATCAGCAACGGCTGTCGGTCCTTTTTCGCATTGGAGCTCCATTACGCCGGTGCCGGAGTCATTCTCCGTATCAGCATACCAGGCAACGGATGATCCGCAATCAGATCAGATCCCGCAGAGCCTGATCGACGCCGCACGCGACGCATATCAACCCGACGATGCTTACGACCGGACACCGTCCAATTCTGCAGAATCAACCCCCCACTTCACCCCTCACATCGCCGCAAGTGGTCAAACCTATGTACCTCACTTTACGCCGACTTACAGCCCGTATGGTGCGGGTAGACCTAGTGCAGATGCCAGTGTCGAGGCCCACGACGATGAGCTCGGATCGAGCAATCGTTCGAGAGGATCACCGCATACGGCTGCTGTTACCCAAGCATCAGCCGCAGCCAAAGCCCCGGAAACTTCTGTCAGACCGATCGATTCTGGCAAAGCCCCCACGCAACCAGGTAAACACTAGAGAAATCATGAGTATCACAGAGCTGATTCGCGCTAGACGCCGGCAAGAGTTCGTGGCTCGGCCGTTGGTGGGGCAAAAAGGAAGGAGAGGCCTCTTCCGGGCCTGTCCGAGCAAAGTTGGGTGAGGAGAGCTCGATGGTGTTTGACAAGGAGCTCAAGCGTTGGGTCGTGAAAGGGGTAAGTGATTCGCACCTACCTATGTCATCTCTGATTGTGCGGTTAGGCAGCACCCACGGAATTGCCACCTGCGCTAGCGCCGCCGCCAAGAGCAGCCACGGCCTCGCCATCTCGCACGCCAGCAGCTGTCATGCCCGTCAAACGGCCGACCACGCCGTCGGTAACGCCGGGCTCCAGTCTGAGGGAAGTCTTAGGCGAGCCTATGTTTGCGACAAATCCAGCCGTGCAACGCCTGAAACCTCTGGTCGAGCCTTCAGAAGCCGCACCGGGGCCTGCCAGAACGGCGTCGAGAACGCACTCGCCTCCAGCTATCGCTTTGTCAACGCCACCACTTGCGCCCCCCGCAGTGACTTCGCTAGATGATCTCCTCACGAGGCCGCCGTCCAAAAGACCTGGCTCGGCAGCACCCAAAAAGAACATACGAAGCCGATACGTAGACGTGCTGCAGCCATCTGGGTCGTAGATTGTACAATGCATACCCTATGTGCGGTGACTGCGCTTAATTTTCTTGACCAATGTGTCCAAATTCCCAAAATGCTCCGGTTGTCCCGATGAAGCCGCTCTCGAGCGGGACTCTGTTTCCGGCAATTGCGTGCGCCGTGCACCTCGCTCTGCCAGTAAGCGCTCCATAGCTTTGGTCTTTTGGTATCTATTCTGATTCAGCGTGATGCATGAGCGTCGGAGAGACGACGCACTTTGGATTGGAGGGGTCGATCGCGAAGTCCGCTTCTTCATGCAACGCTCGGAAGCGCTCATCTTTGACGTCAATCTGCCAATCACCGTCACCCAACTCGAGCTCCCGTTCAGCGCCGTCTCTTTTCTTCGAGTGTTTCGAACGCTTGCGTTTCTTGCCGGCCAACCGCTCCGCCTTGACCACGTCGGTCATAGAGAAGTGACGGCCCTCAGTCTCATCTTCGACCACGGGCAGCGCGGTCCCAGGCCCGACCTTTCTGATAGCCTTGACTACACCGGTCGGTACGTCGCTGTCACTGTTGGCGCCGAAGAAGTCGTCCCTAGTTACGTCCTTCGACTGTGCGGCAGAAGCCTCGCCAGACGCCCCCTGTCGCAGCTCTCGTTTCTCCTTTTTGCGCTGCTGCTTTTCTTTCATGCGCCGCTGGTACTTTTGCAAGGTGGTGAGGTCTTCGCTGTCCGGGACAGGTGTGCTAGCCGTGAGACCCGGCTTGAAGGTGATCTTCAAATCGCCTGCGACCGGCGGGGTCTCCGTCGACAGATCTGCAGCGTGACGTCCGGCTTTGCCCCAGATATCTCCAGTAGACGTGTCGTCATCTGGATCGCCCAGCAGAAGTGCTCGCAGACGCTCTGTGCGAGCCTTGGCGTTCTCGCGTTTATGCGAGTCAGCTGCTCGCATGACAGAGGGGTCGCTGGGATCACTCTCGTCGCTATCAGAAGACGCCAAGTAGGTTTTGAAGTCTTCCTGCTCAATCTCATCCCGCGTCAATGTCCGCCGTGTGAGCTTGACGCGGTTTGGGTCGTCTTGATCCCAAGTAAGCTTGACTTTCGAGTGGCGCAAAGCCTGCGGTGGTCAGACATGGATGAAGGCCGGACTGGCAACACTCACATCGGTGACAAAGTCGGTGCCTTTGTAAGCTTTGGGTTCCTCGCTGGCTTCATCTCTGTAATGTCAGCTCAGCCGACCGCGTCCCGCTATACTAACCGAAGCTCGTCACCGTCAAAGTCCATTCCCTCTGGGACATAGCTGAGATCGAGGATGTTGGCTGTATGCTCGAATTCCGTTCCGTTGCACTCGTCAAGTACTCGCGCGGCTGCAGCAACATTTGAAAAGGTTGCGATTGCGTAATAATATCTGGATCGTGTGAGCTGCATATACGACGAAGTCCGAATTCGTACCTCAGGCGCTCAAGTTGATACTGACGCAGGCGGTCCATGTCGACGTCATCATCTGCGTCGTCTGCGTCGCTGCCGTGACCGGGGATCTCTCCAAAGTTGTAATCTCCGTCGGAACCTTCCGCTTCAGCGTTGCGGCGTCGTCGGCCAGCGGGCATATCATCACGCGACCGACGCAATGTGACCCCACCAGGCCCTTCAACCTCCTCTTTGGCCATCCTCTCAAGACCGAATTGACTGGGATATATGCGAACATGCAGAAGTTTCCCGATAGGCGGCTGGGGATCTTTGGGGGAGGGTTGCAGGAAAGAGTTGAAGATTGAGAAAAGATCACCAGCTCGGAGATTATCCCAATCCATGTTGACAGCAGCGATTCTAGAACTTGGTTCTGCAGCTTCGCCTTGATCATCGTCCGATGTCACCTCCTGTCCACCGGTGGCTTCGGTATGCTGCGTTCCATCTGCGAAACCCTCGTCCTCGTCCAGATTGACCTGCAGTCCAGACTCGTCACTGTCACTATCCGAGGCGGCGGGCAAACGATGGCGGGTGCGACTCGGGCCGATCTCGAGTTCCTCTTGCTCAATGTCGGAAGCAGCCGCGTCACTCTCGGCTTCAGAGTCGGACGATTGCAGCACGCCTTCGCCACGCGCATAGTCTACAAACGTCTTGGACGTTTCTGGTGCCTCGGCGAGCGCTGTACCGGGCGAAGGCGAACGGAGGCGGTAGAAGCGCTTGAGCTGATCGGCTTCGTGCGAAGCAGCTAGCGGCCTGCCATACTTGTCGGTACGGCCTGGATACTATTAGGAAGCGTCGTGACATCACGTCCATACTCACCTTTGCCCTTGACTTTAGAGTGCGCTCCTTCCGCAAAGTCTTCCGATTCGAGCACTTCCTTGAATCGATCATCGATGGTAACCTTGAGCTGCTTGTTCTTTGGCTTGCGGAAGCGAGGGTCTGTCTTTGCGCGCGCAAACCTCGAATCACTCATAGTCTTGTCCGACAAGGCCGTACGCGACGTCTACATCATGAAATCCCAACTTTGATATCAAACTGAGTAGCAATACAAAAGTGACGTGGCAGACAGCTGAGCCCGCTGCGACGACGCGACTGACTTTGGACGCGTAATGGGGTTCACGCAACGCTCGAGGCGTTGTTTGGCTTCGGAGGTTTGCCGTCCGGTTGCCATCGCACGTCAACACTTTGCTCCGGTTGCAGCCTTCTGTCACTTCGTAACACTCTTCACAAACCCACATTCCTTTACCTCTGCCCGTTGCTCCTCGTCGCAAAGCTTAACCCCTATTCAAAACTGCACCATGCGATTGAGCCTTGGCATATTCTGTGCGGCAGCTTGGACCGTAGCTGCGACTCAAGCCAAAGTCACGCTTCAAGATGTCGCAAATGGCTTGCAGACTCATGGGTCAGCTGCTCACGCCTTCCTCACGGAACAAAGCTCACGTTGCAGGTCCATCGTACCGAACCGCTATATCGTCGAGTTTGAGAGCAACGCCGACCTGGACTCTGCGAAAAGTAAACGAACCACGGTAGGCCGCACATATGGCGCCCTCAGAGCCAAGAACCTAATTCAACGCCTTAGCCTCATGCTGACTTCTACTCGCGGCTCGCTGCCCGCGGGATCTCGTTCACCGTCAGCAACGAGTACACTTCCGACTTGTTCATCGGTGCCGCCGTGACCGTCGCATCCGGTGCTGTAAGTGGTCCATACCTTCGCCATGTGGGCGCTGATGTCCTCTGCAGGGGTTCGAGGCGCTCGTGAACCTTGCCGGTATCAAAGTCCGTCGAGGTTGCAACCGGCACACTTGGGAGCTGAACCGACCGTAGAATATCTTCCCCGTCACATTACTGCGTCTTCCAGACGTCGGCACCGCCAAAGACGACCTGTCGTGGCCAGCCCAGGCATCTTCCGCGCACAATATTTCGGCAAGTACGAGCACGACCCAACTCGTAACAACCTCGACCCAGTGCTCTGGTCAGGGGAAGAAAAAAACTTGCACTACTAGCACGTCGACGATTATCCCCTCTTCAACCGCAAAAGCATACCCTACCACTGGATTCTCCGTCCTTCCTCAGATTGCGAGTTGACTGGTTTCGCTTGTCCGTGGGCTGACAGCCCAGCAGGGCGCTGACAAAGTACATGCCGAAGGCAACTACGGTAAAGGTGTCAAAATTGCAGTGATCGGTGAGAGTGACCCATTTCCGCTGCGCTGTAGCTGAAAGCAGTACAGATTCTGGAGTAGATTACACGCGAGAGCCCCTTGGTAAGTTGCGGTCACCCGACAGCCTATCGGATGCTGATTGAAACCAGGCGGCTGCTTTGGGGCTAATTGCAAGGTTTGTAATCTGACATGAGCGAATACAGCGTGCTCAAAAATTCAGGTTGTCGGGGGTTACGACTTTGTGCGTTTGGTCGATATGGTCGAGGACACGAGTTGACAGGCTGCAGGTCGGCGATAGCTTTGACGGTTCAAACGACCCAGTCCCAGACTCTGATCCATACGACAACTGCTACGTTCACGGGTCAGTTGCTACCGTCCAGTGGGCAAGTGGAGCTGATATCGCACAGTACAATCACGGCAGGCATCATCGTCAGTGTCTCAAACCCCTTCGTCACGCTGCTGATTGCGAGACTCTACACAGGGTGCAAGTACGTATCATCGTCCGCTCAACGGCGCGTCGCTGACTGCCCTTGTCAGACGATAACAAATACAACGTTACGGGTATCGCTCCTCAGGCGTCACTCTACGTATACCGAGTCTACAGCTGCAGTGGCGCAACTCTGGACAGCATCATTCTGAGTGCTATGGAACGCGCCTACAACGACGGTGTGGACATCATCAACCTCAGCTTGGGTTAGTGCACATGTCACACGACTTGCGAGCTCACCTGTCGCAGGCGAGACGAGCGCTTGGAGTGAAAGTCCGTTGTCTGTGTTGGCCAGCCGGCTGACCGACGCCGGAGTCGTCGTCAGTAAGTCCTACCAAGGGCGCTCGAGTGTTGCTCATCTGTGCAAGCCGCGTCGGCGGGGAACTCTGGGCAAAATGGCGGGTTGTATACTGACTCGCCTGGAACCGGTGCAGGCGTTGTCTCGGTTGGGTCAACGGACAAGTGCGTATCTAGGGTGTTGAGCGAAATGCTGCTGATTCTGTGCCCAGCACCATTTATCCCGCACACAACGCTACCGTGTCTACAGGCTACGGGCCAATCGTCCGTACGGCCGGTGTGCAGCGTTACCAGGCTGATCGAGTGACAGAGGTACTTCAACTACGAAGCTTTCGCGACCGGCACATATCCACTGTTTGCATACACGACAGACGCTAGCGTTGCCGACGATGGCTGTGTGGTTCCCGACGGTACCCCGAATCTGGGTGGCAAGCTGGTGGTCGTGCGGCGAGGCGGTTGCTCTCTGTCGCAGAAGGCAAGGAATGCCTACGTGGCAGGTGCGACGGCCATCTTTGTGGTCAAGTGAGTACGACACGCCGTCCTCGACCAGATCTTTAATACGCGTAGTACCCCGGACACGGCCCCGCTGTACCAAAACTTCGTAGGTACACTCTGACTGCAGTCCTGACACTGACACTGTTCAGCCACTCATCAACTTTGCACTCATCAGTGCTGCAGATGGCGACTATGTATGGTGACTGGGGTGGTTTGATCTATGCTGACCATCTCAGTTGCTGTCGCAAGTGGCGACCGGAGCCAACACCACAGTCAACTTCTTCTTCAACCCCGCCCCGCTGGCAAACAGCGCAACAGGCGGCTTGACGTCATACTTCTCGTCAATTGGCCCGACCAACAACGGTGGGTATGTTCTAGCACCAAAGGGCTGGTGCTTATGCGGTCGTAGCTGAACTGAAGCCGCAAGTTTTGGCTCCCGGTAGCAGTACGTGCGATTGATTTACGGCCAAACCGAGTTGACGATCACAGACATCATCGGCATCGTCCCCACAGCCTTCAACAATTACAGCATCACCGATGGTCGGTAGACAGGCTTGCGTTAGGCTCAACTGACACATCACTAGGCACCAGCTGGTCTAGCGCTTATGCTGCTGGGGCCGCGGCACTGTATCTAGCAGCCAAAGGCGTCGATCAGGTCAACCCGACAGGAGTACAGTCAGCCCTCCAGATCAACGCCAAAGTGCTGGCCACCAGTACGGCCGACTCAACCCTGTTCACCGTCGCACAGCAAGGCGCTGGTCAACTGCAGATTTACGACGCCATCCACGCTTCAACTGCGATCTTTCCGTCAGAACTCGCTCTGAATGACACTGCCAACCTGAGGTCGGTGCAGTATCTGACAGTATGTTTCGTTGTTCACGGCTTCGGGCACTGATCTGAGCGCAGATCACGAACAATGACAACGGGCGCAACTCTGCACAGTATACGGTGTCGCATCTGCCAGCAGGTACCGCAGCCTTGTTCCAGACGGTTGGTCCCAAATATAGATGTCGCAGGGCTGACATCGGTGAAGGGTGTGAACCAATCTGCTATTGGCCCGCTGCCGCAATCTGGCTCGCAGGCGAGTGTTAGAATCTCCGACACCCGGTTCAGCTTGCGGCCAGGAGCGTCCAAGACGATTCTGCTGTACTTCACTCCGCCTAAGGGTGTTGCGTCTCAGGAATTCCCTGTCTACTCTGGCTTCATCGGAGTTGCTCGTGACGGCGCGCTTTTGCATGTGCCTTATCTTGGTAAGTGATTAAAGAAAATGTGTGATTGAGCTTATGATCTGCAGGAATCGCCGCCAAGCTCAAGAACCTGCCAATCATCGATCCCACGGACTACTACTTGGGTTTCAACTCGCCTACGATCATGGACGCCTCTGGCAGCATTCAGGTGGGAACCACTACGTACACCCTGGCGGATGGCGATGCGCCCAGTGTCATCTATCGGTGAGCTGCGATTGTGTACTACGCTATGTGCTGATGTTCGAATCGAGATTGGTGGGAGGATCCGCCGTCGTGCTCATCGACCTCATCTCGGCCAATGCTACACTGGGTTTTACTCCGAATTACTCGTCTCGTCGCCGGCGCCACGAGCTTGTGCGTGCCGATTTGAGGACCACAAAGGATGGTCACCTCGTTGCGCGGAAAAACCATGCATCCACGCCAGCCAATGCGCGCTTCGGGGGCTTCCGGTGGTACTCCTGGTACAAGAGCCAAAAGCCGAAAAACTCTTTCAACAAAGTGCCCATCATTGGCAACGTGTATGAAGCCGACTATGTACCTCGCAAGTACGTGTCCGTATACGGTGGTAGAGTGTAACTTGACGGTGTTGCAGCACCGAGAACACGGATGGCGCCGGAAACGACTACAATACGTTTGGCTTCGACGGAACATTCACAAACGGTACCCAAGTTGCGAATGGCAGCTACAAATGTGTGTCGAGTTTCTCGCCCTGGGAAGATGACTGACACTGCTGCGAGTCTTGCTGCGCGCTTTGAAGATCACCGGCGACCCGGCTGTCGAGGCTGACTACGAAGCATGTGTGTTACCTTTAGGAGTGCAGATCGAGTGACTGATCTTGTTTGCAGGGACCTCTCAGCCCTTTGTCATCTCCCGATAAAAATATCACCAGATGAGCGATAGCTGATCACCTTTCGCCCGTTCGAGACGTCTAGGACACTTTTTGATTTTGGGTCGTTTTCATGTGATGCATACTTCGTGTTGAGTGGCGAGCTCTCAGAGGGGTTAGGAGCGGCGTTATCGGCGTCTTGGCGAGGCTGGGCGAAACTACTTTAGCTCGGCTCGAGCCTCGATGCAACCAACGATCACTGCACCAACACTTCGAACACCTGTGCCACGACGTTATCGAGCTGCACGACGTCCCGCAGAGGGGATGCTATCCCTGTGGCCGTACGAAGAAGACTGATGGCCGAGATCTCGCGTACGGCTGCACTTGTATTCGATGTCAAAGCGTACGTCAAGGTACCGTTCGTGTCCGTGCAACAGCTCATGGCTTAGTCCCGATGTCGTCGGCGAACCCATTGTCGAGGTAATAGACCGCCGTACGCGAAGAAGTTTATGGCGCAAGGTATGAACTCTCACTGCTGTCGCGTACGGAGCCTGTCTGACAATTCAGCTTCGACATCTCAGTTCCGATCGTCGCGAAATCACGTCGATTATTGAAGTGCCGAATGACACGTCTCGGACGTACGAATTCCATCGCTCTCTGGGACAAGCCGGACGAACGCTGTGGATTTCGTCTCTGCTATTTCCCAAGGGCCATGTCGTACCACTGCGCATGCTACACGCAACGCAGCCGTGGCATGGACTACGGTGCATGGTAGACCTTTTGACGCAACCAAATGGCAACGACAGCAAAACGACTGTGCCCTCTACGACGGCCTTCATCGTGGGTCCGCCTGAACCAATCACCGCCAACCATCACTCGCCCTCGGGCTCACAAGTAGCGGGTCCGACTGGCACGACGCTTGCCGCTTTGACGGCGCAAGCGACGGTTGGCCTCCATCGCTTTACTTGCTCTCTACAGGGTCTCGTGGATGGCCTCGTCAAGCCCAAGACTGTGAGAACCCATGTGTTCTACGTGCGCTTGGATCTGACTTCTGTGGAGATCTTTGACATAACCTACCTTGGCTCGCAACGTCGACGCCCGATCCTTTCCTTTCGTCAAGAGACAAGTTATGGACTGCGACCGGCTGGTGGCGTCATCTTGGTCGACGAGGCAGCTATGCGTGCGATTGGTGTGGATCTCGGATTCTGGATTGCACTCGCGCTCGGCTACCTGGAACTGCTAGAAGACAAAGAGGTATCTACCATCCTCGTCGCATCTGATTGCGGCTAATGAAGTGCTCGCAGGCATATCAAGCCGCCTGCAGGGACTGAAGGGGAAGGGGTTCGGAGTTATAGATGCATGCGGTGATAACGCCGACGCGGTGTAACCCCCTTCCGGGTTGGTTGCCTCTTGCTGCACGAGTTGATAGACGTTGGCGTCGGCGTTCGCAATGACTTCCCTACTGCCGCCCAACCTTCTCAAGCTCTTCCAGCCACGGCCGCATCCTCAATTCCTCACTCCCCTGACACCTGATCCGGCCCGCCGTGGTCCGGAGAAACTGTCAGGCGTCGGCGCGCTCCTCAAGCAAATCAAAGCCGAGGCAGAGGACAATGAATTGAAGCAAGGTCTCAAGGACGAGCCAGCAGCTAGTGGCGACGGGGTGGAGGGTACGGCCAACGGCACATCCAGTCAGCCCAGCAAGCCTACTCTGGCCGGTGAGTACGCTCGCCAGCTGCGCCTGGAGAAACGCAAGAAGCGGCAAGAAAAGTACAAGAAGGAGCTAGAAAAGAAGTGTACGTCGACAGGTTGCTGGCAGCTACAGTGTGGCGCGAGCTGATGCACATCTTAGACAAGCCGCAGGATGACCCGCAGGCCATCGGGGATCCGTACAAGACGCTCTTCATTGCCCGTCTAGTGAGTTCATTTCTGCATTGATCATGTCAACTGATCGTGCGCCACAGTCAAAGAAAGCAACCGAAGCCGATCTGCGAAGAGAGTTCGAGATGTACGGTGCCATTGAGCGTGTGCGCATTGTCCGCGATCGGAAACAAAAGTCGCATTCGTATGCGTTTGTTGTCTACGAGCGCGAACGTGATATGAAGGGTATGTCAGCCGT
Organism: Holtermannia corniformis; assembly: GCA_001599935.1. Taxonomy (NCBI): domain Eukaryota; kingdom Fungi; phylum Basidiomycota; class Tremellomycetes; order Holtermanniales; genus Holtermannia; species Holtermannia corniformis. Next base: position 117,952 of record BCIJ01000016.1, on the reverse strand, counting down.
CACAATCGAGTTGCAAGCTAATCCGCTACACAGCTGCTTACAAAGACGCCGAGGGCATCCCCATCCACCACAAGAAGATCCTCGTTGACGTCGAGCGCGGCCGCACGGTCAAAGGATGGAAGCCACGAAAGCTCGGCGGTGGACTTGGTGGCAGACCAAAGCCAGTCGACCCAGCCACGCTGCCTCCGCCAGGTTTCGGTGCACCGGGTGGGTTCCGTGGAGGGTTCCGTGGTGGCGGCGGTGGATTCCGCGGCGGTATGGGCGGCGGCTTCCGTGGTGGTGGAGGGGGATTCCGCGGCGGCTTCAACGGCCCACCCCGTGGAGGATTCGGTGGCGGCTTCCAAGGTGGTGGTGGCTTCAGTGGCCCTCCTGGGGGCGGAGGATTCGGTGGTCGGGGCGGGTTTGGTGGGGACAGGGGAGGCTTTGGCGGAGACAGAGGAGGCTTTGGCGGAGATAGAGGAGGCTTTGGTGGTGGTGATCGTGGTTACGGCGATCGTGGCGGTTTCGGCGGTGGTGCGCCCCGCGGCAGCTTTAGGTGAGTTGCAGAACTACAATAGGATCATGGCGCTGACTCTTGTCAGCGGCGGTGTCGGCTTTCAGAACCGCGGCTTTGACGGCGCAGCACCAAACGGAGCACCCGCACCTGGCACTGGGTACAAGCGCAACTTTGAGAATGGCGGCGGTCCACCTGCACCCGGCGGTGTCGGCCCGCCCGGCGGCAGCAATCCTGGGTACGGAGGAGGCGCTTATGATGACCGTGATTCGAAGCGGCCGCGCTATTAGTTGTAGTGACAGGTCATGCATGAATCCACACATCACCCAGTGACTCCAAAGTGCCTAGCACTCTTCCACTTGTCCATCCGCCATCGTCTGCTTCCAACAGCCGCAGCCCGCCGAGGTGCGCGAGGCCACCGCGCTCTGCAAGAAAGCTGAGCGTTACCTCGATGGATGCTGAATCAGATAGAGTTGGCGTGGCTTTGTAAAGACTGTTGCCCAGAAGACGCGCCGACCCAGACCAGGATGCGCTGGCTTGTGGTGCGACACCTGTCTGAGTGGATTGAAGCGGTGGGGGAAAGGGAGGGATTGTCGGGAGAGTAGATAGTTGTGTGTTGGACAGATTGACAGGCGTGAGTAGCGAGTTGGACGCAAGGCGGAGCTGCGTAGACACGGGCGTCAAAGGGCGCGATACCGGCCCGGATAGAGGTGAGAATGGCCTAGAAGGCGGCAGCGGAGACGCGCGAGCTGACGGCGGGGAAGTCAAGTGGGACGGCAGGGATGATGCAGAGGGCGGGGGGGATCGCACCGAGAGGAGTGGCAATTCGGCGGGCGCCACTGTCGCGATCGATGCGTATTGAACACCTAGGTGTCGAGGGCTGGTAGCGTCTTTGGATGTCGCCTGTTGCGTCTTGCAAGTGATGCGGAGGGCCAGATCGAATGTTGTCTCCAGCTCGATACCTTGAGCAGGACGTGATGTCACGCGGACGTCGAACTCTGGCTCGGGCACTGGCAAAGGTGACTTGGATGGGAGTGGGGGTGCAGGACTGCCGGAACGTCCTTCAGTGGCTGCTGGACGCGGAGCATGAGCCACAGCTGGCGGACGAGTCGTTGCAGTTGGTTGCGACGGTTGACCGGGGACTCTTCGGTTCAATGTCGAGGTGAGAAGGCGACCTTTCTCCCCGAAAGGGCTTGAGCTCCAAGTGATGTCAAGGCGTCCAAGAGGCAATACAGTACCAGGCGGCTCCTTGCGGTCCGTGGCGACCGGCGCTTGTTGCGGCCAAAGCACAAACAGATACTGCCGTGTGTCGCCCGGCTGGAGTGATTGGAACGGTCCATCAAAGATGCTGGTTTGACAGCCCCCGCTCACTCCGATTCGACCCTTGTCGCCATCCGTTGTCGTATGATTGCTGATCATGCCGCAATCCAGGCCTTGGACGGGTTCGAGCAGGATACGATCCAGCACGATGCTTGCCGGGCTAGAGTTCTGAACGTGAACGTCGAGGAAGACTTTGTCTCGGTCGTGCGGTGACAAGAGCATGTTGGGTGACATTGGCAGATGCACCCGCGTCTTGATCGACAGCGGCGGGGACACCTGGAGGTCGACATGAGCTATCACGCGGACGCTGACCGTGACGCACATTAAACTTGTAGAACTTTTGAAAGGAGCGTACGTCTGATCCCGAGCCGTACTCGACGGTACAGATCAGTACGTGCAGTCCAAGCTCCTTGATCTCCCATTCGACTGCCGTTTCCAGCGTGTGTGCTCGCTGCAGCACGTTTGCGACCGTCTTTTCCTCGATGAGGTGCTTTGCGGAAACAGCCTGCATCTCGACGACCAGCTTTGTGCCCTGAACAGGATGCGAGGCCTCGTTGGTCAGGTTGAGGGTGGCAGCAAACGTCTCGCCTAGGCAGATTGTGCCAAAGGCGGCGGGCAGAGTGAGGAGCGGGGAGAGCGCGGCGTCCTGCAGACCGGCGAGTGGCCAACTTGGCGAGGTCGATATGGACGAGACGCGATTTGGATCTAAAGCTGACAACGTGTACAAGTGGTCTTGGAAGCTCTCGGCGGTTGACGTCGACGCATCTGGTGGTGTGAACAGGGGTGGTTGGGTGAGAGACAAAGCCGGTCGCGAGAGGCGCATGCTACGGAATGTCAGAGCACACTCGTCCATACTCCGAGCTTACACCTTGAGGGCCAGCAGATGCGGCGCGTCCATGATGAACACCACCGTTGCGAGATGCAAGTATCACGTCTCGACGTCGTTTGTGCAGTCACGTGGAGTCGATCATCAACAATACAAAGAGTCATGCATAGACTATCAGCGTAAGATGACAAACTACTCGCTGTCATCGTCCTCGGCCTCGTCAAGCCACTGTCCATCAGTCAGTCGCAGACGCCACGGCCGGGTGACTCACCGTCAGAAAGGCCTCTGCCGTCTTGCGAACCTTTTTGCTCGTGTCCTTGTCGACGTACTTTTTGCTAACGTGCGTTCCCCATTGCTTGACGAGGTCTTCGTCGAGGATGTCGGCCTGGTACAGAGTCATGAGGACCTTTGGCACGGTGCCGGTAGCCAAGAGGTCATCCGGGTAGCGCTGGCCGACGAGGCGCTCGATGCCGCCCAGCAACGACTTTTGGTGCTTTTCAGAAGAGACGAGCTAGCGGCCGAGTGAGCACCGTCTGGTGGTGTATAGCAACTCACAGCTTGCAGCAGCTTTTCGCGCGCAGCCACCTCTGCCACGACTTTATCGGTGAACAGCTTGCTGCCGATCTCGACGAGGACCTTGTGCTTGCCGGCCAGGCCCGAGTCTTTGATCTTGGCCACAATGTCGGCGTCGGTAGCCGTCCGGTTGTCCTCGAACCAGGCGCCGAGGACAGTATACGGCGAATCGCCGTCGTCGTCGTCATCGTCATCGCCGCCGTTGACAATGGCGTCCACATTGACCTCGAGAGACTTCATGCGGGCTGCGACGGCAGCGGCCGACGTGTCGACCGACCAGTCGTCGTCTGCAATCTTTGCCGTTAGCGGCGTCGTGTCCGGGATGACCTCTTGGCGACCGATAATCTTGTCGAGATCATCGACCACAGCGCTTGTCGCCACCGGCGCGTCGTCGTCGTCGTCGCTCCCCTTTGCGCCATCCTCGACGACGATGCCGGGACCGTCGCCACCGACATTGGCCTCTGCCGTCATGCCCTTCTTGCCCTTCTTGCCCTTCTTCTTGGGCGGGTTCTTGAGGATAAACGTCGTGAGCTTGTGGCGCATGTCGATGCCATTCTGGCGTCCGCAAGCCTTGCAGTCGCGGTGAATGTCGTCACCCTGACCGCGACCGGTGATGACGAGCTCGGTCTCGGGGTTCTTGCACGAGGGGCAGAGGACAAACTTTTCGATAAAGACGTCCAAAAGCTCGCGCAGGCGGTCCGACTGGTGGGCGCCGTTGACGATATAACGATCGTTGGCAAACGTCGTCTGTGCGCCGAGCTCACAGCCAAAGAACTTTGTCGGGTCTCGTCACGTCAGCGCCGTCTCGTGCGAGCGAATCGGACTCACATGCCGGCGGCCGGTCCAGAGCGCGCGCAACGTCTTCCATGTTGGGCACGACAGTCTTGATGCCGTTGCCGCGGCCTTCGATCTTGGTCTGCAACACGGGCATTCTATCAAGCGTTAGTGGCGCAGAGCTCACACGGTGCGTACTTGTAACGCTGGTCTCGTCAGCCGGACTGTGACACGGCGCGGGATGGACTCACGTAAAACTTGTCGTCGACATCACGACGAATGTTGACGGTCGCCATGTTGAATGGTTGCTCAACTCGGCTGACACGGTCAGTGCGTCTCCTACCGGTGCTCGAGCCGACTGACGATCAGGCTGGATTTTGGTTTATGGCGGGATGTAACACTATGGCAAATGGCACGGGCGAGGGTAGCATGAACTCGAGCGCAGACTAGACGCAGTCAGGCATCAGGTTGACGTGACGGTGCGGGGCTGACCCTTGCTATGATTCGTCACACTAGACAGGGTAGCGGGTGGATCCGATGTGATGGTGTTGATCGCGCTGTAGCCTGTAGCGTGTGCGCACACTGTTGGTGATGAAGAAGAACGCTGGATGGTGGTTGCAACGTTGACAGTGACAAAGGCGCCGTCGGAGAGTGAACCGCACAAAGGGAAATCGCGCCGCGTTTGTTTTCACTTTGTCCAGAGCCAGCATCAACTCGCATCACCCTCGACCCGAGCGAGCCGCTCCTTTTCCTCGGCCTCTTCCATCTCGACGACCTCGACGTCGAGCGGGTACGTCAGGATGGCAGCGCACCCGGTCAATAGGTTGAGCTCTGCAGTCGTAGTTTGAGCATGGATCGCGAGGCAAGCGCCACACTCACGTTGACCGCTCTCGTGCATGCTGGAAAAGATGAGGGCCTCGCCGCCGTGCTCGCGTACGGCCTCGACCATGTGCACGTAGCGCTTGCGCTTGGCCACGTCGGTGCTTCGGAACAGCTCGTCCGAGATGAGCAGCGTGCCCACGGCGCCGCGATCGACCGCGAGCGCGACATGATCCGGGCCGTACCACGCTCGAAGCTCGTCAGAACCAAGCATCTTGTGGAACCTGGCGGCACGTCAGCCACGGTACGGCCATGAGCAGAGACACAAACTTTTCCAGAGCTACACCCTCGCGGGCAAACTTTGCGCCCTGCAGCATCTTGCTGACTTCGGGCGCACGCAGAGCTTCGACCAGACCGTGCACATGGCTGGTAGTCGAGTGCACCTTGACCCACTTTGTGCGCGAAGTGAGCAACGCCTTGTTGGACGTTAATGTAGCCTGATTGAAGATGTAGTCAAACAGCTGCCGCCATCAGCTCTAGCCTAGCGAACGAGACCACGACGTACCGCGTCTTTGGTAAAGCCAGGACTGGCTATCACGATCGCTCGCAGCGTCTGGAACGGGATCAAGCGCAAGATGGCCGCATACACGGTCGCGAAAAACGTCTCCATGGCCTGGTTCGCGTCAGCGAGTGCACAGATGCCAGCGGCCTGGACCTTTTCATGGACCGTCGTGCTGCCTTTGCGCTTGCGCGGGATGGGGACGTCGATCCGCTGGCGGATGACGGTCATGTGCTCGGACAAGAGGCAGATGGCAGCGGTGCCTGTGCAGGTCAGCGGCAGCATCCTCGAGACCGTCTACGTGCCCTCTCCAAGCACAATGGCACCGAGCTCTGCCCCGCGGCCTTCTTTCGTCGCTTCCTCGATGCGCTCGAGCGAGACCGAGTCCCAGCCTGTAGCCTTTGAAAGCCGAAAGTCGCGATTGGCTGTGGTCAGTCAGCAGAGGCCGGGCTGTCTGCACGCACCCTCGAGGTCGAGCGTGTGGAACGCGCCCATCTTGACATGGTCGTTTTCGTTGCAGACGCGACCCGAGATTTGCAGGGTTGCCGTCGACGCTTTGGGATCGGTCGATGTCGTGGCGTTGGTGGACGAAGCCGAGGGAGAAAAGGATGTCTGTAACGACGTTGGTACCGGATGAGCTCAGCGGGGCATACCTTTGTGACGGCGAGTGTGAGGTTGACCCGGACGCGATAGGAATCCGACGAGCCGGTGGATGAGACGGTCTGCACTCGACTGATGCACGTTGGCGACTGTCCATCTCGAACAAAGCGGCTTACCGTACAGCAAGAGCTCGCACTTGATCTCCCTAGTCGAGTGTGAGCACCTTGAGAGCCTCGGCCAGGCTACCGACCTCTTGGATCAAGTTGTAGACGTGCCACATGTCTTCATCGTCCTCGGGTCGCAATGTAACGTAGCCCTGTGCTGTCAGGGCGAGCTCGAGCTGGCGGGTGTGAGCTCGCTACGCACCGAGCCGTCCTTGTCGACATGCTTGTTGACGAGCTTCATGCTGGCTGATGAGCTGTCGAATCGGATGGTGGCCGTTGGCTGGTCCATCGCGGCTCGCTCGCCGCCGTTACCATCACCGCGGCGTTGCTGGCCAGTGATCAGTGCTCTTCCACCACCATCGCATCATGCATCATGCTTGCAGTGTACAGTAGCAGGTGCACAGTAGTCATCCACGGCGATGCAGATGATCGTGCCGCACGCACATGCACTGACCATCCCGCGAACAGCACACGCAGCGTTGGATCCGACGAGCCCAGGCTGTCAAGGCCACTGCTCTCGGCCCGCACTGAATGCAGATGATGTATGTATCCTACAGATCAACCCAGCTCGCAGGATGGCATGCTCCCTCGCATCCACAGTGTGACCGCTCTGGCCGCCACGGCACGCGTACGCATCCGACGACGACGAGCACGGAGCTGGCCTCTTGCACCTCGCGAGCGTCCGCACCGACCTGGCTGCTGCTGCTGCTGCTGCTGGCCATAGGCGGCGTGCGCTCCGGGCCGCACTGTCATCACCCACAGCCTCAAAGGGGCCGCTCGACGTTACCAAGGAAATTCACTGGCCGACAGTGACAACAGCTGTCACCCTGGCTCGACTGCGACCGTCAAGCCCGCCGGTCAGAGCACACGACTGAACGGATCGCCTTGAACGCAGCCCAAGAGCGAGGCCGGACACACAGGGTCGAGGTGAGTTTCAGTTCAGCACCGCCTTTGCGCTCCTCTGTCCGCAAGACTGTCAACTCGGTCCCGTCGCCCGTCTGCACTCGCACGGCCGCCTTGTTCGCTTCCTCCATCTCGCCATCAACCCCATCGCAAGCCATGGCTGACTTTTTGCTTTCTCCCCCAGGTCTCGACAGCGGTCAATGATGACGTTTGCGAGCATGCCTCTTCTCGCCCTTGGCATCGTCCTCTGCGCAGCCCTCGCCAACGCCGTCCCGCTCCAGACCTCGTTCTCCCCATGCTCATCCCGGCCAACCACAGCCGCATCCTTCGTCGTCGAGTCGGTCTATGCCGACTTGTTGACCAGACCTCGTGCCAACGAGCTCGCGCTCATCGACGGCGGCGTTAGAGTGCTCAGGCTAGACCTGTTTGGCCAAACGGGACAAGAGTTGATCGGGTTCAACAACGAGACGGAAAAGCTCGGTGAGTCGCAACTGCCAGCCAACGACACCGCTCACACTGCGCCCTCTAGCGACCCTGTTCTCGACCACTCGCACCCTGACCTTTACCTCGCACTCGTCGACGACCTACCTCTGCAACTCGCTCTTCCCCGCTCATCTCACCGAGCCCTATGGACCCAACGTGACCTACTGCCCGTTCCCACCCGGCCCGTTTGCGATCAACCTCTCCATCCCGCTCTCTCACGACCACACGCTCACCACGCTCACGACTCAAGTCCGCATCGTCGACGCCAGCCTGCCAGCCAACGAGCTCTTATGCACCAACATTGTCACCTCGCCCTACTACCCCAACTCGGGCGTGTACAAGGTCTTTCTCTGGGCGCCGATCGCCATCGCCGCAGCCTACTGGATCACCTGCTGGGCGGCACGCTTTGCAGCCGGCTGGGTCGTCGGCAGTGTCGTCGTCGAGGGGCACGGCCAGAGCACCCCAGGCCTCGCTGCCAACGCCCACCGTGCCGATCATGGGCTCATGACAAAGTGGGGAACAATGATGGTCAGCGGGTTCAGTGGTGAACGTCTCAGTGTCAGCGGAGGCTTGTTGCGGTTCGGTAAGTCTCAAGATCAAACACATTTGTGCTGACACGACCAGTCACGCCCGGCTTGCGGGATATCATCTTTCACATCCAGTTCTGCTGTCTGCTCGGCATGCTTGCCGTCAATTGGCCGCCTCTTGTCTGTGAGTTGGAGCCAATGGTGCAACGCCATTGTCTGACATGGCATAGATCCCATCCTCTCTCAGGGAGCTTGGGCCAGCCTCGTCTGGAGTGAGTGGTCTGGATGAACACTGCCGATCCTCATTAACGTCGGTAGATGCCACTCTGATCCAGGGCGACGATGCCACAGACAAGCGCATCTCGACATTACCGACCGAATACAACCCTCCGTCGGCGTTCACCGACCAGATCGGCTCGGACACATATCCACTGTATCTACCGCCAAACGAGGACAACCCACTACTGGACCTGCACGCTGCAGACCGTGGGATGCCGTCCTGGGCGACCGCGGTCGGTCTCCGCAACCAGGATCTGTTCGGCACATGTCTCGCCATCTTCTTGCTCCTCGTGGCTGGCGTGCTACTGCTCAGCCTGCTGGTCTGGGCCGGTCACGGCTTGACAGAGTACTTGATCGGTGGCGGCGGCATCCCTCACGCCCAAGGTACTGGCCCTCGGAACAGCCTCGGCGCATCACCCCGCAGTTCACAAGGAGGCAAAGAGACACTCGAACCTCGCGACAAGAACGGCGGGCTCAGCCTGGATGGCGAAGGCGGTCTCAGTCCCAGTCCGGCAGCGACCATTCGTCAAAACACTGCTCCCACTCGCGTCCAGCGAACCTGGTGGCGATTCCGTCTCAAAGGCGCTGCCGGCGCCTTCCACTCGTCGGCTCTGTACGGCAACCTCGTCCGGTTAATCGTCCTCTTTCACCTCCCGATCACCACTTTTTCCGTCTACCAGTTTACCCTCGGCTCGACGGCCACGCTGGCATCCAAGATCCTCGCGGCGTTTGCTTTCGTGTGCATTGCCGTGCTGCTACCCGCCATCCTCCTGCTGCGCGTAGCGCGCACGCCGACGGCAAAGCTGTACGACGCGACGAGGACACTGCTCTCCCTCGCGCCACTGTACAACGTATATGAGCAGGGCAACCAACTGTTCCCGGCCTTGACCTTCACAGCAAGTCTTGTCCAGGGCGTCGTCGTCGGTGGAGCCCAGCGGAGTGGGACCGCACAAGCAATTATCTTGCTGATTGTCGAGATTGCCATGGCTTTGGTCACGGCGATCTGGCAGCCCTGGGGAGAGGGCGCCGGGATGGGGATCCCTAGCTTCATCCTGTCGACGTTGAGGATCATCACGATGGTTCTCGTACTCATCCTGGCTCCGGCGGTGAGTCCGTGTGATCAGCTCGGACCCAGGCTGACGACGGCAGATTGACATTTCAACCCCGGCCGCTGGCTGGATCACCTATGGTGTTCTAGTCCTGCAAGGACTCGCCTTTCTCTTCTTCATTGCCATGTTGCTCTCAAAAGTCATCGAAGGCTTCATCCGACTCTTCGGCAAGGTCCACTTTGACGAGTCGACACACCCCCTCGATGGCGGTCTCTTTGCGGCCTGTTCAGCGCTCGACTGCCTCGGCGGGATGGGAGAGGGAGCGGCTGCAGCTCGTCGTCGCAGAAAGCGTGGGTCCCGCCAGTATGCTCAAAACATCTCGCGCGTCGGCTCCCTCTCGACACAGATGATGCTCGATCGACACTCGCAGAACCCAAGGACCAACAGCAGTGCGCCCATGCTGGGTGACTATCCGCTCTCGGCAAGTGCGTACGGGACGCCAGGTTCTACCAGCTCGACGGGCTACTTTGCCGCCATGCAGCGCAACCAGTCGTATCCCGCGACTCCCAACGAGTCTGCCGATGGGCACATTATGGGCGCGTGGCGGACTCCGGGAGGCCACCAACGGCATTCGCATCAACAATCTGTCAATGCCGAACCGTTGGCACATGCTCGCCAGGCGTCTGCGGAGCGAGAAGAGCTACTGGGCCCTGGTGCGCAATCGCCCACGCGAGGCTTTGCGGTCGTCCGAGGCAGTAAAGCCGACGCCAACGACCCATACTACGCAATGTCTCCTGCAGCCCGCCCGCCGTCCTCCTTCCGTCCTCCGGACGTGCCCAACCGTTCCGTCCCGCCTCGTCATGCGCGCACACGATCTCAAACGGCAGTGATCGAGGACGCCTTCTCGGCAGACTTGTGGGCGAATGAACAGTCCCCAGGTCCCTCGCGCCGACCACCAGCCTTGGCAATCTCCAGGCTGCAAGCCGAGAAAAGCTTGAATGATCTCAAGCAGGATCCACCCTCGCCTTCGTCGGATTATTCTGACGATTCCCGAGGAGCCAAAAAGAAGAAGCGGCATAGCAAACGCAACTCTGCTTCGTGGCTTACACGACCTGGTGGGGAGGCGCAGGACAGCGACGCGTCGGACCACGAACGTCTACCTCGGCGGTCCGGAGCCAAGCGGCAATCGCTTGCAGCGGCTCCTGATCTTGAGCAAGGCGAGGGCGCCCAGCCTAGCCGAGGTTGGCTCTCGTCTGCGTTGCGCTCGATCGCCGGCGTTAGAGAGAAACCACTGGCACCAGGTGAAGAGCAAGCTCGGGACGAGAACAAGGCTCGCAAAGCGGCGCTGGCAGCGGAGAGTGGCGCTCTCCTCGCAGGTGTCGAGTCGCCGTCCCAGGCTTCGGATCCACCCGTGTCGTCCTTTCGAGTCATACGGCAGACGCGGCCATCAGTCAACTCCAATCCGCCCTCGACGCCCGCAATGTCGCGCCCGACGTCGCCGGCAGCAGCCACGCCAACTGCCGACCCCAGTCGTAGCTTTGTCGTCATGCGGCCAACCAGACCAGGCGCCGAGTCTCCGACATCCAACTCGCCAGGTTTCGTGGTCAACCGACCGGTTCGAACGCCGCCGGTCCCAGACAGCTTTGTACCTCTTGCCCACCCTGCTGGCGAATCGCCAGGCTTACCGCCGCCTAGTCGGCCAGCGCGCAACCGCCGTCGCAGCATCGAGCGGTGAGCTGGCCGTGCCCCTGTCTATATAAAGAGTGTTCGTCCTTGTAGCTCTCAGTAGTCACCGAATAATGACATAGAATCGTCAACGTTATCTAATGCATCAAGGTATTATGCACTGGCAATCGCGTCGGCCGCGGCATCGGTCTGCAGTACCACATCGGCATCGGCAGGTCCCTTGCCGTGCTTGGCAAACTGACCCTGGCCCATGATGCGCTCCTTTGCCTCCTCGTACTTTGCCCGTGTGCCGGCCACGACATCGGCCGGCAACGCGACGCCCTCCTTGTTCCGCAGCCCTTGGTTGATGAGCCAGTCGCGGACAAACTGCTTGTCAAACGAGTCTTGCGGCTTGCCCTCGACATAGGCGTCTGCCGCCCAGTAGCGCGACGAGTCGGGCGTCAAGAGCTCGTCGATCAAGATCAGCGTCGGCTTGCCGCCGTTAGGCGATGGTCGAAGACCGAATTCAAACTTTGTGTCTGCGAGGATGACGCCGCGTTCACGCGCAAACTCGGCCGCCTCGTCTACGACGTGTTAGCGCTGTCGAGAATCGGGCGCGAGCGACGTACTGTAGAGCCGCAACGCCACATCCTCGATTTCAGCCGCGAGCTCGGCGCCGCAAATGTCCTTGACTGCAGATGATCAGCGACGTATCGTCGACGGCTGCGAGCAGGCTCACCCTTGTCAGGGTGAATGTTCTCATCGTGATCGCCCTGATCGGCCTTGGTCGACGGTGTGAAAATCGCTTTGGGCAGCTTTTGCGACTCGACCAGACCGGCGGCCATCGGGATCCCATGGACCGTCTGTGACTTCTTGTACTCTGCCCACGCCGAGCCTGTTGCGCGTCAGCGTCTTGCACCGAGTGCCTGTAGGAACGCACCCGTAATGTAACCCCGTACGATGGCCTCGATCTTGACGACTTCACACTTTTGGACAATCATGCTCCGACCCTCGAGCTGGTCTCTGTACTCGTCCAACGAGCGTGGGAACTCGTCCCACGACGACGCCGTGAGGCACGCGGGGCTCGCGGACGATAGAGAGGGGGTCACGACGTGGTTGGGGATGATGTGCGAGAGCTTGTGGAACCAGTACAGCGAGAGGGTCGTCAGCGTCACGCCCTTGTTCGGGATTCCCTGGTAGCTCATGAGCGCGTCTCGAGGTTGACCACTACCGACGTACCGGTTCCAAGATGACATCAAAGGCGCTGATCCGATCCGTCGCAACAAACAGCAGCTTGTCTGCATCGGCAGCATCGGGCAAAGCGTAAATGTCCCTAACTTTGCCCTTTGCCAAGAGCTTGAGCTTTGGCAAGTTGGTGTGGGCGACCTGTCGTCGATTTAGCCTGCAGTCGCTTGGCAAGCACAGTCTTACAGTCTTTGACGACGTCGCGATCGCCAAAGGCTCAAGCTTTGCCGCGGCGGCCGACTTGGCCGTCAGCTCGGCCGGCGTGATGGCGCCCTCTTTCCGCGCCTTCTCCTCGGCCTTGGCCTTTTTCTCGGCCTCTTTCTTGTCACGCAGAGCTGCACGCTCCTCCTCGGTCGGTGGTGCGGTCCGGACGTCCTTCTTCTGCGGTCAAGTGGATCAGTAACGGTACGAGAGAGGCAGCGCACGACGCACCGCCTTTGTCGGTGCCTTCTTGACGGGCGCTTTGGCCGCCTGCGCTTTGGCAGAGACCGAGCTGTCGGGGTACGCGAGGCGTTCGGCCGCCTGCCACGCCTCATCCTCGTAAAACATGGTAGCGATCGGCGCCAACAGACCCGTGAGGGCGGCGGCGACGCCCGTCTTGAGGTCATCCGGGTGTAGCTCCTCCTTGGCGTAGGCGTCTTCGACCGCCTGGTAGGACGCATAGTGGATCGGACCACCAAACTTTTCTGGGCGAGGGATGGAGAAGATGGTGCCCTCGGGTGCGTCTTGCGCAACAAAGGTGCCCTCGCCGCGAGGTGGCTTGTCACCACGCGCAGCGGCCTGTTCGTTGCGCATGTCCTGGACGGGGATCAAGACGGTCTTGAGGAAGGCGAGCACGCCGTTTTCAGCCACGACGCCGGGCTTGCAGAACGCGCCCTTGAGCTTGTTCTTGATCTCGGCGGGCGAGTCGAGAAAGTCAATCTTGGACTGCGGATCCGAAGACGACATCTTGCCGCCGCTGAGACCGGGCACCATGGGACTCATCAGGTGCGTACGCTTGCTGTAACCGAGTTTGGGCAGGTAGTGGGCCGCATACATGAAGATTTTGCGCTGCGGCAGGTTAGTGCAGTGTCGGGACGTGCACGCATCGACCGACCTGGTCGACGCCGCCAAACTGGAAGTCAACGTCGAGGTACTGCTCATCGAGCGCCTGCAAGCCCGGGTACAGCAGGCTGCTCATCAGAGGGGATGCCGAGCCTTTGACGACATCTGCGCCGGCGTGCTCTGCCGCCTTGTTGGTGACCATCGAGTGGAGGCGGTAGACATCGAGTGTGTACTCTTTCGAGAGCTGGTAGCTCGAGCCAGTGACAAACTCGAGCTTGTCGGTTGGGACGCCGAGCGAGGTGAAGACGGCTTTGAGCAGGTACGAGTAGTAGACTACGCGGTGGGCGACGGTCTCGAGGGATGACTTGGCGGCATCAAGAAAGGCGTGGATCTGTCGAGGTTAGGGATAGAGCTGGCGTGAAGCCCAACACGACGTACATCTGTAGTGCGGTCAGATTGCGAAGCTGAGCCACACGGCTACTCACCAGCAAGCAGGATCTTGACCTGTGGTAGCGCAGCGGGTCAGCAGGACCCTCAGACGATCGCAGTACACACATTGACGCCGGCGTTGAGAAAGTCGGCAATCTTGAGCAGCGGTACACAGTAGGCGATATGAGCTAGCCGACGTCGATCAGTTGGTGCGTCGCATGCATAGACGTAGCCCAGCACATACGGCGGCCGGTCGTAGCGGTTCCTACAACCGACCGAGTCAGCGTCGGAAACCCACAGGTGCGCTGCGCTCATCGACATACCCCAGTAGCACTTGACCGTGTTGCCGTCCTGAAGCACCTTTTTGATCACGTCGGCGCTGGTGACCTCTTGGAGGTTGCGGGTGATGCGCTCATACTGTTCCTGCGCGCGGCCTGTGAGCTCGATGCTCGAGTTTTCTGCCGCGTTGCTCGTCTCAAACTCCAAGTCGGCCATTGCGTTCGCGAGGTTGAGTGGGAAGTTGAAAGTGAGGAATGGCTCGTGGCTAATCTTCGCGATGGAATTACAAAACCATCCGCGCGGGGTTGGCACCGGCGTTATTGCCCAGCTCTCGGCGTTTCAGACTGGCGGATATGGTAGGCGCGCTCACTTAGCGTAGCTGCTTTAAAGGCGCGCCAAAAAGGGGTTACCTCAGATTGTCAGACTTGCGTTGTTCTGATTATCTCCCGGATTGCCTAGAATCACGTGCAGCGGAACTCCGGCCCCGAGTTTTCGAGTGGCGCGCCCGGCCAACCGCAACGCGAGCGCTCGTCGTCCCCAACACTCACCACTCACCACCGTCTCTCGGCAGGCTTGTACTCGTCACGCTCACTGTAGTATACCACGCTTCGCACACGCACACCCTACCCCGTTCTAAAAAGAAATTCAACATGGTCGCCGCCGGTGGTGTGAGTCGTCGGGCACGTTCCGTCAGATCCCAGGGCTGATGCCAATGACGCGCAGTCGAGGATCTGGTCAAAGTGGTCAGTAGCCGATCGGGACGGCCTCTGCGCAGCCAAAGTTTACTGACGCTGTGACCAGGTTCACCCCTGAGGGTCAGTAACGTACACGCCCAGCAACTCGGAGAGAAAAGCTGACTTTGGCGATTGCAGTCGTTCCCATCTTTGGGTGCGTTACGGTATTCATCCTGCGCAGAACTCGGATACTGACACGGCTTGCAGCATTGTTGGCGTCGCCTGCACCGGTGCCGGCTACTACCTCTGGAAGCTCGCCAACGGCAACGAAGTCGGTTAGTAGCACTCTGGTCCCGACGCTGTCGACTGCCGGCTGACGCTTCACCACAGTCTGGGACCGTCACTCGAACCAGCGCCCCTGGGAAAAGGTTGACACGCTCAAGAACGTCAGTAACAGTGTCGGCCATGTCAACAACCCCAGCTGACTTGTGAATCCCACCCAGTCCAAGTTCTTGACCATCAACCACGAGTCAGTTTCCAGACCCGCGATGGCGACTGTCGCTAACGTTTACAGCTTCTGGGAGAAGCGCCGTGCCGCCGCGGGAGACAAGGACCGCCTCGTCGACGCCATCTAGACGATTGTATCCTTTAGCCATGCATCTTTCTCCTTATTTCTTGCCCTTGCCCTTGGCTTTGCCTTTGCCTTTGCTCTTTGCGCCCGAGCTCCCCTCGGCGTCTGTCGCGCCAGGCTCCGCTCCCGCTTTCGCATCGATCCACGCGTCAACCTGCCCCATACCAGCCTTGAGCGTCGCCCACTGCCGACGCGTCAAAGCCAAACACGTCCAACGACTACAGCACCCACCTGCTCAATCGTAAGACTGATCCCCTTTGAGCCCGGCTTTTCCTCGCCCGTCGTCTTATCGGTATAGTACTGCCACTCATCAGCTGTCATATCACCCAGCACGCAACGCACAGACCTCGCGGAGATCAATCAGCATAGAGCCTTTAAACGTCCGGACCGTCACCCGGCGGTTCTTCGACAGCTGTAGAACGCTCAGCGCATCCCGTCACGATCCACAGTCGTATCTACCTGGAGATACGGGTCGCCTTCGGCATTGACAAGCTCGCGAGCCATCAGTGTGGTTTCATATTCGAGGCGTACAGCCAACCCACCGCCTCGACGGGGGACTTTGTGGCCGGATCAGCCTCGGCCTTGCGTTTCTTGGCTGTACGCTCTGGCTCGGCTTTGTCTGCTTGCTCATTCTGAAGAGATCAGCAAGGTTGCGTAGTGTCAACGCCCAACAAACCTCGCTGGCCTCCGATGCCGAGAGATCGTCACTGTCTGCCGCGGGTGACACGTCGGTATCCTTGATCTTGGAGCGCGCCATGATGCTTGCGATGCGTAGCGCTCGAGTCGCGCGATCGAGATGCACCGCGAAGAACCAAACAGCCGCGACACATGAAACGGATCAATTGCACTCCAGCGCCGTGTATATGCCCATAACATGCCAATGCCAGTATATGATACAATGTGAAACCCCGTAGTCGTTGCGTAGCCACTATACACGGATAAGAGACAGTCTCGGTCTGGGTCCTAGTCGGCAGCCGGGGACAGAGCCTGCGGCGCCTCTGTCAGGCCAGCCAGTCGTTGGCGCGCGTGCCCGATCATCTCCTTGAGGTCTTTCTCCTTGATCGGTTTGGTGAGCACCTTGTCCACACCGGCCTCCAGGTACTCGTCCTGTGGTGCGCGTCAGCATCGGTAGAATTCACTGTAGACTACCCACCTGATCCTCGCGCAGAGCATTGCCCGTACAGCCCACAATGAACAGCGGGCAGCCGATCGCCCGCAGCTCTCCCACAACCTCGACACCCGACTTGATCGGCATCTGGTTGTCCAAGAAGCAAATGTCAATCTCTTTCGCGCCGTCAAAGTCGGCCACCAGCATGTCGAGTGCAATCTGCCCATTCTCGGCTTGCTGGACCGAATGCCCCATCCGCGTCAGCATGCGCGACATGAGCTTGCGAGTGAGCCTGGAAGCGAATCAGCATGATACGAACTTGGGACTGTGACGTACTGATCATCGTCAACAACAAGCGTCCTCAGCGGTCGGTCTTTGAGGGGCAGGCTGACCCCCGGCGAGGACGGGGCCAAGCTTGACGGGGTCGACATGGGCTTGGCGTCGTTCATCTTGAACGGATCGACGAAAACCGGGTGGAGCTCGGGCGTGACTTGTCCCGTATGGATCTCACCAATCGCCGCACCGGCAAAGCTGCCCATGATGTCTTCGGAAGCGACTAAGCGGACATCAGCTCTCTCCACGACCAACGCGTGGGACCCCTCACCTGGCATACCACCTTCACCGGGCGAGGGCAGCAAGGGCATGAAAGACGATGAGGTCTCTTGTAGAGGTGGCCTCGTCTCGGATGGCGGCGCTAGACTTTCAGAATCAAAAGCCATGTCCTGAACCTTGACAGTGGGGACGTTTGGTGGAGGTCGGAGATGCTGGTGGGGTGTCGTCGACTCGCGTGAGCGGCTCTTGGGCGGAGGGAGAATGTAGGGGAACTCGACCCTGGACAACCGTCAGCCTATGACACATGACGCTGTATGAACGCACCAGAATGTCGATCCGACCCCAACCTGCGATTCAACACCGAGTCGGCCACCGCTCAGCTTGACGATAGCCCGGACAATCGCCAAACCCAACCCGAAGCCCTTGCCGCCTTGTCGCCGCCCGACTTCACTTTGCACAAACGCGGTGAACAATTGCGAGCTACGCCATGTCAGCACGATAGTGACTTGGGTACAAGAAACGCACTCGACGACGTCGCTGTTGCGCAGACTGGTCACGATGTCAGCTACGTGTTAGTCTGCGAGCGCGGCACTCACCCAACCCCTTGATCCTGCACCTCGATCCTGATGATAACATGGTCTGTCCGTTGCTGATGCGGGTAGAGCATGCCGGACATGTCCGATCGACGGCGTTCATGAGCAGTCATAGACGACTTGGCGTCCGAGCCACTCGACATGACACGCGTTGCGTCAGACGAGCCGCTGTTGGACGAGTCATTCTGTAGTTGCTCGGCAAGGTGCTGTGCGGCTTCGGCAGCCTGGACGATTGGATCTGATCTCTCCGTAAGGGGCGTTGGCTCGGCGCGAGGGTACAGCAGGTTGGTTTTGATCTTGACGTGGCCAGCAGGGGTGAACTTGATCGCGTTCGATACAAGGTTGCTGATCGGGTCAGCTTTTGCTAGGACGGCCTGCTGTAGAATTTTACCTGATGACTTGTCTGCGAGGTGTGAGCTACATTCAGCTAGCACGCGATCCACGTACCTCAAGCGCATTTCGTCACCCATGAAGACGCCACCCGTCCTGTCAACCTCTTCGTCCATTTCAACGAGCAGATGCAAGCCCGCGCCGGCGGCTTGGGCACGGTGCGACATGGCCACCAACTGGATAGCTTGATGGAAGTTGAATGGTTGTGAGATCTGCTTGAATCGGCCGGCTTCCATTCGGCTATGCGCGCGTAAGTGATCACACCATCTCCGTGTAAATACATACGAGAAGGATAGCACATCGTTCAGCACCTTCTCCATCATCGTCAAGCTGCTGCTCAGCGCTAAGAATAGATCAGTTCACGTCTCGTCGTCGGTCCTGTGATAGCGCAGACCTACCGTCAATCATCTCCACTTGATCCTTTTCGATCTGATCGAAAACCCGCTCGCCCTGCAGGTTCTGGAACGCCAGAAGGGCAGTGTTGAGTGGGATTCTTGCTTCGTGGAAGACTGGTGACAGTCAGCTACAACGTGGTACAGCGATCGACACGAACTGTAGGACACAAAACGCTTTTTGGAATCAGCTGCCTTGCGCTCAGCGACCTGAGCGGCTTGCGTCGCTCTGGGCATCCGACCGTCAGCTCGCATTCAATGGCCTGTGGGCTGCTCGTACCGATATTGAATCTTCAGTTGTTGTCGTAGACTGAACAGTGTGCGATCGCTCCGTTCGCTAAAGCCAGGTATTAATATCGTCGGACAGACTTCCCTATGACTGACCGGAAGAAGCTTGTGGCGATAAGGAGCCCATGGAAGAGTAGGACTGTGAGCATCAGTGTCCAAGGTCGATGTTTCATGAGCTGACGAACATTGGACAATATTGCGGTAAAAGAGCGACGGCGAATCCTTGGCCGTCATGAGGAGGACACCGACGAGGATCGTCCAGGTCGCAGCGCCACAGGCAGCAAAGAAACGGGATTGCTGGAGGGCGAGGAGGGCGAGGACAGGTGGGCCGTAAGCCCTGGTAGAATAATCAGCAACAGTAGCATGAAAGACAGACGGTACCGACCAGCCCATCATGTTGAGAAAGTTTCGTCCTCCGCAAGTCGATTGTGCTCCTTCAAAGAAGCCGCATCTGCACGCGTTACTCTTGCGCCTTCAGCCACTGGAGTGATGAGTACTTACAGGTACATTTCACCGATCAGGATACACGCCCAGATCCAGCTGGCAACGACGAGCCACATGTTCCAGAATACCGGTCGACGCCGAGGAAAGTCGGCAGCGACAAAGAAGATGAGGGGGATGGTGAAGAGTCCAGCGACGCCAATGTACATGATGTAGTTGTATCTTGACAATGGTCGAGGTGACAGGGCGCAAGTCAGCAGCCAGGCCAGGAAGTAGAAGGATGTTGAAGCCAGTGCGCCGGTCTTGTTGGTGAACCATTGCTGCAGGGTCATGAGCTCTATGGTCAGCTGTCTAGGCACACGTACCTCTTTGCGGTACAGCCTCTCCTTCACTGGCTCTTGGAAGCTCGAGTCGAAAAAGTGGGCTACGCTAGGGACGGTACGTTCGACGATGATCTCGTATGCCAACGACCTCTTGATCCAGTTGCTCCGGCGATCTCTTCGAATACTCATCCCATCAGCCGATTCTGTGAGTGCATGATCGCCGTGCCCGGTTCCATCCGGTGAAGTCCCAGCGCCAGGCGTCCTTGTCGAACCCGACTCGGAAAGGGGGCTCGGGACGAAGACGCCAAAGTCGTTATCGACGACGACATGGCTGACGGGCTGAGGCGGCTTGTCGTCTCTTTCCTCGTTCTGGTCCTCGTCGTCTCCGAATCGCGAGTTGCTGTTGGTCCGTGACCCGCCCTTGCGGCCGCCGCGTCGTGAGCCCGTGCTGTCCTGCTTGCTCCCGCCAGCTCGGAACCTTGATTTAGGCCGGCTCTCTAGCACGATATCGTTGAGGTTCTTGCTGTTCGATCGCGGTCGGGTGCTATGAGACGTGTCGGTGCCCGTGTTACCCTCGAGATCCTGCTGGGACTGTGACGTTGTTGACGGGTGCGAAGCTGGCCGGAGGGACCTGACGATGCCGTCGACGATGGTACTGAACCGCGTCGGTTCAAACCTCAGCCGCTTCATGGTGGCCTCGGTGGCCAAACTGGACCTTTGGACGCTCGATGGACAGAGGTGAAGAGGGAATTTTGCTGAACCGGAGACGACGGTCGTCCTGACCGAATCCGGTGCTTTGGTCCCGGCGGCCGCACGGACGCGCACAACTAACGTGTTCGAAGCTTCCTCGACGCTCTGCGACCCGTCTCTCCTCTCTTGGCTGGATCCTGCAGCGTACCCTTGGTGTACTCAGAGTAGACTGTAGCACTTGTTGGCAGTGAAATGGATTGCGCAGTGAGCGGCGGTGCCTTCGACAACACGCAGAGATGCCGGTAAACACGTTAGTCCACGCGCGCGATGTTGTCGGTGCTGCCCAAGACTGTGGGATGTCGGCATGCATCAAGGCTAGACTACGATGGGCACCTGGTCTCACTACCAGCACATCTTCTCCGACATATACCATATGTAGAAGCCTTCTGACCCGTGAACAATGAGGTTCTAGTTTTCACGCTGACGATGGTGGCGGGAGCGCCACCACTGAATCCGCATGCGACACGCTCTCGGATCGAGCGAATGTTTGTGGTACACCCGCCCTGATGTCTGATGTTCCGGCTGCACCCTACTCTGCAGTATACACCCAACCTAGGCACAAATACATGCAAGATACACCCACAGGGCAAAAGCACGCTGCATGAGGCGCCACCAACGTGCCAAGAGGGGTTTAGAGGGGGTTATCATGCGAAATGCCGCCAAATGCCGACGGAAATGCCGGGACGACGTGTCCCTCTCATCACCAAAGTACGACCATCCTGGCCAAGCCACAATGCCGTATGCACGCGTCCTACGACTTCGACACCATCACGCCTGGCACCACGGCTATCGTGACCCTCATCAACCACCTTCCCAGCGTCCAAATCGACAGATCTACGCCCTTTTCGCCACTCATGCCAAGAGCTGCTGCAATCACCGAGCCAGGCGTTCTAGGCTTGGGATCGGTGTTCGAGGACAAGAAGGACGCCAGGATGGCCCTGTTCGACCATTTTGCCAAGAATCACGGCAATCCCAAGTGGTTCAAGAGCGAGTCTCGACGAATCTGGGCTCGCTGTGCAAATGAGCCCTGCGCCTTCGAGTGTAACTTCACCTACAGCACCCAGACCTCAGACTGGGGTGTCTCGAAGTGGAGTGGCGATCACACATGCGCCGGCCACGACAACAGAGGGAGAAATGGGCTCCAAAACGCAGAATGGGTCGAGGCCAAGGTACGCACCAGTACCGCTACTCTAGCCGCCCTCTGACCTGCACAGGTTCGCGATGGGTTGACGCTCGCGCGCACCAGCAAAGCCCGAGACATCATACGCTACATGGCTGCAAGCTGGGGCGTCACGATTCAGTATCAGCTGGCGCACCAAGTCTATTGCAACATTTTCAACGAAGGATACTCACAAGAAGCCGCCCAGTTTGCAATGGTGCCAGCGTACATCGACAGAGTGCGAATGGCGGACCCGGGTGTCACGCCTACGGCGGTGTCACGTGGCGAGTAGCCGCTGCGCGGCGCTCAGAGTGCCACTGGTGCTAATCGCACCATTGTCTGTGCGCTGCGGCTGTGCCGCCGCGCCCCCTCGTCTTCCGCGTCGTCTCTTGTTGTATCTACATCGCTCGAATATTATAGTGTTCACCCTCTATTCTCGCTCGTCGATCCTCGAGGTTCCTCGTAGTGCGGAACCTCGCTTTCCGCTGCGCGTCCGAGAGTCTCCCCTTCGGAGGTAGATCTTCGCCGATCCCGCCTCAACCTCCCGGTCCTCGTCTTCCTTAGGCGAGGGCGTCACACCGGGAGCGACGCTCAAGGTGAGTTTCGTCCCATCTCAATGATTACCTAATCGATTTTAGTACTTCTATCCCTACTTCGGCAAAGTCCGCAAGGCCTCGCGCGCCTTCTTCTGTCCCTCAGCGGCCAAGCACGCATACCTCCAGATACGCCCAATGGTCGCGATCGACGCTGCATTCGTGAAATCGTCTTATCAGTTTTGTTTGATGCTCGCGTGCGGCTTCGACGGCAACAATCATCGCATAATCTTGGCCTGGGGATTCGCGACTGGCGAGACTACCGACAGTTGGCTATGGTTCTGCGAGAGCCTGCGCGAAGCGATCCCAGAAATCAACTTGCGCGGGACCGTGGTCGTCTCTGATAGGCAGAAAGTCAGTATCACGTGATTTTCGTCGAATCCTCGAGTGGCTCTGACGACGACTAGGGCCTTGTGCAGGCGATCTCCAACACTTTCAACGACGCCCATGAAGCCTACTGCGGTGTCCATCTCATTCGCAATGTCGTCAACGTCGGCAAACAGGGTGTAAAACGACCTTTCACCAATGCCGTGTACGCACCCACGAAAGAGATCTTCGAGGAGGCTATGGCAGCTCTCAAAGACGTCCATCTCGAGGCCTACGAGTACGCACGCCGCATCGACGCCACGAAATGGGCGAATCACTGCTTTCCCGTGCCGCGATGGGGGTATATCTCGTCAAACCTCGTCGAGACCACGAATGCGCAGTTCCTCGAGGCTCGGCGATTGCCGGTCATCGAGATGCTCTGCCACATCTGGAAAGACCAAATGCAAGCCTATTCGCACCGTCGCGAGGCCTCGATGCTCCACAACGACATCACGAACCCGCATCAGCTTACGCCAAGGGCTTTAGAAGCCTTGAAGGCCACGACGGCGCTCGCCCAGAGCTTCGCCAATGACATCACGCTATCGCAAGAGGGCCCGCAGTTCATCGAAGCCCTGGTCACCGACCCACGAGCGTCCCTTGGCCTTCGACAGTTCAAAGTGCTACTTTGGCCGAACGCTCGAAGGGCTGAATGCACCTGCTTGAAGCCGCAGTCGGAACTGCAGCTGTGCGCACACGCAGCAGCAGTTGCCAGGCGAACCGGGCATGGCGCTCTAAAGTGCGTACTTTTGGTACGCGGGATCCAAAGTTGACTTTCACGTGATAGGTTTACTGGGAAATACTACTTCGCGATGGCCTGGGAACGCACATACACGACGCCCATCCCAGTGGTTCTCGCGGATCATCTTGAAATCGCCAAAGACATCATCCCTCCGAACGTTGTTCGAGCCAAAGGTCGGATTCAGACCAAACGAGCGGAACAAGGCAAGCAGGCGAGCCGACAGTATCTATCACAGCTCCCTGGCAGCACTGTGGAGAACGGGCTAGTGCCAGCCTTGCCGCGACACGGCCAAGCAAGCCAAGCCTGCAAGAACTGCGGCATACCAGGCCACAATCAGCGGACTTGCAAGCAGCTCGACACGATTTACTCGATCTTTGATACGATCTTCTGACCCTCGATATGCACAATCATGACTGCGTGGCTGCGGCGTGGTTGCAGCGTGGTGTGGCTGATTGATGGGTGTAGCCGGCACAGGACCTTCGGCCGCTCTGAACCCGGTGACGCCTTCAGGGACAGGTGCACGTCAAACAGCGCTTTCCAGGGCGGGTGTATAGCAAACATTCGCTCTCTCGGATCAGATCTGCCACCGATTCCTGGTTTGAAGCTGCTGCATCGCTGCAAGCATCTCGTAGTATGACTTGTTGTGGTTCCGCCCGATGGTCGTTCCCGAGACAAATATACGCTGCGACTTTGGCGAAACTGCACTAGTCAATCAAGGTCACGGTGCAGAACTGATGAGAATCACTGCGCTGCGGACGCGAGCTCAGCTTATCTTGTCTCGCGGCCGAGGTGCTCTGTGGGTCCACCAAGGTGGTCGTCGGGGTTGCAGTTGATGCAGCCGCTGTTACGGGGGCTGATCAGTTCCCCTGATCAATCACAATCTGACGAGATGACTTCCAGACCTGCCGAGATGCATAGACTGGGAAGCTCGTACCGTTCTCGTCCAAGCCGCCTGTCGGTGTTTTCCTTCCTCCTGGCGTGCAATCCGCCATAAAGGAGTATGGTGATTATCAACCGATCCACTTTGACAAGCTCATCATGAAAAGTTACGACAGCTGCTCTTGGGGGATTGTCATCCTACAGTATGTACAGAGGCAGCGCTTCCCAGACCAATTTTAGCGCTCGTCTCCGTCTGTTTCGAGCTGTTGTCCCTTCATGGTCTACATTCATGGGTAAGACTGACAGCTGGGACGAGGGCGTCGTCCGTGTATACTCAAGTGGCAGAGAGCGCGAAAGGAGGCAGTAGGGTGTCGAGCCCTTTGACGTTGCGCGTTCCATAAAGGTGCCCAATCGTGCTTTGCCTAAGCGCTGTTGCTTTACAGCCTTGGTGTATACCATCGTCGTGTCATCGAAATATATTGCCAAAGAGTTTTGTGCGATGCAGCAGTACGGTGTATGATACGTCGAAGCGAAAAAAATGACACACGAGGACGGGCAAAGGGGGTTGGCACGCACCAAGGAAGCCGTCACAATGGACCGCTCAGCGAATTCCATCACCGACTGTCAGCCTAAGGAAGCTGGGTCAAGCGCAAGTCCCGCTCGAATTCCCGTCCTACATAAGCGCATTCGATCACGTATATCTCTTCCATTCCCAACCCATCTCCTTCACCATGTCTGGACTTTCAAACTTTACAACGCTAACTACCCCCTCCAACATCACCCAAGGCCTTCCCGGCCTTGAAGATCGCGGATGTGCAACCGTCTATCGTACCAAGACCGTCTCGGTTGGCGATGAACCGTCAACGGTGACCGCGACAGAGACAGTGACAGCGACTGTTGTCGAGAACCCCACCAGCACGACGACGATACTGCCCACCAGCACCGGCGGGGGCTCCCACTTGAGTGGTTCATCCCGAGCCGTTTTGACGGCTCTTGCCGTGACAGCTTTGGCTGCGAATGCTCTCTAAGCTACTGTACGGGGATGGTGTGGAAGTTATATAAGTGATGCCGTGAGGACATGAACTCAATTCATCCTAGGACTGGAACTCTGCCGACTGATATTCGCACTGTGCAACTTATCTCATCGAAACCATTGCGGACCCAACACCACGGGCAACGCTGCCACAGATGTTCYSGCATGGCGTCGTGCGACTTGTCAAAGGAAACACGCCTCCATTGCGCGTCAACGGAATGCCACTCCGATCAGCTGCGTAAGAGCAGCCGGCCTACCAGGCTGACATCTATCCACTGCCTTATCAAATGTCCGACAGGGAGATCTCAAACGTCACGGCTCCGCCGAGCAACCGGACGGCAGTCTCGTCCACAAATTCTGCTGCTGATATCACAGGACTGAACCAGACGCAAGAGATACAGCAGAAGAACCTCTTGCTGCTCAGTGGCGGCGGTACTATCAAGACCGCATCGATTGCAAGCTTGCTGCTGACCGGCACGTTGCGGCATCGACGGCGACATGGCCGCAGAATATATCAGTGATGCAGCAGGCTCGCGCGCTACGATGTGCGACCTGGGGCAACTCCTGCACTTGGCGACGAAACCGGCATGGCAATCGATTGCATCTAACGCAATCATACAATGTACTTGTACGGGTTGAGCAGGCCCTTGGGGTCGAACAGTTTCTTCATCTGTCGCATGAGCTCGATGCTCGTCTCGTTTTTCGAGTAGCCAATGTAAGGCGCTTTCATGAGACCTGAAGTGAGTCAGCTTGCGTGCTCGTGCTGAGAAGCCCCCAAAACGGACCAAGACCATGTTCCGCAGAGATGGAACCTCTTTGCTTGGCTGCAGTCAATCAGCGTTGAGCTCCGACGACCGCATCAAAGCGACTGACCAACAAGCTCGTACACATAGGGCTCGATGACCTTTTCGATCTCTGGGTCGTACTTGTCGGCCACAATGTTGATATGCAAGTTACCTGATGATTGTCTGAGCTCCCCTCGCGCGTCTTTGACAGGGTTACTGACCATCACCGATGTGGCCGTAGCCAGTCAAGTGCCTGATCCGACCACCCTGCCCGCCATCCCCGCGAAGTAGATCGGCTTCGCGCAGACGCACGCGCATGTCCTCGACCAGGCTGTACATCTTCGGTACCGGTACCGACAAGTCGTACTTGTATACCGAGCCGGCCTTGCCTGCCGACTCGGGCACAAGCTCGCGGAGCTGCCAGAGCGAGTGGAACTGAGTCGTGTCCTGCGCCAAGACGCCGTCGAGAATCATCTCGTTCTCCAAGAGGTGCTCAAGCAGACTGGTGAGTTTCTGCGCACCATCGTCAGCGTCATTTTAGGAATGCGGATCGCGCAGCTCACCTCTTCATCGTGGTCGGCGTTGCTGCCACCGGTCTCGATCAGGACGTAAAAGTCCCCCTCTGTCTCAAAGACCTGCTTGACTTCGTGTCCGTTCTCCTCCTGGTGCTTCTTGACGAGGCTGTACGCCTGACGGTCGAAGAACTCAAAGGCGGACAGGATCTCGCCCAGCTTGCCCTTTGTCTCGTTGAAGACGGTTTGTACGGCCTCGTACGATGGTAAGGAGAAGACGGCAACGTTCATGGCCTAACCGATTCAGCTTAGACCAACCCAGCTCGGACTCACAGTTGGCCGACGAGGGGCGAGGATGGAGATCGCCGTGATGATGCCGATTGTGCCTTCACTGCCGATGAACAGCTGCTTCATGTCGAAGCCTATCGAGGCTCAGTCACTCCTCTTTCACATCGTATATTGCCACGCACCCGTGTTGTCTTTGCGCAGGCCACCGAGCGAGTCCCATATCCGGCCATCCGGCAACACAACCTCGAGACCCAAGACACTGCCATGCAGACTACCATAACGCAGCAATCGCAAGCCACCAGCGTTTGTAGCGACGTTACCACCGATCTGACATGACCCCTTGGCTCCAAGGTCGAGCGGGAAGATGAACCCACGGTCCGCGAGGTACGTGTCGGCAGCCTCGAGGATGACACCGGCATCGGCGGTCAGAACGCCGCTGACCTCGTCGAATGATCGAATCTGATTCAAATTGGCGAGGTTGAGGATGATCTCGTCGTGTACCGGGTTGGACCCGCCTGGTCTTTGTCAGCTACAGCGGCAAAGTCGGTGAGTTGCATCTCGACGTACCGACTAGACCCGTGTTGCCACCTTGTGGTACGACAGCCAAGCCGTTGTCATAGCAGTACTTCATGACCTTTGACACCTCCTCGGTCGTCTTGGGCTTGACGACGATCGGCCCCTTGCCGTGATACTTGTTCATCCAGTCGTCGTTGAACGCCTTGAGCTCATCGGCGGTGGCCGTGTCGTCGAGCGTCGACAGCAACGAGCCTTGCGATGACAGCAGAGCTCGGAGCTCCTTGACGTGTCGTGCTTCCGGCTTGGTAAACTCTGCGGCCCGTGGCGGGAGCGTCGACGCGAAGCGGGCAGTTGCAGGTGCTCGGATGGCCGCCCGGGCGGTGACACGCGGTTGCGGCCGTGTCCGCGCGAGTTGCCGGAGGATGTGACGTGAGGAAGAGGCCATTCCGACTACTGACACCTAGTTTGAGAGAACCAAGTGAGCCTCAAGCAAGTCGTTAAACGACTATGGCGATGGCAAAGAAAGTCGGGTGGCCCCGGCAGATCGTCGCGGTGCAAATAGGCCGGTGCCGATCGTCTGTCGTCAACGACGCGGTGTAAGGTCTGTCAGCCGTCCTGCAGCTGACCGGCGCGAGCAGACATTGTTGTATGCAGAGTTGGAGTGATGCGAGTGGGCAGCTACAAGCGAAGCGCACGGCGAGGATTGTCACCAATATGAATGAACACTTGGTTCATATCTGCTTTTTGTTGTGTTCCATGCTAGGGGCTTGGGAAGACCCAACTATGGCTGACGACGGAGTATGCTCTGGCTCGAGCCATCCGCCGTGATTCCCGCCAAAGCCAAAACCGCCCGTTCCGCCCACGAGTCGCCATAAGCTCTCCTCTTGCCGACGAACGGCGCCCAGGGTCGATGATGGTCTTTGCAATGGGATGATCTCTGTCACAAAGATCCACATGGTACCAACAGCCAAGCCGATCACCAGCCCGACTACGATCTGTACGGGCGAATGGTATTGCAGATGCCAGCTAATCGGGGTTTAGCTCGGGCTTGCTAGATGAAAAACACATACCGTGAGTAGCATACGAGCCCCGATACACCGGCCAAGCCGGTAAGGAATACTGCCTCTCTGATCTTGCGGACCTTGTCCATTGTGCTTGTGCGAGGCGTGTGCGCTTGCCGGCCCATTACAAACAGCACAAACCCAAAGCTCCAGGCGATCAGGAAGCCCATGAATTGCGCATGCGAGCTCGGCATCCCATAGCCGCTCATGAGGGCTTCATACTCGACGCTGTAGCTGCCTTTGAAGTGCCGCAAGGGACGATCGGCGCGCCATTGACGCTTGAGAGCCAAGCTCAGCACTTCATTGGCCAACTGCCCTATCAGCAGGTGCAGCGCGGTTAGTCGCCGTGTGACGAGCAGGACAGAGACGTGATGCGAGAACAGGAACAGGGGAAGGAGGGTCGCGAGTGACAAAGGTAGGGACAGGGGGTGATCAGGGTCGTCTGTAGAGTTGCCAGGGCCATCAGCGACTGCGTTCTGGGGCTATCTGCGCATGGGTGGTCGACGTACAGAGGACGTGGGTGAGGGAGAGCGCTTTGAGTGTCGGCAGCGCTGGGGTCGCCATCCCATGTAGAGTGGTCACCCAACCTTTTGAAACTAGCGCGGCGGATGCTCCGGTCGGGTCGGGCAATCGGGGCTGTCACGTGATCAGCGGTAATCAGGCACGGCCGAGTAGCAAGTCACCGAGTTATACAGCCTCAAACGCATACAGCGATAGCAGCACCCAACGAGGCAGGCGGGATCGCCAGACATGCTGACAGATGCTGGACTGGGTCCGTCGAAAACCAGAGCCGCTCTCGTGTCGACGCCGCACAGCCTCGCGCCGCAAGTTGAGCAGGACCTATACCTCCCGCCGACGCGCGTCCCGCGTTTCATCTCGCCAATCTTCAACTTTCTCCACGACTCTTTCACGCTCTCGGTACCAGCGATCAGTGATGCACTCAAGCTGATTGTGGTCGGCGGCGCTGTCGAATTCGCACGTCGTCTCGTCTGGTGGGCGTATGACGAGGTTTGGCGCGGTGCGTCAGAGTGGCAGCGCCGAGTCGAGGCTGAAACAGTACGCTTTCGATAGCCATCACCATCACGGCTCACATCCCGGACACTTCGCCCTCTTACGACCACCTGATCACCTGGCTGGCTTCTAGGACATCTTTCTCAAACGATGCACGCGAGTTCTCCGTCCGCCAAGTCTCGGGGCGGCGACCTCGGGGAATGATGCGTCACCTGAGATTGAGCGAAAGCTACTCGGACGACGGCATGCTGCTTGGAGAAGGAGACGATGCAGAGTTTGAAGAGATTGCTCCGTGGTATGGTTAGTTTCGACCCCGCGCCGCTCGCAAAAGGCACTGATTCTCGACCAGATCAAACGCAGACCGTCAAGTTTGAGGGTAAGACGGTTTATGTAACGCGAACGCAGAAGAAGTGGGACATGGGCGATCCTAGCGAAGACCTCACAATCATGAGTTGCACTCTGGCTCGTGGCCAGGTCTACACTGACGAGCATTCTACAGTGTCTATTCGCGAACTCAGGACGTTATCCATCGGCTACTGGCGCAGGCACGTAAGGAGCACAAGCTGCAAGACATGGGTAACCTTGCCATCTGGACTGTCGACTCGTGTGTCAAACACCTCGAGCATCTGTTCAACAGACTGACCATACGTTATAGAAGCAACTGCCAATTCTGGCGACATAGCACTTCGCGCACCAAGCGTCCTCTGAGCTCCATCATCCTGCCGAACGGCGTCAAGGAGGGACTGCTCAAGGATGTCCGGGACTTTTTAAAGGCCAAGCAGTGGTATGCCGAGCGAGGTGCGCGTTGCGACTCAGACCCCGCGTTGGGCTAAGCGCAGTCAGGCATCCCGCATCGCCGCGGCTATCTCTTACACGGCAAACCCGGCTCAGGCAAGACTTCTCTCAGTACGTTCACGACTCCCGGCGGCTTGCGCATAGTTGACATCTGTACAGTCTCGGCGCTCGCTGGCGAGCTGGGTCTTGAGATCTCGGTGGTAAACTTATCGCTCAAGGGGTAAGAAGTCCAACGTCCTGATGTAATGCTGACATCTGAACAAGGCTGGATGACGCGGCTCTCGACAACCTCATGTCAACCTGCCCCGCCCGTAGCATCCTCCTGATGGAGGACATGTGCGTGCTGCCCTGAGGTCTTCATTACCAGGACTGACAGGGCTGCAGTGACAGCGCGTTCAAGAGTAGAACCTCGGCCACCGAGGCGCCGTCACAAGAGGCCGGTCGGGGCGATGCGGCAGCTGGCGTCACCTTTTCAGGTCTCTTGAACGCGATCGATGGAGTGCAAGCATCGGAGGGCCGTTTGATCTTTGCCACAACGTGCGTCGGTGATTTCAATCAAGGCGTTAAGACTGAATCGCATCGCAGCAACCACGTAGAGTTGATCGATGAAGCCCTTGCTCGACCAGGTGAGTTCGTGTACAACGCGCACTCGAGGGATTGACACATGGACTAGGTCGCACCGACGTTTGGGTCGAGTTCCGGCACGCAAACAGCCAGCAAGCGCGTGATCTCTTCCTCCACTTTTACCCATCCTCCAATTCACCTCTCTCCGAGAGCTTTACAGCCTATCCTACATCGCCTGCAACCGAGAAGACTTCACGCGCGGTCCCAGCGCTTGCTCAAGAGTTTGCTGCTCGCGTGCCAGAACACACGATCAGCGTTGCAGCTCTGCAGGGCTACCTGATGGGCTACAAGACTGACCCCGAGGGCGCGGTTGCGGGCTTTGCTAGCTGGTTTGCGAATGGTAGAGGACGAAGTGGCGTCGTGGACCGCGGGTTGCACCCGGTCAAGAGTGAGGACGAGACGAGCAGTGAAGTATAGATTTGCATGTGTGCCGCGATGCGCTGGCGCACCGTGATGGATAGCATAAACGTAGTCAAGCATGCATGCAGCTAATGCCCTGCTACCAATGTACTTGAGAATGTTACATGCCACCTGGTCGCGCCTGCCCGGATGCATCATCGCTATGAGTTCAGTCGATCATTACATCACCGGCTAGACTACAATAGTGTTACGGTTGAATCAAAGTGACGCTACCCATCGCCTAGTCAGGCTTGCGCCAACACTTGTCGTCGTGAGCGTAGCAGTAGATCAGTGCACTGGGAACGCTTGCCGCGATCGCTGCTACGCCGACTATCGCACCGCACGTAAGACACGTTCGCTGCCACGGCTCAAGACTTTGCCAGCGTGTCTGCTTGTCTGTCGTTTGCGAACCTTGCCCTTGCTGGGTGAGCGGGTTGCCCTGTTCGGAGTCAGTGGCGGTTGACGGGTTGCTCGACTGGTTCGACATCGGTGTAGAGTGAGAGGGTGCAATGGTTCATCGATACGCGTTTATACCCCAGCGCATGCGATGGCAAGCCTTCTCTTGCATGTCCTTTGTAACCTAGGCCGCATCGTGCAGAAGGCCATCATCGGCCGTGCGCGGAATTGCCACACTGGCCACTCCGCACGCCTTCTGTAGCCACGTGGCTCTTCGCACGCCTTCTGCGCGCCTGTTGAGATGCAAAACCCTGCCACGTTATTGGTGATTGACTCGCATCGACTTTTTGGAAGGTCGACGGCAGCTCGGTAGCGAGACAACGTCAGCAGCAGCGACTTTGCAATGCTCCGTACGCGCCTCCGTCATCTCGCCTTCCGGTCAAGCACCCTCCCGGCGCTGCGATCGTATGCGACCGTATCCAACCCCCAGACGCTGATTGAGAAGATTGTGCAAAATTATGCCGTCGACTTGCCAGTGGGCAAGAAGGTCAAGGCCGGGGACTATGTCATGGTCAAGCCGGAGCATGTGTAAGCGGTCAGGTTTTGGCGGGGCCGAGCTGAGATTGACAGCATGACACACGACAACACGGGTCCGGTCATCTCCAAGTACGTGCGAAAGTGGCTGCACGCAGCGCACAAGCTGACTGCTGCAGATTCACTTCGCTGT
Source organism: Holtermannia corniformis (assembly GCA_001599935.1). Classification (NCBI taxonomy): domain Eukaryota; kingdom Fungi; phylum Basidiomycota; class Tremellomycetes; order Holtermanniales; genus Holtermannia; species Holtermannia corniformis. The sequence continues at coordinate 85,896 of BCIJ01000016.1, read as the reverse complement.
CCTCCAAGCCACCCTTGTCGAACCGACAGCCCATCATCACCCTCGACCACGACGTGCAGAACAAGTCGGAAACAAACTTGAAAAAGTACGAGAAAATCGAGGCGTTTGCAAAGCTACACGGAATCGATTTTTACCCTGCTGGACGGGGCATTGGGCATCAGATCGTCGTCGAGGAGGGATATGCGTGGCCTGGAAAGATGGTGGTAGCGAGTGATAGTCATTCGAACCACTATGGTGGTGTCGGCTGTCTCGGAACGGCCATCGTTAGGTGAGTTGCCGTATAGCACGCGGCCCAAGTGTAGTGCTGATAGCTGTTGTAACAGGACGGACGCTGCGTGAGTCGATGAGTACAGTCACACCGAGATCCCTCGCTGACCCACTCAGGGGCATCTGGGCAACCGGCAAGTTTTGGTGGCAAATACCCCGGATTGTCAAGGTCGAGCTCAAGGGCCGCTTGGCGCCTGGCGTGACTGGCAAGGACGTGATTGTTGCTCTCGCCGGCAACTTTAACAAGGATGAAGTCCTGAACGCTGCTATCGAGTTTGTGGGATCCGGTGTTGAGCACCTCAGCATCGACGAGCGCTTGACGATTGCAAACATGACGACCGAGTGGGGCGCGGTCGCTGGCGTCTTCCCTGTCGATGGCAAGCTCGAGCAGTGGTATCAGGGCATCTTCAAGAAGGCCGAGCTCCGCCGTTTCCTCTCCAAACCTAGTTCAAGCTCTCAAGCGCCTCTTCCTATCCCATCCGATCCCACCCATGCGTCCGATGCGCACCCACGGCTCAACCCCGACCGCCTGGCTGCGACTCTAGCCAACCCTATCGCTGCGGACCCTGGAGCTCACTACTCTGCCCATCTGACTCTAGACTTGGCCACTCTTGTCCCTCACATTTCAGGACCCAACTCGGTCAAGGTCGCCACGGCTTTGCCCAAGCTCATGGAGTCGCCCATTCTGATCAACAAGGCGTATCTCGTCTCATGCACCAACTCGCGTGCATCGGATCTCAAGGCCGCCGCGGACGTCGTGCGAGGGCGCAAGATTGCCGATGGCGTCGAGTTTTACGTTGCCGCCGCTTCGTCGAATGTGCAGCGCGATGCCGAGGAGGCGGGTGATTGGCAGGCGCTGGTTGACGCTGGTGCCAAAACACTGCCGGCGGGCTGTGGGCCATGCATCGGTCTCGGTGTCGGTCTGCTCGAGAAGGGCGAGGTCGGCATCAGTGCGACGAACCGGAATTACAAGGGCCGAATGGGCCACCCAGAGGCCATCGCCTACCTTGCTAGCCCCGCCGTCGTCGCTGCGAGCGCCATCAAGGGCTCGATCTGCGGCCCGGACGCTCTTGACATGGCTTCGTTGCCAAAGTACGAGCACCCAGTTGTGACTTTGACTGAAACGCCGGCCGAAGCGGCGTCTGAAACCAAGAGCGTCGAGGAGCCTGTCCTCGACGGCTTCCCAACACACTTTGAGGGTGCCCTGGTCTTTGCTCCCCAGGACAACCTCACGACGGACGGCATGTACCCGGGCAAGTACACTTACCAGGACGACATTACGCCCGAGCGGCAAGCTGAGGTGGTCATGGGTAAGTTCTCCAGCTCTTGAAAGAAGAGAGCTCACACGTCGCAGAAAACTACGACCCCAAATTCGCCCGCATCGTTCGTGATCTCCGCGCAGCAACTTCGCCTGCGTCTCCCGTTCCTGCCTACAACACCCCGACAACCACCTTCCCTGGCTCAATCCTCATCTCGGGATACAACTTTGGCACGGGTTCGTCCCGCGAGCAAGCCGCGACCGCCATCAAGCACTCTGGGATCCCACTCGTGATCGCCGGCTCGTTTGGCGACATCTTCAAGCGCAACGCGATCAACAATGGCTTGATTTGCGTAGAGTGCCCCGAGCTCGTCACGGACCTGACTGCGCAGTTTGCCCTTGGTGGCGAACGCGGCAAAGGCGGTGTCGATGGCGATCTGACGGTTGTGCCAAAGGGCTGGCGGATCGAGGTTGGCACCCAAGCGGGCGCGATCAAGGTCACGACGAACGAGGGCGTACGCGAGTACCAGGCTAGAGCGGTTGGCCGCAGTGTACAAGAGCTTTGGGTCAACGGCGGTCTAGAGGGGTTCATCAAAGCTTCGCTGTGAGCATTGCATTCGGTCAAGACTATGTATCATTGTATCGCTATACACATTACGCCCAGCGTCCATCCTAGCTAGCTCCCGTATCATCCAGCACCCGTATCATCCAGCGATGGCCATGATCCGTGCGGACGCTTGCCACTCGTACTTCTGACCTTTGAGCTCGTACAGCGCGAGCATGTCGGCTTGGACCCTTGCGTACGTCTGCGCCGTCAGCCTTAAACACGGAAACCGTCGCCCACCAACCTCTTCATCTTTCATTGCGTGCAAACCGATTGTCGACAGTGCCTTGATGACATACCAGTGCATCCAGTAACCCAGCCGTCTCCCGAAATCGACGCGGACGAGGCCTGTGCGCTCGTGCGGACTTGGCAAGCTATGCGGCACGGGCTGCGTGAACTCTGTCGAAGCCTTCATCTCGGCCAGTGATTGATTCAGGACAGGCTTTGATGGCAGGGATAGCAGCAGCTGGCCGATCATGGCGTCTTCGTCCCACTGGTGGGTGTAGTGCTTTGGCGGTAGGTCTGCGAGAGCGAGCGTGCCGACCTGGTCGTTCAGCCGAGCCCATATTTCATTTGGCACAACTTACCGTACGCCAGTCAAAGCCATACGCCATACCCTGCATGTAGGGGTAGTATCCGAGATGACGACCGAGTGTGGTACCAAAGTATGTCGGCTGCGTCGGATCGAGCGTCTCTACCAAGGCGAGTAGAGCGGGCAGGAGAATCAGGGTCTGGCGGGTAAGCCGAGGCAGAAGCTGATAGTGAGCTTACATCTTCATCGTCCTTCCTGTCACACCGATCAGCGCGAGCGTGCTGCACCCAACGGAACGTACATGACAAACTGAGCCGGACGACCGCTTCCCTCGGCGACTTCGTGCCAGACAGCCTTGAGCCACTCGTAGCTCTTGCCGTTGTTCATGTTCTCACGCACGCCCAGCCTCAGGATATCTCCGTAGCGCTCATGTTCATCCTCGACTTTACGCTCGTCGGAAGCATGGCCAGAATGACCAATGACAAACTTGAACTCGACCAAGTGTGCGAGGTGCGCCGGGATGCCACGGCGCGCATGGTGGCGAAGGAACGAGCGCTGTTCAAAGTGCTTGGTGATGGAGAAAGTGTGGATCTTGATCAGTGCGGGAGATACCAGACGGTGCTGGCTGTCGTATTCGGGCCTGGTGAGCTGAGGGACCGGAAGGGTCGAGGGGTGCGGAGCGAGTAAGAGGGAGTCGATCGGCCGGGCTGGTGGGTTCGGTGGCAACTTGACAAAAGGCCATCGGTGCAGCTCGGAAGGCGCGGTGGACAGCCACCAGTTGCTGATATGATGCTGGGGAGGAAGGTGTCGACGAGCAGGGAGCCAAAGGATGCACAGCAACACGCCGCCGACCACCAGCGTCACGAGGGCGCATCGCGGGAACGCTCGACGCGGCGGAGACGCTTGCCAGTGGACAGGTCGTGGCAGGGCGAGCACCAAGCCGGGACTGCGCATGCTGCTAGTGTTGGAAGGGAGATGCCTCACATTGCGAAAGGCATCGTGGTGGCCGCTAGCAGGTCCGCAATCTTCTCATCCACCGCTGATCTGTTTGGCGGCCACGTTGACCGTCTGTGCGCAACATCCTTGTCGACGACGGCATGACCATATGAGCGGTATCTACAGCTAGAATGAGTATGCGTAGTCCTATGCTTGTCATGGCTCGTTGCTGGAGCTCTTGAAGTTGCAGAACTGGCTCATCTCTACAGAGCAGTGCCGTGCCTGCGAGCACGTCGAGCCAGGGCACATCGAGCTGTTTCTCGTCTTCCACGACCGTGTTTATGTACATGTCCATTGTTCTCGCATATAAGCAGACCAGCAAAGGGTGTCAAGTCTTCGAATGCAGTTAGATTGGACCTGGTAAGCAGAAGGCCCAGGGAGGGTTATAGTGCACCCTCTGGTTCTCCGCTATTCAACATGTCCACCCATGGGTATTATCCCGTCAATCATCTAGACGGCTCCTCGACTGGCTATAGGACGGATTGCTCTCAGGATTGGCGGGTACATTCCTGCGCACGATGCCGAGCAACTCGCGAGGCAGTGTATAAGTACACGCCTGGTACGCCACAAACTAGCTTCTTCAGCGATCATCGGGAAGCATACACCCCTCATGCCAGCCGATCGAGCGGCGGGGCTTATGCGCGACGCGAAGAAGCAAATCAGGACCCCAGTCGACCAATACAGTCTACGTCAACACAGCACTCGAGGTCCAGAGCGCCTGCTGCTGTATCGTGCGTTGTCCGAGCAGAGTACGTGGACACCTCGCTGACGCTTTCAAGGTCCTCCACAGCGGTGATGCGCCCTTCAGGGGTATGCGACTGTGACCCGCAATACCATATACTGGTGGCCGACACCACCCGTCGCGCAGGGCTCGTGTGGACAGAGTGTGACAAGTGTGGACACAAGTGGTCTGCCACCTAGACTGATCCAATCTCATACACTGGTTCGGGGACGAAGGGTGTTAATGCCGGCGATTCGAGATAACGCCGAGCGGCGACGTCGCCCTCGCCCTCCTCCTGGCTTGGCTCTCTCTCTCTTTCCCTCTTGTCCAGTTCTCATCCCTGTTTCTGTGCCCTCGTTAGAGGCCAAAACGTCTTTACCCGCCACGTCTTTACCCGCCACGTCTTTACCCGCCACCGTCCCCTGACTTCCTCCTTCTACCTCTTCGTCGTTGTACCTAGTTGTGTGCTCCCACAGAGTCACCTACACCGGTACATCCGGATGGCCTCTGGGAGCGGGTGCTCGATGTATTCAGCTCTCGCGCACGGGTGGGACGGTGGGATCTCAAACACGGACACGAGAACGCCACGGCATTACAGCAATATGCATGGACCTTGTCCGATCGTGACTTTTTGGGAAAAAGTTGAAAACTGAGGGGATGCAATAATTTACGCGGTTCGCGTCGAGCTTCATGACACCTGTCGTCAAGAGCTTCTCACACTAGATTGTACAACACAAGCATGCCTGTCCACCCGTATAAAGACGCCTGGGCTGCTCAGGCTCCTACTCGTGCAAGTCCCCGCACGGGAAATCCCATTGTTCAGCGTTCACCGGCTCACGGAACACGCTCTCATGATTCGACCCGCGAACTGACGGTATGCCGTTGTTTTCGATCAGTTTCGTAGCCAGCTGTTACGGGCCAGGCGACGAGACAAGAGGGGTTACGGAGGGGTTGGGGATTACGGGGAATTGGCCGCGGGCAGTGCCGCGGCGGGGACTTGTCGAACAATTGTACAAGCTCGAGTCTTYGAGAGCTTTAATCATAGGTTCTAAGCAAAGGCTACCCTAAACTCCCGAGGCCGCTTCCTGGCCCTCGTCTTGCCCATTACTCGTTACTCTACTTGCCCACCACTTTTCCAGCGATCGCCAGCGATCGCCAGTCGTCGACTACACCAACGCAACTGATTTACTTCACCGACGGGACCTCGTCGCCACCCTAAATYTTCCTTGGGCTAGCCCTAACACCAGCAATGAGCTAATACCACGTAGCCCTTGCGTGATGTCTCGCCAAGCCCCGTGGCACCGCCAGCCGTTCCCTCTCAGCCACCGAAGCCGTCAGAACCCAAAACTTGTGAGTTACCGCATCCGGCGCGTGGACGCGTTGAGCACCACTTTTGAACGCGTCTTTGCACAACGTCTGCTGATACGAGCGCCTTCAAACTTTACAGTGAACTGGGTTATCTACTTTGAACCCCTACCCCCACGCGTTAAGCCCGGGAAAGGCACTCAGAAGATCTGTAAAGGATTCGCCACCCGGCCGCTGCGCGCCGCTGGCCAGGCTACTGGCTTGGCCGAGTGCCAGGCTGTCAGCCAAGCCGTCAGCTGTAAAGGGTGTTAGGACTTGGCTAGGTCACGGGGCAAAATAGGACTATACCGGCAAATAACCATTACCACTGGCGTGGTAATTGTACCCTTTTGGGCCAGCGGTAACTCAGTTGACTTTGCCGGCAGCTCCTTTACAGAATTACCACGCCAACCTCTAGACGTCTGAGGTTCAATTCCCACAGTGAGAATCTTTATGCGCYAATTTGCCATAAATACTAGATTGGGGAAGTTTCATCATGGGCAGATGAAACATGTGGCGGATCTGAAACCGTTAGCCACAGATGTTTGTCATGGGACAGACTTTGGTCTGGAGGGGTTATAGTCTGAAAGTGTCGGGACACCACTTACTTACCGAGGGGGGTATTGTAAAGGGTGTTAGGACTTGGCTAGGTCACGGGGCAAAATAGGACTATACCGGCAAATAACCATTACCACTGGCGTGGTAATTGTACCCTTTTGGGCCAGCGGTAACTCAGTTGACTTTGCCGGCAGCTCCTTTACATCAGCCAAGCCGAGCCGCTTGCCAGGCTCACTGCCAGGCCGCAGGCCAGGCAGGCTGCCAGCCTTCGGTGGCAAATGTTTATTCTTAGAACGTAGACTAGCTATATAAGAGAGGGAAATCGGACAGTGTCCTCTTTCCCTCAGAGCGTATGAATCTGATCAATTCATAAATCCTTCTTACCGAACCAACAAGCAATTCGTCTCTCTTGCTTGACGTTGATAGTAGACATTGAAACATTACCTACGTACGACACGCGACTGAACTAGGCTTAGGTGAGGATAGCGCTTGCGCACCCCAACCCTTTGCAAGATCCTCAAAGTTGAATCAATTGGAACCGACAACTATCGCCAAGTCGAGTCGTATGAGAACTTCAAGAGCTTCCTGCTCAACCACCTTACACCTCTGTCGCGTCGTCATGATGTTGCGCAAGGGCTCAATGCGTACAAAGCCATCTACAAGGTCAGCGGCAAATGATATACACTGATCTAGTCTAATGTGGCAAAACCCAGGTCGACGGGTACGGTGCAAAGAAGGAATTCCAATGGGAGAACCCTGAAATGTACTTGGCCATCATCAGGATGCTCGAGGCTAAGAAGAGGAGCATTGTGACGCTCTGGATCCAAGAGATCGACCCTGTACGTCAATGAGCTCTGAATTCGTATCATCTGGCAAATATCTGGCTGACATTGACGCAGATGTCTGGCGAGCTCACGCTCGATGAGCCCGAACCCGAACCTGAGAGTGACAAGAAGGACGGAAAGCGCAAGCCCAAGGTACGCCGTCAATGACATCTCGAAGTTTTGTTCGATTACGTCATCTGATCGCATTCTTGTATAGACTGCCGAAGAGCAAGATCTCATGCTGGCGTTGCAGAACAAGTATCGGTGTGGTACCCAGGGGCATCTCTATTGCCTCGTCGGTGCAGCGGGCAAGCATCAGCAACTCTGGCCGGCTATGCTGGACGATTGGGTCGCGGCACTGGTAAGTGGTGTGAATCGAGATGCTTGCTTTCATCACTGACATCATCTAGATCGATTCCAAAGTGTTGGCTACCCCAACGGCGACCATGACAAGGCCCCCTGCTACGTCGTCGTTCAACATGCCCGTCAACACCATCAATATCAAGACGGTTGAGGTGTTTCCTGACGACGAACCGTCCACCACCAACTTTTCCGTGGATATTGGCCCCTCGACTCCTTCGCCGCTCCCAAACGATCTCGACACTCCAATCAGCTTTCCCGAGCACCGCTGGTTCTCCCGCTCAACGTCGAACCCGTCTGTGTCGTCCTCTCTGTCCGGAGTGGCAAAGTTTCAGCACATGTCACTGTCGGCTTTCTGCAGCCGCTACATGATCCCTCCTGCGCTCCAGACCAAGCTTGCCCTTCATATGAAGGATACTCGCTTCCTCCAGTTCGTCTCCCAAGCCGTTTGCCAGAATCGCTTCTTGCTCGATGATATCGAATCCGCGCAGCTTTGGCAGGCTCGAGAGGATTGGCTGTCTGGCCTGGCGCGCTCTGAGCCTCTGCTGGATGAGTAGCAAGGATGTTGATCTTGTCTTATGTGCAATATGCGGCTTGGTTGTCACATAGGAAGCGATGTATGCAGTGTCATGTCATGTCTACAAAATTCTCCGAAATCTCCGAAAGCAGTCCAGTCCATCCCACGCGCTCAAGGCTCGTCGTACTCAACGGGGATGGTGTATCCACTGTGTCGGTACAGCCTGACACCAACGGCAGGGCGGACAAGCAATGAACACGCGTCAAACAGCTCTCCCATACTCTGCGGCGATCGACCTTGCGACCCTTCCCTTTGGAGCTTCGCTTTGAGCATGGAGAAGCTCTCTTCGATCGGATTAAAGTCTGGGGAGTATGGCGGGAGGTAATGGATACGGCAACCTGCAAGCCAACAGTCTTAGCGGCATATACACGGAAACTCAAGCACAAAGGGATTTCGACGACATACCGGCAGTCTCGATCATCTCAGTGATTTCCGGGTGTTTGTGGATCGCACAATTGTCCATGACGAGGATGCTGTTCTTGCCTGGATATGGACTCATGACTGGAAGCTTTGCAGACGGCAACCATCAGTGGTTCGGCCAAAATCAAGTCCGGCAACTTACGACGTCATGTTTGATGAAATCGGCGAATATGGCCCCGGTAATCGATCCCTCTTCGATATGCACCGTCAGGTAGCCATCGATAGAGAGCAGGGGAAGTACTGAGTACCTGAAAGGCGTCGGTGAGCTGTATCTGCAAGTCAGAGCTAAAACCGGCTCACCGAGTGCCACGGGCAAAGTTGCATGCGAATCGAGCGCGAGCACCGGATCTTGCCCACCCGCGGCGTCTAAAGCGCGTCCTGTTGTCCACGGCGCTTTCATCGCAAAAGACAAGGTAGTCTGCAGGATAGCCGCGCATCGTTTCAAGATACTCGGCGCGCAAAACCTCGTTCCGCTCGACAGCGACCTTGGCCAGCTTTTTGTGGGTATAGCCTTCCTTCTGGAGCGTACGGTAGATCGTCGACAGGTCTACATCCCAGCCGTTGCTGTTGACCATCTGTAGGAGCTCGGATCCGAGGGTCTGCGGTCTACGATCGATGATGTCGAGCATACAATCAATAACTCCTCTTGGCAGCTTTTGACTTGGACCGTTGCGCTTTGTTTTCGGCGAGAATGAGCCACTGGCGGATTTCCTGGTACAGGCACATAGCCACGTCCGATGGCTAACGCCCAATGTCTTCAGATTGTCAGTACGTCAATCTCGGATGCGTGACGAATGGCTCAAAGTCAAAACGCACTCTGAGATGAGGATCGCGGTTGTCGGGGTCCATACAGTCTAGAAACTCCATGCGCTCATACAAGGCTTTGCCAATATGCTTGTATGGCATCTTGCTTCAAGTCCCTGTAGTGGCTTGGACGGTTACAGCGGCCGGTGGTCGTAAATCGCGTCAGATACCCTCATCTCCTCGACGTGTATGGACGCGTCGAAGCTCGCGCCGGGCTAAATTATTGCATCCCCTCAGTTTTCAACTTTTTCCCAAAAAGTCACGATCGGACAAGGTCCATGCATATTGCTGTAACAGCACGACGCGCGTTCTAATAGTGCTTGCTGAGGGGTGGCAAGCTTTATAGATTTCTAATACACGCTATTCGCACTGCAAGTGTGCTTGCTAGATGAGATGCGAGTAGTGCGTAGCATGTCCTCCACAAGACTTCTTTTGACACATGGAGGCTCGCCTTTCCAAGTCCGCTGCCTCCTGTGTGCCGAGTCGGTCAATCAGCAGATGCTTCCTTTTCGCAGTACAAAGATGATGACGCCACCCTTGTTCGCCCACAGGCCATTCCTCTATAGTACCACTTGGCGGCGAAACGAGGATGGCGATAAGTAGCGGACTCGGTGGCGAAAGCGTCCATGTGCTAAAATGGCCTACTACCAAACGAGTGACGGTCGCATCCTTGAAAAAGTCGTACTCACGAACAGCCGTGGACAGCCCGTGGTGTTACAGGCATGCTCACACGATTGGAGATTATCATCGGACTGCCTAGAGTGTCGACGGATACGGGGCATCATGTACGGCGGAGATGCGCCAACCGTGCTGCTACCCGTCACGACGCCGCGGCCGACGATCAGCCGCGGCTCGCGGGATCCTTACTATGACGACCGTTGGCGAGACTCTCGCCGTAGATTTTACGAAGACCCAAGCCCACCCAGTTACCGTGCTCCAAGCTCTTCGCGCTACGACGCTCCACGCCATGGACCAGGATGCTCGTGCACTACCTGTGATTACCTTCGGTGGCGCTCTGGCGCAAGAGACACGGCCGGGATGTACGACAGCGCGGTGAGATCGCAGCAACCGTCTTGGCCAACTTTCGCTGATGCTAGCGCTTACAGCAGGGTTCATTTGCCACGCCGACGCATGATCAAGATACCGAGGCGCCAGCGACTTCGTCAGTGATTTATTGACTGCACTGATCAGCGTTGACGCGCACAGATCGTCAAAAGCCGTCGCGCAGCCAGGCGCCGTGTGTAAATGCAATAACCCAGATCACGCCATGCGCACGACGATGGCAGGCAAAGAGGGCCTGACATGGTGCGAGTGCGCAAACTGCGGCGCGAGTTGGGCAGCTTGAGACGATCATTGCAACCCTGGCGCTTGTATGGTATGTACACGTCGTGTCATCATGTCATCACCATCGACAAGGGAAAAGGGGCACATGCAGGATGAAAGCTAGCTCAGCTAGTTGCAGCTTCAACAGTGGTCGGGTCAGTCTTGTCCGGCGGATGCACCGCAGTCGTCGGTGTCGCTGATGACGCCCCATCTGTAATCTGCTTGCCGATGAACCACGCGGGAACCCAGCCGCGCTGGCCATTCGACGTTTTGACACAGTAGCTCCTGCGGATCATGTTAGTTGATAGACCCGTGGATAGACCGAGCAAGGGTCGCACCAGTGATTATACTTCTTGAAGACTCGGAGTTCGTCGTCTGTCGACAGCTGTAACTCATCGTCGCTCCTCTTGTCATAGTTCATCAAGGCGATACCGGGGTACGAACTCGAGACAATGGCCGAGGGCAGGATCGGCTGTAGTGACATGCGCAATGGACCAGGTGGAGCATCCGGGTGGGGATGTGTAGCTGCCGTCGGGGAATTGGCAATGACCGTGAGGATGGGCTGCTTGGTCTCGAGCAGGCAGCCTGTGACCGTCAGTTAGGAGCGTTACGGTCGACGCCACAGCACCGACCTGACGGCACCCAGCCCGACTTTGTAACGTCTGGAGTGACGAGCCCGGTCCCTTCAGGGTCCCTCTGTACGATCCACCATGTCTTGTCCTTGGCCAGAATCATGAATGTCGCGCCCCTGACATCATCAGCTTGATACCAGTATCGAACCGTGCTTACACTTCGACGTCAAACTCGTCTTCACGGTCGGCATAGTATCTACCGTACATCAGACACTTCCACACGCGTAGACACCAGACTCACGGGTAGATAGCGATAGCATACGACAGCGGCTTGTTATCGTTGCCTTCGAGCAGCTCCATCATCGCCGCCGCGTTTGCCTGGCCTTGTTGCAGTTCGCCATCCTTCATGCCTGGACTCGGCAGATCGCCGTCTCCAGCCCGCTGTGCTTTCTGCACCTGCTGCGCTTTGGCCGAAATGGGCTGCAGTACCGGCGGGTGGTGCAAGCGCGTGTTGCCGGCGCCATACGATGTTGGCGATGAGCTATCGCCTGCGGTGGGTGCTGTCACGGTGGAGGTGGCCGTGTTGTTTGCTTGGATGTTGGAGCGCGGCTTGCCGTCGGGCAGAGTGCCCATCTTTTGCGCTTGCTTGTGCTGCGCCACCGCGATTGGCGACTTGATCTCTTTCTGCGCTGGTGTGAACGCAGGGTCAACGTGCAACCGAGCGACTTACGATATGTCGCAGCATGAACATGGGCTTCTGACCTTGCTCCTTCAACTTTTGGAATAGCAGTAAGGGCTTCTCGTCGTACGCCAAGCAACGCTCGGTCCGCACTATCGCCTGTCAGTCCTCTGTCGCTGCCTCTGTCACAACCCACTATCGCCAAAGCAGATGAACATGGCATACTGCCGCCAATCCTCATCCCGCTTGTACTTTTTCAGCGCAGCCGGAAGGACCTTGAACGTTGGGTCTTCAAGCGTGACCTTGAATGTGCGCGCATGCTTTGCCGCCGCGTCCTTGGCCTTTGCACGCGCCGGTTCCTGCGAGTCGTCTTGTTCGCGAGCGTCATCGCGCGATGTACTGGCCGGGTGCAGGTTGGAGACGTGGGTGGAGGATTGAGACTGCTGCGAGCCTAGGTTCTGACCCGTTGGACTGGGCGATTGTAGGGAGCCTTGGGTGCCGATGAGGGAGCTGCCGGACATGAGGCGGACAAGAGAGGGAGGTTGGACCCTTTTCCCGCCAGCGGGGCTGGCACCGTTGGGCGAGTCAAAGGGGTACGTTGGTGTGGTGACGGTCGGAGTAAAGGTGTCATTGAAGTGATCTGCGAGGCCGGATGGTGGGGTGTTGGAATGCCCATTGCCGTGTCCCGACGCAAGGGACGCAGGGAAGACACTTGATGTGCGACGCGAGGCTTTGGCCGTGCTACCGGATGCGACCTGGTTCTCGTCAGTCGTCAAGTCGGCGTATGGTAGCACTCACGCTCTCGGTGTCTTCGCCGTCGGGCTTGGATCCAAAGTCTCGCCATTTAGAATTCAAGCTGCCGCCCCGCCTGAGCTTGTCCGAGCTGCCGACATGGTCCAGACGAGCGTTCCGAGCGCCAGCATGCAAGTCTGGAGGCATCTGGCCCGGTACGATCGGGGTCGACGGGATGGCAGCGAGTCCTTGTTCTTCCAACAGATGCTGTAGTTGAACATGCTGCGTTTCGAGCATGTGAATGCGCTCATCTGTCCACATGAGCACTGCGTTGATCACCCAGTGAATGACTCACGCTGCTCGGCAACCAACGTCCAGAGTCGTTCAAAGCTCGGCCGTGACGATCCCGAGTATTGGATGTTTTCTGGGTGTGACGGCTCGTCTATGACCATCAGCTGAGATCAAGGACCTCGCGTTGGCCCACTGACCACTTGGCTGCCAGTCATCCTCACCGACAGGGAATCCCTGAGCCATCTTGAGCTCCCAGATGGCCTTGAGGACGCCCAGTCGATGCCCGAGGCTTTCGACTCCCATCTCTGCCAGTGTCGCATGATCGAGATACGCGAGCACTTCGCCCGTGATGCCATGTTCTATCTCTGTCAGCGTTCGTGTGCAGACGCTGGGAAGGACATCAACAGACCATGCAGGGCTGCGTCGTATCGTCCATAGCCGAGCTTGGCCATCCACGCTTGGACCATTGGCTGGTCCCATTCGAGCAGCGAGAGCGGCGGCGAGGCCGAGCTGGGAGACGCCATGGTGGCTGCTGGCACTGGCACCTGTTTACCTGTACAAAGGGCACCAGGAGACTACCAACAGAGTGGGATGCGGTGGTGAAAGGAGGGTGGTCGTGCTCGCCGTGGTGTGCCAGCCAACGGACACGGCGCCGCTGGGTGGTGGCGCAAAGGGGACATGTCAAAGTCTTCATCACTCGCTCTACTCGGTCACTGCTCGCTACTGCTGCTGCTGCTGATGCGTGTGAGATCACGCCGACTTGCGGTTCTTCTGGTAAAAGTGGATCAACCCAGTCGTCTGCACAGTGGTGTCAGTGGCGTGGCTCGGTGCGAGTGGACTAGCACCTACCGACGAGTCGTGGTTCTTGACGTCGGCCTCGCTACCGAGCTGGCTCAAAATGTTCTTGGCAAGCACCTGTGGAGTATCAGCACTGCCCCGAGCAAAAACCTCACTACCAACCTTGCCAAGCTCAACACCCATCTGGTCGTACGAGTTGATGCCCCAGATGGCACCCTGGACGTGGATCTTGTGCTCTGCGTGTCGTCAGCAAACCATGCCCGATCAGTCGCTGCGTACGCACCGTAGAGAGCGATCAAGGCACCGAGGGTAGCAGGCGTGAGCTTTTGGAAGAGCACACTGTTGGTCGGCTTGTTGCCCTCAAAGATCTTGGACTTGACGAGCGCCTCGTTCTTGGCGAGCTGCGGACCAAGCTCCTCGACCACCTGCTGCTCCGTCTTGCCAAACGCCAGGGCCTCGGGCTGAGCAAAAAAGTTGGAGAGCAGGATCTCGTGGTGCTTGCCACCCGAGATCGGGTTGTGGCTCTCGACGGGGGCAAGGAAGTCGCTGAGGCCGGTCAGTGACATGTAGTGATGGAGCACCGGCACTCACGCGGGGATCAGCTTGGTGCCCTGGTGGATGAGCTGGTAGAAGGCGTGCTGGCCGTTGGTGCCCGACTGGCCCCAGATGATGGGCTGGACAGTGTCAGTGACTGCTGACAACGACCCGCTTTCCTCTGCGCGCAGACGAAAGCGCAGCACAGCTGATGACAGCAAGATCAACACTCACCCCAGTCTCGTAGTCGACGCGGCTACCGTCCTTGGTCACGCTCTTGCCGTTCGACTCCATGTCGCCCTGCTGAAAGTAGTCGGCAAACTTGTGCAGGTACTGGTCGTAAGGGAGGAAGGCATGGGTTTGGGCGCCTGCACAGAGTTAGCGTGGGTTCCATGCACGCGGCGGGACGATCAAAGTACGGCTCTGGCGGGCTTGATATCGCAGCGGGGCTCTATGGCAGGGCTGTCATGACGGCTACTATGCACGGCTGGCGACATGCATGCGAATGCCTCAGCAAGTCACTGCGACTCGTAGTCCTGACTGTGCTTGCCATGTGCGACACCGGGACACCGGGACACGAGATCACGCTGGTTACAAAGCGCACGAGCGCTCTCATCTTCCCACACCGCAACCATCTTCGCACAAACTCACCGTAAAAGTCGTTGTACCAAACGCCAAGAACCGCCAGCAAGACCGGCAAGTTCTCCTCCAGCTTTGCCGTCCTAAAGTGCTCATCGAGCACATGAGCGCCCTCGAGCAGCTCTTGGAAGTTTTCAAACCCGATCGCGAGGGCGATGCTGAGACCGATAGCGGACCAGAGAGAGTAGCGACCGCCGACCCAGTCCCAGAACTCGAACATGTTGTCGGTCGAGATGCCGAAGGCTTGCACGGCGGACGAGTTGGTCGAGAGCGCGACGAAATGCTTGGCGACGTGCGCTTTCTGAGGGGTGTTAGCGACCAGTACGGAGGGAGGGGTCAAGGCTAGATGGAGGCGTAGGACCCAGCTAAGATGCGCTGACGATCCGAGCTTGCTTACTCTCGCGAGTGCAGTATCCGGGACTGGCAGCGCAATCAATGAATCGTGGTCATCTGCCGCAGCTCGACCGGGATAGATGCTAGAGCAATGCGGCGCAAGTGACAAACCCTGCTCTACTACAGCGCCGCTACCCATCCGGCTTGGAGATCGAGCTAGAGGTATCCCTCTCGACAATGTCACAGCCCCCACGAACAACGATTTCATCCACCGAGCTTACGCGCGATACGCGCATAAACCTCGAGGCACAGAACGAGTCCGCAAGGTTCGTAAGGATAGGCGGAGTGGCGAAATGTGAAGCCGGCACAATCACCTGCGAGGCAAGCGTGCACCCGATAGAGGCATCAGAGATGTAGACCCGACACATCAAGTGATCAGACGCATCAAGTGAGCTCTGAGCATACAGCCTAAGAACAGCCTCGCACGTCCCATGCACTGATTACTCTCGGCAGACCTCGAGCAAAACGCCTACGACGTGCAAACGGCGGTCGGTGCGGCTACTCCCCCGAACACTGCTCAAGCCTACCAGGATCACGCGCGAACACGCACATCGACCTCGAAGCGGAGAGCGAGTCGTGCAAGGGTTGCCTAGATTCAAAACTGCAGTTGCGGAGACCATGGAACAGGTATATGCGTCTCGCCCGCAAACAACGCGGCAGCACATACGAGCTGGTAGCGCTAACGTGCATCGATAGAGGGCAACGCTCTGAGCCGATAGCTCTACCGACGTGCCCCGAATGCTCTTTGCAGAACGCCTACGACGTGCGAGTGGCGCTGATCGCAGATACGACGCCGGGAAAGAGACCGGTCCCTTGGCAGATGATTGCATAGCGCGTACACTCGCGTGCAGTATTCGATCCGTGATATCGCCGCTGCAGGATGGAAAGTCCCGCATGAGGTGATATACTGCCCGCGTCGACGGAGCCTGTCGCTGCGTCCGACTGGCCGTCCTTCGGCTTGAAACCTCTGTCAGGGACCATACCATCGAAGCAAGCTATTGCTTTATGGTATATGTGCTGTAGACCGAACGCCGTGTGGCCCGGTTCGAGCCGAGCCGCTGTTCGCGTCGTGGCAGGACAGCCATGGGCGGTGCTCGTGACCTCGACCACGCTCGCGGGGAGACACGACTTGGTAGTTGATTGCGCCACGACACGCCGAAGAGGTGAATGAGACGTACTTGCGCACTCGCGTGAGGTGACCGCCTCGACGAACAGGGCATGTCCGTGTAGCACGGCACATTATCCCAGCGAACAAGAGCAACTAAGAGCAGAGAGAATACCAGACTGAGAGTCGCGGTGGTGCGGCCCTGACAAAAGGGAGGATTGAATTCTGCGAAGTTGTACACTCGCTGCATTGAGACACGTCGACGGCGATTCACAACGGAAGAGCCGACAATACACTAGACTGAGATTGTGCACCCTTTGAGAACCGCGGTGTGGACCCACGACCAAAGGACGGACTGATGATACGCTTGCGCACTCGCTTGAGCTGAGCCACGTCGACGGACCGATCTGTCCGTGCGCACGACATCAGGCTCCCAGGCACGAAGCAGCCGAGGCCCAACCGGAACACCACTGCCCAGACCGCAGCCGAGCCTACTCACATCTTTTGCGGCGGCGAGGAACCAGTCGCGTGCGCTCTCTGCGTTTGTAATCGTCTCTTGGGTCGTAAACGTCTTGCTGGCGACGATGAACAGTGCCGTCTCTGGGTTGAGCTCACGCACGACCTCTGCGAGGTCTGTGCCGTCAATGTTGGAGACAAAGTGAGTCCTGAGGTCGCGCTTGGCGTAAGGTTTCAACGCTTCGGTGACCATGACGGGCCCGAGGTCGGAGCCACCGATGCCGATATTGACGATATCGGTGATGGGTTTACCCGTGTAGCCTTTCCATTCGCCCGAGCGGACAGCGTCTGAAAACGTCTTGATGTGGTCCAAGACGGCGTGAACGTCTTTACCCGCTCCGGGCTCTTTGATGTCGTATCCGCCGTTCTCGACGGGCGGGTTCCGGAGCGCAACGTGCAGTACCGCACGGCCTTCCGAAGTGTTGATATGCTCGCCTGCGAACATGGCGTCACGGAACGCTTCGACCTTTGCTTCGTTTGCGAGCGCGAGCAGGGTCTGCAACACGTCGTCATTGATCAGGTTCTTGCTGTAGTCGACGAGCAACGAGATCGGGGCGCCAGACGGCGTCTTGGCGGTAAAGTGCTGACTGTATTTCTGGAACCGGGACGGGTCGGCCGCGAACAGGTCTTTGAGCACGAGGCTAGAGTGCTGCGAGCTGTACAGCTGCTGGAGCTGCTTCCACGCTTGATATTCTGGAACGCGGTCAGTGCTGCCTGCCTGGTTGAGGATGCTTACGGGTTGCTGGGGTGCCGTCCATGCTGAGTACAGTGAGAGTGAGCAGGGGATAGTGAGCAGGGAGAGTATAGCAGGATATATACCGTGCAGGCGGTCATCCGTGTCGGGGTTATCAAACCGGACATTACCAACCCCACTCTCGGCCCCGTCCGGCCCGATCGGCCGTTGGGGTACACGTCACAGCCACGTCATACACACCCACCGCAAACCCCTGCTCACGCTATCCTGTTGCCACCCGCCCTACACTGCCATCCTCAGTCTCCACTTCCTCAAGCAGCTGACACGCCCTGGACAGTACTTACCACACTGCAGGACCGTAGAGCGCGGGGTGGCGAGAACAGTCCAGGCCTAGCCACAGCCACAGCCACCAAGATGGACGCAAAGCACCCCTCGTTCTCGGCGTACGCGAGCCGCTTTCTCAGCAACAACGCCGACACTGCACAGAGCCCGGTGAGTGATGCTCCTCGTCAGGGTGACAAGCATCCGTCGATGGGGATCCGAGGGATAGAGGACGGGGAAGAAAGGAGGAGAGGACTGTTACTGGAGACGGATACGGCACGCGTCGTTGGACACGGTTGCGGCGATAACGACGAGGCCGACAGGCAGGCGCTGCTATAGCTCCCTGATCGCAGGAAAGACTTGCAGGTACGATACTGCGGGTCGATCCTCTCGCTCGATGAGCTACTTCACTCCCCTGGTCGCGCACCCCATGTCAAGCCACCCAGCGCCGTTGGCCTCGACGGTGCACGAGCTGCAGCTGCGATTCCACTTTGTCGTACATGCCTATGTGCATCTCGTACAGCTGCAGCTCCCTTCGCCGCGTAGACCCGGTCGCATCGCACGGCGATGCTCGTACATTCTGAGCGAGGCCATGGCTACCCTGCGGACCGGCGGACCGCCTCGCGCTGTGCACAAGCTCAGTTCATCATAGCGTGAACCGCACACGCAGCCATAGTCCTCATCAGCCACAGCTGGCAAATGTGCGAGCCAAATCGGTCATCTTGCGTTTGCAGCGCCTCCAGATCTTGACCCGTTCGTCTCTGGTGTCTGCTTTCTGATATCAGAGTCAACACGTTCCGTGACTCAAGGTCTTCAACAACACCCGACGACGTCACAGTGCGCATCAGCTATTGTTTCGGAGGTCGCTTCATCGCATCGCCGATGGCAGTCTTCCTTAGGTATAGCTAACCGGCTCTGTTTGTATTCGGTTGTGCCTGTGTGATACGCAAGTGTCGCGCCTGTCGCAAGTCAGTCTGGGCCCCGTGGATCTGTCTCACAGCCGACGACGTCGCAGTGTGCACCACCTATACCGAGCTATCGCCTTTATCGCATCGCCGATCGTAGTCGTCCTCGGGTATAGCTAAAGTACTTTGCGCTCGAGTCGGACGCAGACATCGCGGCAGGTGCCTCGGCCAGTAATGTGGCTAACGGATGCCTCATTCGATGAACGGACCGATCATTGCCGTCTGATGAACACAGCCAGACGTAGTCTCGAACCCTACAGCTCTCTGACTCGCGGGTGCGTACTCGGTCCCGCAGATAGATGCTGTCAGAGTGCTTCCCGGTCCAAGAGCTGAAGCTACGACCGTCACGATTGATTCCATCACGGCAAACGAACACCTTGGACCGCGCTAGCTGCTTTTGGTGTACTACCCAGGCTCACACAGACAGCCAGCAAGCCTTGACTCGGTTGTTAAAACGACTATCGCGGCGCTTGACCGCGTAGACTACCAGACTTGCACTGGTAGAGCTCAATGTCTGCAAGTCGAGTGACGCATCGTGTCTTCAAGTCTGCCTTGTTGCATCATTCAAGATGTCTTACAGATTGCAGTGCGTCCATGCCCTTGCATATTTGTGGCTTGAGCGACTCTGCAGGCACACATCAGCTTGGTCTTTGATCGCGCCAAGTTCGCTGTAGTTCGCCAGTCTGTCTGCAGGCTCGAGGGCTTTGTATTCGATCGGTCCGTTGCTCGTGAGATCATTGGCGTCGAGGCGACAACTCGACGCTCACCAGGCCACACGATCATCAATCAGAATACGGACATGTGTCGGTAGGACAGCTTCTTCATTCTCACAGCCCGTCGGCTCGGCTTTTGCCGCTCAGGTCGCGGGAACGGTAGCTGTGCCAACCCGTATCGCGGTCTGTAACCGATCCGAGCTCTACCCTGGCGGACTGCTTATCGCGGAAATTCCTGAGTTTGCCAGACTGGGCTGGATTGGCGGATTCACTCTGCACAACGCATCGACAGTGCTTGTAGCTGAATGTACGATCACGCTAGGAGATTTCGTGGATGCGTACTCGCTTGCTGCCAGCAGGTCGCGTCGCAATCCAGCTATCACGATGCGTTCCGCACAAGTAGCTATAGAAACTGCATGGCGGCGTGCTGCGAGAGATCCGGGCATGTCTAGCGCGTTGTTACTGCAGCTGAGTCTGCCCTGCTTGATAGCTGGCGATTGTGCAGCAACTACGGTCAGAGTAACTTCGACGGTCGACCGTGGCTGGGTCGTCGAGACGGGAGTCTCCGTCAGCACAGTCCCGAGCGTCCGATCTCTGTTTGTCAACGTCGGATTGGCAGGTCATGCAGACTACAAAAGGACAACGTTGCTGCACGACCGCGATCTTGGATGATTTCTGCTTGACTATGATTGACATCTCCTTCCGCATGTGTGTAACGATCAGTGCCTTGGCGGATCTGACGACGAATATGATCAGCGCTGCGGCGTGCTCCAAATAGCAGCCGAGCGCTGCGATTTTTTCGGGGTTGACCGCCAAGCTTGGTGTCGTACCTTGGCAACGCTCGTCCCTGTGCGCTGCCTGGATCGCATCCTGCAGATCCTCTGCCCCCGGACCCACACACATTGTATATCACGACGCCATAGCTTCGTGTGTCATTTACATTGTTGTTCTGGTTCATTCCATTGCTGTCCCGCGAAATGTGCTCAGCAATCTGATTGTGTGACTCTCGCTCTCGGTTGGCGGCAGGGTTCCTCTCTCCTCTCCAATCCGTAATCCTCTTTACTGCCTCCATCAATTCAAAACGGCAAGCTGACGCCCTCAGTTGTTCCACCAGGATATCCCAGATCCTTACCTCAATTCGCCTTCGTCCTCTTCGCAGGCTTCACTTCCACATCTCCGTGGCTCGCCGCCGGATATGGATTTACTAGATGAAGACGAAGAAGATGCGCCACTACCTTCAGCCTCGGAACTGCTGTTCCAAGACCCGGAAGCTTCACCACCTGCATCACCGCGCAAGTCGCTCAAGGGCAAAGAGCGCAGTATCGAACCGCAACCGACAACGCGTACCAACAGAGGCTGGCTCGCGCATCAAAGCATCTTCCCACCCTCTTCATCGTCCTCTGCAACGCCATCACCGCCAGGATCGCCTGCGGCATCATCTAGCAAACACGGCCGGAATCGCAGAACCGCCGCGTACGAGCTTGATGATTCCGATTCAGAAGGCTCGCTGCTGTCAGACAAGCCATCAGATCCGCCATCGCCTTCAGACCGACGAGGTCGCCATGATCTCCCTCATCTGGGCATGGCACCTCCGCCGGGCGAAGCGCTGGACGATCCGCTGCTTGGTGAAGAGGATCTGGAAGGGCGCGGCCGGGAGAGAATACCTGTGCGGCTCGAGGTGTACCAAGCGCGTTTCGGTGTCTGGAGTGATGGCCGAGGCATTGTGCTACGAAAGTTCAAGGGTGAGTCTTGTGCGCGTTGATACATGCGGCTGCTGATCAGTGATAGATTCTGGCTTCCTCGCACTCTGGCTCACATCCCTCATCTTCATCTTTGTCGCGCTGCTCTTCGTGTGGGGCTCGACGGATCCAGCGCCCCGACCAGACCCAACTACCCCACCGTCGCCAACGGCATTCACCACGATGCTCCACATGATCCCAATGCTCTCTCTGCTGCTCCTCATATCCCTTGCGTTCCCCGTCGCATTCCTCTTCATGTTGAAGCACACCGTCCGGCCCGTGCTGACGGCCACGGCCGTGCTGGTTCCCTTTGGCTTGTTTGTCTGTGCTTGGTCGGCGTTTGTTGGCTCGTTTGGGGAGATCGGCGATGGCGAGGATGGTGAGAAGATTGAGGGCACTTGGTGGGGAACAACGGGCTTGAGGCTATTCAGCTTGCTACTCTTGGCGTTCGCTGCCCTCTTTGCGCGTTTGGTCTGGCTTCGCCGCAAGCGGCTCGAGCGCACAGTTGCGGTCGTGGAGGTGAGTTGCAAAGATCCCTGCTGATGTTCCCAGCTGACAATGTGTCAGCTGTCTACAACGCTACTGCTATCGCACCCGCCAATGCTTCTCCTCACCCCTATCTTGCTTGGTGCATTCGCTCTGATCAGTCTGCCTTTCCTTACCCTTGCGCTGCGGCTACTACTCATCGGTTACTACCGCCATCCGTAAGTCTTACAGCATGATGCGTGTTCACTGCAAGCTGATCGACGTATAGACGCGAGGACACTTGGGTGTGGCACGTAAGACCGTATGCCGGTTGGGCAGTGTTCCTTGTCACACTCATCTGGCTCTGGACATGGGGCGTCGTCCGAGGCGTTGGCCGAGTGGCGGTAGCGGCTATCGTTGGTGAATGGTACTTCCACAGGTGCGCCAGGCGATCCACCTCCAGACATTGGAGCTGATGGTGACAGGGACGATCCGGATCACCCACAAGCCCTAGATATCACACAAGCTGCAGTCCATCGAGCAACAGGCACAAGCTTGGGAAGCATATGTCTTGGCGCCTTGATTGTCGCGACCGCTCGCATGGTCGGTCGTACCGCAGCTGAGGCTCGTCGAGTAAGTGCCGGGTGCCTTGCTGGGGATTGTATTGACTGATATACAGGTCACGCATCCCAGGGCACAACTCTTGCCATCCGCACTGGCTTTCCTGTCAAACCTCACACCCGTCTTCACGGTCATCGCTGGCGTGCTCGATCAATTCAACGGCTACGCACTCGTCTACGTTGGGATCACCGGTGATTCATTCTGGCCCAGTGCAAGGCGTGCAGTCGGACTCGCGGGGCGACGTAAGGCTGGCAAGCTGCTTGACTGTACGCTCAAGCTGTGGCGAGTGAACATCGCTGACAGATGACAGACACTCTGATCAAGCTGCTACTCACCCTGTCTTCGACAACACTGGCACTGTGCACTGCCACGGCGGGCTATGTATATGCGGCGCATACCCTCAGCGCACCATCCCATGCGCCTCTTGCAGCTCTGTTGTGCGGCGGTGTTCCGTTCCTGTGTGTTCGCGCGGGCGCCGGAGTTCTAGGTGATGCGTGAGTCGTAATCCCAGACGATGCGAGTGTCGCTGACGAGTCCCAGTGCCGATGCGCTGTTCATCTGCCATCAGATCGACCGTGAAGCCGGAGGTGATCACTCGGAAAAGGCCAAACAGGCTGTAAGTAGCTGCCGGGTCAGCGCTGTCAGCTGACGATGTCCAGTTCTCTGGAGATACTCGGCGTGCCGACGAGCCCGTATAGCGCAAGCTCGTGATCGCCTCTGTATCCGCTCTACAGTCCAAACGTTGTACCTCCCTCACGATGTAGATTCATGCATGGCTTCCTTGGTACGGTCGGCCGTCTGTCCACTCTGTAGAGTGGAAGCGATCCATCACCATCTATGTACTTGCGCCAGCCGGGAAGAGGGTGAGCGAGCCAACCCGTTAAGCCGCTTAACCCAGCTAGACACTTGACCCCCGAAGTCCAGAGTTGGGCTGGCTGTTGAATGTAGGCTTGGATTGGTGATCACATCGCTGCCGGCGCGGCAGCGGCAGTTTTCACTCTACAATAACGCCGTATCGCCGCTCAACCCCTCTGGTGCTCGATCTCATCCAACACCCCTCTAGATCGTGCGCCGACCGTCGTCCACCATCATGTACGTCCCTCTCGCGGCTCGCGCTGACCGTCCTGCAGGATTTCCTTGGAGCCGAGCTTCCTTCGCGTCAAGTACCGTATCGAGGCCATTGAGTCGGCCGCTGGCTGGGGTCTTGAGTACGTCCATCTCGAGTGTGTCCGTGCGTTTGGTTTGATCGTCTTGACCGTCTGCGTGCGCGAGCTGGCGCGTCTCGAGGTGCTGGGTGCCCCAGGCCTCGGGCTTAGACTGCTGGGTGCCCCAGGGTCGAAGCTGACGCTGCCTGTCTTGCCACTCCGCCCTCATCTCATCTCGCGTCTCCTCGTCATCGCGCGGCTCCTCATCACGTCGCACCATCGGGCACTGGGTTACCCCAGGGCCTCGGGCTAAGATCGCTGGGTTATCCCACTGAGTCGAGGCTGGTGTGGCGAGGACCGCGCTGAAGACGAGTGCCGCCATTGACGCTCCCGCCTTGATCGTTGCCGCCAGTCCGAGCGCTGCGATGTGCTCTCTGTGCAGCGGTGCTGCCAGGCTGTCACGCCTATGGCGGTGTCACGTGGCGAGTAGCCGCTGCGCGGCGCTCAGAGTGCCACTGGTGCTTTCGCACCACTGTCTGTGCGCTGCGGCTGCGCCGCCGCGCCCCTCGTCTTCSGCGTTGTCTCCTGTTGTATCTACATCGCTCGAATATTATAGTGCTCTATCTCTATTCTCGCTCGTCGATCCTCCCGGTTCCTCGTAGTGCGGAACCTCGCTTTCCGCTGCGCAATCGAGAGTCCCGCCCTTCGGAGGTAGATCTTCGCCGATCTCGCCTCAGTCTCCCCGGGTCATCGTCCCCTCTAGACGAGGCCCTCACACAGGCCTTTCGTCATGACGTCGGCCCTCTGTGCCAGCGTCTCGACGTACTCGAGCCTGATCGTGCCGTCCTGCACCTTGTCTCGGCAGTAATGATGCCGAATGTCGATGTGCTTGGTCCGCTTGTGGAACCCTGGGTTGCTGGCGAGTTTCTGTGCGCCCTGGTTGTCGACCCACACCGTCACTGGTGCGGCAACCTCCACGCCGAACTCCCGTACCGCCTGGGTGACCCAGACGACTTCCTTGATGCTTTCGGCCATTGCCATGTACTCTGCCTCCACCGTTGACAGCGCAACCGTCTTCTGCCGGGTCGATCCCCAGCTTACGGTCGAGCCGCGGAAGCGTATGACGTATCCCGTGGTCGACCGACGCGTGTCCGCGTCTCCCGCCCAGTCTGCGTCACTGAACCCTTCCAGCTCTGCTTGCCACTTGCCGCCAAGCGTCAGGCCGTGCGCAGCAGTACCTTTGAGGTACTTCAGCACACGCTTGCCTGCTTGCCAGTGGTCGTGCGTTGGCTTCGCGTTGTACTTTGACAGGTTCCCCACGATGTAGGCCAAGTCGAGTCGAGTGCCCATGGCCGCCCACATGAGGCTGCCTACAAGCTTCTGGTACTCTTCGACGCCTCCTGCGTGCGGCTTGCCTTCGCTCACGAGCTTGGTCCCGCCTTCGCAGGGCGTCGTCACTGTTGCCGCGTCTTGCATGCCAAATGTGCCAAGTACTTTCTCGATGTACGCCGTCTGGCTAAGCTGTATGGTCCGGGCTTGCCTGTTCCTTGTGACGCTCAGGCCTAGGACGAATCCCACTTCGCCAGCGTCGGTCATCTCCCAGCGCTTCGCCAGCTCCGTCTTGATGCTGGTAACCTCGCTGAGGGTTGGTGCGGCTACGAGGATGTCGTCCACGTAGACTAGGAGGTACGCTCCCTTGCGGAGATAAATCCCCCAGTCTTCGGACCCTCGTCGAAAACCCATTCGGTGTAGGTGGCCATCAAGAGCCTCCCACCACGTGCGTCCAGCCTGCTTCAGGCCGTAGAGCGACTTGATGAGCTTCACGCAGTTCGTGCCTGCCGCCAGGGTGTACCCCAGCGGGGCCTGCATGTAGATCTCCTCGTCCAATACGCCATTCAGGAATGCTGAGACCACATCCATTTGATGAACTTCGAGGTCATCTGTTGCCACGATGGTCAGGAAGATGCGTAGCGAGGAAAGTCTTGCCACTGGCGAGTAGGTTTCTTGGAAGTCTTGGCCCGGGACTTGCGAGTAGCCTTTGGCAACGATTCGAGCCTTGTGCTTGATAATGTCGCCGTCTTGGTCTCTCTTCGTCTTGTAGACCCACTTGCACCCTACAGCCCGCCGTCCTTGTGGCAACTTCGCGTCTTTCCATGTCTTTGCCTTTGCCACCGTCTCAAGCTCCTTCTGCATGGCCTTGTCCCACTCCTCTGAGAGCGATGACGCCATGGCTTGAGCGTACGTGGCTGGGTCTTCGTCCGCTATGGCTGCTGCCGCTAGGGCAAGGTCCTCCGACGTCCACTCCGAAAGGAGGTGAACTTCGCCTTTGTCCGCAATCCGGCTCGATCGCCGTATCGGGGCCATCGGTGGTGGCACTAACACCAGCTCGGGAACCCCCTCTGGAGCCTGCTCGGGCTCCGGCTCGGGCTCTTCCGCCTCCGGTTCTGGTGCTTCTGGTTCTGCTTCAGGCTCCGGCTCCGGCTCCAGCTCTGCTTCAGCAGCTCTCTCCCCCTCTGGCATCACAGCGGGCACGTCCGGGATCTCCTCGATGTGTGCTTGTGGTGCCGGGACTACTGCTGGAGCCGCCGGGTCCTCTGTCGGGGCCATTGGTGGCGCGCTTGTGAAGACAACATCCCGGCTAGCGCCGAGCTTGCCTGTCGCGTCATCCATGACGATCCAGCCGCTTGTGTTCGGGCTGATCCCAAACAAGCGTCCCTTGCGTGCCTTCGGCGTTGTGAGGTCGCTCTTGGTCCGCGTCTCACTGGGTATGCGGACCCAAACTGGGGTCCCGAAGGTGTACATCTTGCTCAAATCCGGCTTCCTCTTGTACGCCCATTCCCAGGCTGTCTTCCCGTCCACGCCTTTGACCATCATGGTTAGGTATGACGCGTAGACAATGGCTTCTCCCCAGTATTCTCCGGGAAGCTTGGCGCCAATCAGCATCGCGCTGGCCATCTCCTTGAGTGTGCGGTTCATCCGCTCGGCAACTCCATTGAGTTGTGGCGTGTACGCCGTTGTGCTCTGGTGCAGGATGCCGCTGGCAAGCAAGTAGCTTTCCCAGGCCTGGCCCAGGTACTCGCTGCCACCGTCCGTCCGCAGTATCTTGACCCTCTTGTCGAGCATGAGCTCCGTTGCCTTGGCGAACAGTGCAAAGCACCGCAGCACTTCCTGTGCCGTCTTCTGCACAAGCGTCATGGTGAACACGATGTGCGTGTAGTCGTCGATGAAGGTGACGTAGTACCTCTTGCCAGTCCTTGTTGGCGTGAGCGGTCCTGCGAGATCCGAGTGTATGATTTCCAGGGGCTGCGTCGCCTTGACGGTCTGGTTGCCGAAAGGGAGTCTTGTTGCCTTAGAGATCTGGCACGTGTCGCAGTCGGTACCTTTGTACTCTTCGGCACCAGAGATTTCGATCTTGCCTTCTTGTGCCAAGGCCTTGATCGTCGTCACGCCCATGTGGCCTAGGCGTAGGTGCCAGCCGTCTAGTGTGTCGACGTTCTTGTGCATGGAGACCATGGTCAACCCCGTGTCTTCTGTTGGGAGCGGTTCGTGTCGGCTCAGGGTGACTACCCAAAGCCCCTGCACGCGCTGCAGAGGTATCTTGACGCCGCTCTTGCCTAGATATCCGCCTTGGTCGTTGAGCTGGACTTCCCAGCCTCGGCGAACAAGTGTTCCCGCGGATAGCAGGTTCACACGCGTGTTTGGCACATAATAGACGTCCTGGAATGTCAGGGGCGTGCCGCACGCCAGCCGGTGTCTTGCCGAGCCTCGTTCCGTTGCCTTGATTGTGGCTGATGCGTCCGCGAGCCCAAACGTCATGGGCACCGCCAGCTTCTGTCTGTCGGAGATGAGGTTGAGATCTGCCGAGAGGTGGTGTGTTGCCCCCGAGTCCACAACCCAGTGCACCTTGTCTCCTTCCGCCTTGAGCGCCACGCTCTTGGCTGAGACCCCCATGAGCCCGTCTAGGTCCACCAGTGCTGCGATCAAGGCTGTTCCTTCGGTCGCTCCCTTGCACTGTCTTTTGATGTGACCCTTTTGACCGCACTTGAAGCAGGTCATACGGTCGGCCTTGCAGTCGCTCGTAGTATGGCTGGTCAACCCGCACTTTCCGCATTTCTCCTTCTCCTTCTGGTCGGGTGCGCTAGCGCCCTTCTCGCCCTTCTCTGTCTTGCTCCCGCCTGTCTTGCCCCTCTTGGGTTTCTCCCTGTTCTGCGTGAACAGGACCATCTGAGCGTTCTTCTTGGCGTGGTGCGCTCTGAAAGCGATTTCAGAGTTGTACAGCGCGCGCAACCTGCTGAACGTCTTCTCCGCCTCTGGTAGGGCCTTGAAGTCTCGTACAATGTCTCTGTACGAGATGTCCAACGTGCGCGTGAACTTCTGGCATACCTCGTACGGGCTGTAGTTCAGCCCCGCAGCTCGAGCTCTCATGATGAGCTGCTGGTACTTCGCCAGGTGTGCCTCCATGTCCCCGCCGTCCTGCAGGTACATGTTGGTGAGCTCGACGGCGATCTCGTCGGCGTAGTCGCTCTGCTTGAGGTTGTGGCTAGCCTCGATTTCTAGCCACATCTCAACCGCAGTTGTGCAGTGCATCAGGTCGAACCTGATTGCCTCGCTGACTGTGGCGCGCATGAGACCCATCGCCTGTCTGTTGCGATCGTCCCAAAGCCGCTGAACTTTGCCAAGTTCCAGCCTCTGCGCCGTGGAAAGTTCTCGGAGTGTTTCCGTGGCGGCCTCCGCCGCTTCCGTGCCTTTTTCTCCCGAAATTTCGATTTCAATTTTCACCTCGCCCAAGTAGTCCTCCG
This sequence comes from Holtermannia corniformis, assembly GCA_001599935.1. Lineage (NCBI taxonomy): Eukaryota > Fungi > Basidiomycota > Tremellomycetes > Holtermanniales > Holtermannia > Holtermannia corniformis. The sequence continues at coordinate 57,587 of BCIJ01000016.1, read as the reverse complement.
CGACTGGCCTCTTTTCATGACCAGACACCACACCGTGGAGCCTGTTCATGTCCAGAGCATCCTCCATGGCTATCTTCCAAGCATAGAAGGTTTCCAGCCCTGTGAGGCGCGGAACTTGGTTTGTTCTTGCAAAAGTTGTTTCGGTCGACATTTTTGGTACTGACAGATGGAGCTCGTCCTGCTGATCTAGGATGTGCTCTTGGTAGCTAGAATTGCGCTTTTGCTATGCAATTCAGACTTCGAATCTGTTGAATGTAGGCTTGGATTGGTGATCACATCGCTGCCGGCGCGGCAGCGGCAGTTTTCACTCTACAATAACGCCGTATCGCCGCTCAACCCCTCTGGTGCTCGATCTCATCCAACACTGGCGTCGGTTTCTCAGAATGACGTAAAGACAGGCCCTCGACGCGCCGTCGATTCCCTCGATAATCGACAGACGGTCGAATCCTCACTGGTGATTCTTCGACAAGCGACCGGCGTCTGTCGGGCGTCTCGACGAAGGTTCGGGGGGGACAGCCACTTGAGAGTATTCACCTCGACTATCTAACAAATGACGCCGCAGCAATCGACTCGATTGCTGCCGACGCGGAGTACATCGACGGGGTCGATGCACGTCGGCAAAGGCCGACCTCTGACGCCAAACGCAAAATCGACGCCAGCCCCTTTACTGTCAAGAGCGGCGTTGTCGGGGTTCCGGCTCGGCCAGGCGAAACTACATTAGCTCGGCTCGAGCCTCGAGATGCAACCAACGATCACTGCCCCATTTACGCGGAGCTTGAAGTCAATATGCTTATCATGGGCTTTGGCGCTGATTCCTTCTGTTGCCACCCACCATGAACACTCCGTATCAGCCCATAAAGTCCACCCAAGTGGCGTATACCTACAGCCAAGGTTTCTCGCAGCGGACCAAAACGGTCTCCGCCATCCAGATCACCGACCGCTTGAGCGTGTACGCCGTGCCAGGCAACGCGACTGGCCTCAGCGGTGACTTCCGTCCCGCTGGCCAAGGCAGTCAACTGGGGTGCACTACGCGCAAGCTCGACGGACAGCTCTACTGTTTCGACTATGCGCCAGAGCTGACTGGCACTACCGTGATGCAAGACTTTGACAGCAAGACTTCCGATGAGCAGCAGCGATACCTCAAAGCCGCTCTTCGGCATGCTAAGATCACGTAGGAGTCGTCTTGTCCGATGCAAACGATGTTATTCCATTCATATAGACGAACCGCCAAGATCGTGAAGCGCGAAAGGGTTCAGGTAAAAACACGGTAGGACAGAACACGGCGCAGAGGCCGCCGGACCGACTACAAATCACACACAAGGTCCGTGAGGAAACGAAAGGGGCGGAAAGATCACTTGGGGCGCTGAACGGGCTGTTTTGCGGCAAGAGTCTTGTTTGATGCCGACTTGGAAAGCGACGTTGAAGAGGCAGACCTCTTTTGTTGAGCAACTCTTCGCCGAGCAGACAGCAGCTCGGCCCACAGTGGATTGGAGGGAATGTGACCGATCATGGCGACGAATGCTTCGAGCCTGGTATTGATCAGTTCTGTGCGCGTTCGGGCTGGAGCCACTGGCCACTTGGACTTGTCCTCGTCTGTATCGCAGGAAAAGGTGATACTGTCGTCGTCTTGGAACTCTAGGCGCAGCGATCGCGGCCGTGTGACCAAGCCTTCATCCGAGTTTCGCGGCCGCGAAGATGTGCCCGACAATGGCGTGCCGATAGTCGGGTTATTGCAATCAACGACGCGAAGGGCTTTGCGGAGGTCGATAGAGGCCACCTCCTTTTTGGTCACCTCGTTGCTTGCAATGAGGTTGCCGCCAACCAGCCGGAAGACTCGTCGCTTGGGCATCTGGTTCGTGTCAACACGATCCCCTCCCATCGACGATTACTCACCACACAATCACCCCCAATCTGGGTCATGACACTTTTGTAGTACAGGTTCTCGTGCCAGGCGTGGTGACGGATGCCGCGCAGACAATCGTCTATGCTCTGCGGGAGCTGCTCCTGGGTCAGGCCCGGAATGGGCGGCAGGCGGAAGATTTGGAGCGTGATCTTGGCCACCTGCTTTCTCGCTGCATTCGGCGGGCCGCCAGTGCCGGTTCCTCGTTCGGGCTCCCCGCGGAACATGGCGAACATGGGGTAGCGAATCTCGAGGACCTTGGCATCACAGTTCTTGGCGATCGTCTTGAATGCAACGTGGGTTTTCGCGACTGTGGACCCTTCATTGCTAGCAAAGTAACGCGCAATGTTATCGGCTACCGGTGCTGGGGCGGGCACAGGCGTTGATGAGCGACTAGGTGTCTTGAGCTTGCCCGCTTTTCGTGGACTTGAAAAGAGCGAGCGCAGGCCCCCAGTCTTTGCAGGCGAAGACGGCACCGCCAAGGACGTTGGTCGCGCATCCGCCGGGCGACTCATGCGCAGAATGTGAGGATCTCGGCGGATCTCCATGCTAAGCGTGAACTCAAAGTTGGGGTGCTCGACACTGACAAGTCAGATGTGACCAGAATCGCGCGGCTCTGGTTGACTTACAGCGAGAATTCCTGGTCGACCTTGACTGTCGGAGCGAGGACGGAAAAGGGGGTGCGAATGTAGTCGATACCGTTGTCCAGGGTGATACAAAAGTAGGTCTTTTCTTCAGGCAGAGGAATCGCCAAATTCTCAATACCGAGCACTGTGGCAAGTCAGCGAGGTCATCCACCTCTCGGAACGCATACCTTTGACGAATATATTGCCGAACGCCTTGCCCTGATTTGAATCTTTCGACTTGAGCGCCCTGATCTCAGCCGCGTATTCGTTCTGTGAATGTATCAGCAGAGCACAAGTGCACAAGCCGAGCGACTCACCATATCGGATGGGCGTCGCAGCTGACGCCAAGCCCGTCCGCTGTCCAGATCTCCAGCCTTGCTGTGCTTGACCTTGTCATCTGATGAAGCGTGGATGACGGGTCGCTCGGGCCGCAGCTTGTATGGACGCTGTGCTGGTCAGCAAATGCCGCCGACCCGCTCGCGGTACTCACATCTGACCCAATGTTTTCCGTCCCCTCGCGGAAGGATTGGACAAAAGAGCTGCCATCGTCGACATCAATGCCTAAAGTTAACCGCCGATCGACCGCGACCGAGTGACGATATTGTTTGACCTGTGATCGTCAGATGCCAGTCCTCCGCCGTATCTCGACTCACATTCTCCCCCTCGTCCCCGACATCGCCGGTGCTCATACTTCGCCGACGGCTCACCCGGGACGACGAGCTCACATCCCGACCACCTTTCTCCTTTCGTCGCGCAATGATTGCAGCTTCTCGAGCTGCCATGCTTTCGCCAGTCACCTTGAGCTTCTCTGGTGATTTCTCGGGGACTTGCGGTGGTGGCATCAAATCCGCATCGAGTCTACTCTTCGACACTGATCGCGTTGGTATGATCTCGACAGGCGGGGCAAGGATTGGAGCCTTCGCACGTCCCGGTTTTGGTGTCGCTTCGCTATCAGAGTCGGATAGTTCCAGATCGTTGGCGGAAGGACCAGCCTTCAGCCAATCTTTGCGAGCGACGCCCTCGACCACCAGACCCTTGGCACCATCCACTTCACCCCGCATCAGCCGATCGAGCGCGCTTTTGGGTTCGTCAAGCTCGCCCTTGCGCTCGCTCTCGACGAGCACGTCATGCGCCGATTGCGTACGTGATCGCGGGCGCATCGACGGACGTTCAGCTGCTGCAGAAGTTGCACGCAGACCGGCAGGCGTGGCATCCGTGGTGGCTGCCTTGGACATTGGTGCCGAGACGGCCTCCTTGGCCGGCAGTGGTGGCGGGCCGTTGGGCTTGACATCGAGATCTGGCGTGTTCTCAAGCTCGTCTAGCGAAACGCTTTGACGTGACGTGCGCTTGTTCAGGCTGCCATCGGCTTTACGCTGCTCGAGCGTCTTACGTATGACTTCGCGCGAGATACGTTGCCGAACCCGAGTGTTGGCACTGCCTTTCTCCGGGGTGTCGTGGGCGACGGTCGATAAGGATGATGACGACGCCACGCCTCCCGAACTGATAGTCTCTGTGGAGCGTGCAGATCGGAACGGCGACATGACCGATGGAACCGATGGAACCACCGCGGTTGGCGTTGAAGGCAAGGGTGTCGCAATCGCCTGAGCTCGGATTGATTCCAACGAGATGGGTTCGAAGTGGAAGTCCGGAATATGATGCGGGCTGTCTTCTTTGACCTTGTCTTGAATAGCGCGAGGTGGTGTCAAGGGCGGAGATGGCTTTTTGCCCAACTCGAGCTGATCGATGAGCTCGGGCGTAGGAGGAAGGTTTGCAAGCTTGGGTAGAGCGTCGGCTGACGGTACTTTGGGAGCCTCACCAAACGTCGAAGCGCCAGAGTTGAACAGTGGGCTCGACTTGCCAATGAAGGGCAGTGAGAATGGCACAGCCAGGTCAAACTTGATGCTCTGCGCCGCGTGAGTCGAGCTGACGCCAGTAATTGATTGACACACCTTGATCGGTGAAGCAGATCGCAGCTGCGGGTCGGCAGCGGGCTCTGGACTTCGCACCGGGCTTGGCAACTTGACCTCTTGAGGCTTTGGCGGCTTTGGCAAGCGCCGGGTACCATCTTGCGCGGCGCGCATTTCTCGTTCGCGAGTCTCCATCTCGAGCAGCTCGTCGCGCTCGCGCTGCTTGCGAAGGATCTCCTCTTCCTCCGGGGAGATGCCAAGATCCTCAAATAGCCGACGGGGCTGGACTTGCGGCACCTCGGCCTCGGCGTCACTCGACGACGCGAGTGAAGTCCCGTCTTCGCTTTCAGCGCGCGGAGATTCTGCTTTCTGCGCCGCGAGGTTGCGCGTGACGGCCGGGCTGCGGGGCATGCCGATGCCGAGGCCTTGAGTTGCCATGATCCGCGCAGCCTTTTGTCTTTCAGCGTGACTGGTCCGACCGAGAGGGATACCACCTTCAGTACGGTCTGCCGAGCTGTGCGTAACAGTTTGGATCGTCACGAATGGATCGGGCAGCGGACCGGCCTGAGTCGCGTGCGGTCCATCGCTCTCGGGTTTAGCGATAGGCGCCGCAGCTGGTTGGGCAGCATTGGCGTTCAAGAGCATGTGGTCGGACGGGTCGGTGGAGCCGTGCGGCAAATCCGGCTGCTCGAGCGGCGATACCTTGACTGTCGGAGGTAGCGAGTGGGCCAAGGCAGCGCGCTCGGCATGGTGAGACCGGCCATAAGGGATGCCGGCGTCGTCAAACGCAGAAGCCTCCAGAAAGGGCGTGCCGTGGATCGAGTCACCCATCGAGGGTGTGTCGAGGAAGGGCGCAGGTGGGGACGAGTGATCTTCGCTGCCAAAGGACGTCTGAGGTTCCATGGCGGAGACAAACGACGGCTGATCCTCGAAAGCCGGTGTGGCCATCTGCGGGGGCGAAAACAGACCCTCTTCGATCAATGTGTGCACAAAGTCGGCCGTCGCGCTTTCGTCTGGCGGTTGGTCGTCTAGCGCCGGACTGGCGGTTGTGTCGTACTGCGTCGCTGCAAAGATACTGAGATCGGTTTGCGAGCTCGAGAGCGCAAAGCCACGATAAGCGTCGTCAAGAGTATCATGCGATGACGACTTGGCGAGTGTGTGTCCTGAACCCGTCCAGGCAGGCTGCTCGTCGAGCACGAGCGCGTCCAAGCTCGAATCGCGGACGAGCATGCTGTCCTCATCGTCCTCCCAGTCTTCCTCGCCTTCGCGCTCATATTCGAAACTGCCATCAACGCTCTCTTTTTCGTATTCGCGAACGTTGGGGACCGATTGGAACGTCACCGTCTTGCGTGCCGACGTCGGCGTGTCTTGCGGACCACTCGTACGTGGTCCACGCAAGCGGCGCGAGGTGATGGATGACTTTGTCGGTGTCATCTGATTGGCGCTGGAGATCGCAGGTGCGAGATCAGGCGGAGCACGTTGGCCTAGCGGCGAAGGCGCAGCCGGACTGACACCGCGAGGCAGCGGCTCCACATTGTCGAATGAACCTCGCGATGTACGACGCTTTGGGTTTGACACCTGGCGTTGCGGACGAACAGGTGAAGGCGACGAAAAGACGTCGTCTTTTTGAATGAGCGTCTTTGGGCTCGAAAACGCCTTGTGACCTGGGCTCGTGGACGTGCTATTCTTGAGTCCAGTCTTGCCGGCAGGGCTCTCGTAGCCCTCTGGTCTTGGACCGGAAAAGATTGATGAGTCGACCTGACCGCCAACGTCTGGGCTATCACGCTCGAGGAACGGACTGCGCGAGACGAGGTGATTCCTCGCCAGGCCCTTGAACGCAGTCGACGTCCTCGGCTTGCGTACGGTACTCGATCGCACGTCTGGCGACTCATTCTCGGCATTGGCTGTGCGCGAGGCCGACACTTTGCGCTCGTTTGACACCCGCCGCTCGCCCGATAGCTTGCGTTCGCCCGACGCAAAGACGATCTTCTTCTCCGACGAGACTTTGCGAGTACCAGCAGCCGCACTGCCTGATGTGGAGCGCGATCGTGATGAGGAGGTCGACCTGACCGCCGAGATGCCAAGACCAACCACAGCGGCTGGTGTTGCTGATGTAGCCACGCCCTTGGCCGGGACGTAGCCCGCGTTTGCACGCTTCTCGTGGATCACGTCCTTGGCAACACCAGCTGCAGATGGCATGACCGGTACAGCGCTCTTGAACGGCGAGTTGGACACGAGCGAGTTCTTGGTCACATGCTTGAAGCTGGAACTGGTACGTCTAGGCGAGGACGTGCCGACTTCGGGCGATGGCTTGAGCGGTGAATCGCGTTTATGAATCTGGAGCGGCGACCATCCTTTGGCGCTCGAGTTGATGATGGAGTCTCGTTCGCGCGAGCTGGCGGGTTTCGGGAAGGAGCGGCGAGGGGTGGCGGTAGCGTTGGTTGGCGAAGGGGCTGTGATGGTGGTTGGAACAGACATTGTTCTGTGCGGCCCATCAGTCAGCACGGTAGATCAGAGCAGCTAGCCGGCAGCCGTACTCACAGCGACGCGTTCAATGTCAACAGGAAAACAGATCACCGCTTGCGCACAGACACTCGTGACTCGGGTTACCGGGAGCTCATCCCGCGGCGCGTCGTTCCGCCCACTCGTCCGTCTTTGAGATTGTGCTATCCGCCTCTGTACCGCGCCTGGTATGCTCTCGCTGTGTCTTGATGAGGTTGTTGGATCGTGGATGGTGTTGCGGCCGTGTTGAGTGATCATCTCGTGTTTACGGAAAGGAAAGAACTCGCGTGACGTAAATCAACCGCGACAATCAAGCAAGACTGTGGCGGTTCTTCGGTGGCACCGTACCATCGCTACGAGCCAGGAGCCGCGTTCGGCGTGGACAAGAGCATCTAGGAGGGTATCAAGGGTGACTAAAAGGTACGTTAGTACAGAAGAGCGGCGACGAGCAACAGTGTATGACGCGGACGTATTCTGAAGCGCGAGAACCGACTCGTCGTCGGAAGGCCGATCTCGGAAAGAAGCGCCGAAACACTTGCCCATGCAGAACACACAAGCAGCATAAGACGCGCGAACCCCGAGCCAGAAGTACAATGGGGTCTCGACCGCTCACTTGGCTTTCTGCGGATCCACAAGAGGAATTTGAGCTCAGACCTAGGACCGCTGAGCAGCAAGGAGGCTCAAGCGCCAGTGGCGATGTATGGATCGCGATGTCACCCATCGCATTGCCACCGGGACACTTACTGGTCCGCTACACTCAGACAGCCTCGCCGAGCCCTCAGCGAGAACATAGCACGAATGCAACGTCGCGAGTGTACGAGCAGGACGCGACGGCGACGGCTGCGTCTTCGCCACGCTCGAACTGCAGCGGACTCGAGTGTGGCACCGCTGTTCTGAGCTACGGGATCGTGTGCGCTAGGCATCCTGAATACCCGCGTTGCAGTACCCGCTGAGCAACATCATGTTGTAGCTCAGGTCAGAGATGCCTACCATAGGCTGTAAGTCTCATCAATATGCACAAGCGCTGCGCAACGCTACGAATCACAGTACAGCACTGAACCTCGGCCCAATGCCGGAGACCCGCCAAGCAAACTACGTTGCCTATCGAGATCATCCCGCGCTCCCGATCCCTCGTACTAACTTTACAGACCGTCCCAGGGTGAGGGCTTCTCAGCGTCTGTGGCGAGGTCCATGAGAAAGGAGGCGCGAAGCCGTCTGTCCTTGCTCCGTTCAGATGTGAACATTGGACGTGTCGAAGGCCACTCGACTGCGACACCGATTATAGTGTCGCCTGCTTTTCACGCTCTTCACGCACGGATCGCCCATCAGGCCTCAAGCACGACATACGAAATGAGTAGCGCGCGACCGGTCAGTTGGTCCGCCTTGGGCGGATCAGAGGATGTTGAACTCTCAGAGATACGCGTCTCTCCTCTCAGTGATACCCCAGAACAATTTGAGGATTTCGCGATCACGATCTCGCCAGTCGAGGCCCCCCCAGACCAGCAGTTCAGGCAGCTTCAAGAGAACGCCACACAACCGCCCTCTGGATGGACTGGGTCGCAACCCACGGCGGTTGAAGGACCCCCCGCGCACTCGAATGCATCGGCAGCAGGCGGCACGGGTACAACTTACCCACGATACTGTGGCATAGAAAGTACCCCCACGGCGAGAAAGCTCGCTGCTGCTGTTACCGTTCTCTTCGTCGGTGCAGTTGGCGCTGCGACCTATGGCGGAGTCTGCGCAACGCATCCGGATTTGTCTGGATGTGGTTCTCGAGACTGATAGGGTAGTGTCAAAATAGTACGGTACCTCGCCTTGCCCTCACGGTGATGCGTGCGCTCCTGAGCCCATAGTGATGAAAGGTTTAATATCAGGGTACACAAGTAGCCAGTGGTTGTTGCGTGAGGTATGTCGAGGAGCGGCCCATTCCCCGTTCTCCAGGTCAATGAGCAGCAGTCGCGACACCAGGCGACGTCAGCGGGAAGCCCCTTAGTGACCCGGAACGCAGGTCCAGCAAAGGAGATCTCAGTCAAAGGTTGGAATCGACGCCATCCGGCCCTGACGCGTAATTGGACAAACGGTGATAGCAGAAGGCGGTGGGTGGGTCGAAGGCAACGCAAGTCAGCTATATAGTTTCTGGCCAACGCTTGCGTCCCCAGAGTAAGCGACATGTCTGGTCAACAGTCAAGTCCGTGGTCAAATCTCGCTGAAGACATAGAGCTAAGGAATATGACAGTGTCACCTATCGATCCACCTCCGCCCTACGAGCAGCCAGGATCGGCATCGCAGACAACATCGACGGCAACGTTGAACGCGGGTCAAGTCACTTATTCGGACGGACAAGGTGCGACCAACGCGGCGATCACAGCGCCTAGAGTCACCCGCTGCTGCAACGTAGAGTGTACGCCCTGTAAGAAAGCTGTTGTAGCTACGATCATGGCGACAGGAGCCACCTCTATCGCTCTGATAACGTGGGGCGCAGTGTGCGCAAGTAACACGGATAATCCAAGCTGCTGATTAGAGTTAGGAAGCATAGGCCGCGATCAAACAGCGATGGCTATGCATCGAGAGGATTACAGAGACATGGATCGTCAGCTGGAGCTTATGTGCTGCTTGCATCTCTGCGCGATGTACCTTCAGTCCCTTTGCGCGTAAGCCAGCCACTCGTCACGGGCCTTGCGCAGATAAGGCTCCGTCTCCGAATCAGGCGAACGGAAAAAGTCCTCGGCATCTTGCGACGAGGGGTCGTGTTGCGTCCTGTATGTCCATCCTTTCTTGTGCATCCCACGGCATTGGGTTGCCTCATCGAGAAAAGTTGACACCTCGAGCTGAGATGAGTTCGGCTCGGCGTACAGTTTCAGCTGGTCGGTGATGACGACGCCAGGGTGCTGCGATTCGCCGCGAAGCGCGTCAAAGACTGTGATAGTGGCAGTTTGGATCGATGTAGTCGACATGTCGAGATGCGAAACGTGCAGAATGTGATTGAGTAACAGCCGCGGGACCCAACGTGCACCAGGCGGCTCACTTATGTACTGCACTCTGCAAGGAAGCATCTCCTTGCCTTTGGGCTGAGCCAAATTGACGCAGCGAAGCACACAGGAGTGTCGATACATGTGCAGGATCCGCTGGCAAAGCAAAGGAGCGCACGGCGTTGATCCGGCAAAAAGGAGCTGACAGTGGCAGGCTGCCCACTGACAAGTCGCTTGCTTTGTCAGACCGGCGACTGATAGGCCTTGACGGCCCAGGTGCGCGATAGGTGCTCAAGACCACCGCCATGAGACCTTGAGCTGGACGATCAAACTAGCCCAGTTGTTCGCTATTGTAGTCTGTACACTCGCCAGACCGTCAGAGGAAGAACTGAAAGAGCCATGCATCGTGTCAGGGAGCTGACTGTTACGCGCTTTTTGATGCTGCTACTGCTGCTGCTGCTGCTGGGTGTACTTCTCTCGCGCAAGGTAGAGCCACGTATTCTGTTCTATCTCTGATAACGCTTTAAACTTGTCACTTGCCTCTGCAGTGTCCGCATGAAGTGTGTAGCGCCAGAGGTCCTTCAGGAAGGTCCCAGGTTGCTGCTCGTCGCTGTTGCTGGCTGGGTAAGCGGAAAGTTTCAGCTGGTCGTTGACTGTGACCTGGGTGTCTGTGTCGTCTGTAGACATATTGGTGAGCTCGAGATGATCGTGGGCTCATGGCTGAGCGAGCTGATTTATGAGCGCAGGGTGGCAGAGTAGTCGCCAGTTTGGAAGACCTCGTGAGCTTCGGACGTGCAAGTTTCGCGACTACCCTTGTCGACGTAGAAGGCTAGGGCTGTTACCCGATCGGTAAACGAGCCAATCTACTCTCTACACAACAGAGTTGCCAGCGTATGCCAAGGATGCGAAGCAGCGTGCCCGGACGAATGCGTAACATGACATGCATAAAGGGTTGCTCATTTCTCATCTTCGTCTGGCTGGACTGGCGCCTGTGCCCCTCGCCCACCCGACTCGGCGAGGGGTTTGATGTTATTTTGCAGCCATTCTTCTGTTTGCCAGACTATGTCGACTGTCAGTCTCTGCTCTAGTTGACACGGGTGGACTCACTTGCACGATCACCCTGCGGGCCTTCTGTCCCGACGGCATATTTGGAGGGTTGGGCGACGTTGACTTTGAGTGCCCTCCCGTGGTTATACGACCCGAACCCTGGTCCTGATGGCAGCTCGTTCAAGTCCATGTTGTCGATAGCGTCCTGGGCATCGGCCGCGTTGGAGAAGGTGAGGAAGGCGAAGAAGCGGTGTTTGTCCTCTGTCCCGCGTGAGCGAGCGCATCAACGCTACCGCAAGCGACACTGACTATCTTGTGGGTCCATTGGCAGTGAGATCTCGACAATGTCCCCTGCCCCAGTCAGTCAGAGGCTCGGTTGGATTGAGCGGACACGGACCGAAGGCGACAAACGCGTTCAGGAGTTCCTGCTCGCGGACCTCTTCTGCAAACCCGCCGACATAGACGACGTTCTTTTTGGAGGATCCTGCAGTGGTCTCGTTGTCCATGGTGGCGAGTTGAGTGTCGAACGAGTGGTGGATGTAAGGTATAGGTGGTGGTGGTCGCTGGCGGCAGTGTATATGCTCCACCCACTTGGCCGCGTCGTCTTCCCCTCCTCTCGACTAGTCGCATCATCCTGCCATCGCTCTGCACAGATGGACAGTCACAGCGAGAACAAGACCCCGGCGCTCCTGCCAGACCTGCCGCTAGAGGTCCTGCAGCACATCTTTGTCTGTCTCGCTCAGTTGACAGACCGCCTGCAGCTCAGTCGGGTACGTCGCATCGCCACCTCGAGCTCGGACTGACCTCCTTTGTAGACGTGCAAAACACTTCACCAGCTCTACCGCGAGTCGTCGACGCTGCAGTATGGCTTCCAGCTTGCCATCAACAGTCAAGTCGACGTCCCCAACGGGCGGCGACCAGCATCAGTAGACGAGCACGAGCCTCTGTCACAGATCACTGTGAGCCGCAAGCTCGACCGCCTCAAGGAACGAGAGGATGCTTGGCGGAATCTCGACTATCGCAAAACGACAGAGCTCGTCGTCAGCGGCGCTGCGGGCGTGTATGAGCTGCAGGACAGCATCTTTCTCATGTGCGATGGCTATGACCCGCCCATGCACATGAACGGCAGGGTCCGTGGTGTGATGGTGCTGACTGCTAGACTGACCACTTGCAGCCTAATACCATCCGTCTGCTTGCTTTGCCTGGCATGGACGATGAGGTGCTGAATCGTAAACCGCCACCGATGCCGCACAAGACCCTGCCATACCGCATCGCCGACTTGACCATGGATCCAACCCAGGACCTTGTCATCGTCAGCGAACACAAGTGAGTACCCAAGTGTACGGACCGCTCGCTGACTGGTCAAGCCCGCCGCCGCTTCCAGGTGCCTCCAACATGATGGCTAGCCGGTACCACCTGTTGACGCTCTCGACTTTTGAGCCGCACCCACTTGCAAGCTTGACCACGCTCGACTTTCCGCCAGCGGTCCGGCGGCCGGTTCAGATGCGGCAACTGCTGCAGATCATGGGCGACACCCTCGTCATCCTCGTCTCGCGCTTTACGGCAAACTGGATGATGGCCATGGCAGGCGAGCTGCACGCAGGGAACGCATTGCTTGGCCCAGAGATCCAAGAGGAGCTGGTGTGCTACAACTGGAAGACGGGGCGCGTGCTGGCTGTCAGTGTAGACTGTCCATGCTGTGCAATCTGACAATCGCAGCGCAAAGCCCTGATGGCCACCAGCTTTTTCACCTCGCTCGCGGTCCTCTCACCCACGTCGTTCCTGATCACCTGCACCGAACGGCAACCGCCGTCACTCGATCAAGACGTCGACGCGAGGGACTATCCGCCCGTGATTCAGCTCTACCACATTCCCGAATCCGATCCGACCTCGGGCTATCCGGCTGGCGCCCCGCTTCCACTCGCGCCTGAAGACTTTGAGACGCCAAAGCCGCGCCTGCTGCACCAGTTTGCCATGCCAAAGTTTGCCCACGGCGTCTCGCTCAACTCGTTTGAAGTCCGGCCCGACCCTGCGTTCCCGGCGCTACGTGCCGATCAGCCAGCCCACTTTGGCGTCCGCAAAGCATTCACACAAGATCCAGCAAAAGGCGTGCTGGTGTTTGACCTCTCGGCGCAGGAGCCAGACATGACCATGCGCAACTCGCGCATCCCGTTGTCCATCCATCGTGGCGGCCGCACGGTCTCGTACGAGCTGTTCGTCCTGAGGGAGTTTATGAACGACACTGTCGACGCCGCGTACGCTAAAGGAATCCCTGCCGCTGACCACTTGGCGCCGAGGTCAAAGTGGCACGATTGGGGCGTGGAGAACTCGCGGTTGAACCCGACCACCATGACGCGCCGGACTTGGGTAGGTCCGACCCGGTTTGAGTAGCAGCACTGACATTGACAGGTGTGTTCGTGCTCTGGATACCGTTTCGTCTCGCTGTTTCCCGACACGACACGCCCTCGGAACCTCGACCCTGATGCCGATTCCGAGTCGGATTCGGCCCCGCAGCTTCTAGCACCGCTACGACGCGTACGCGTCCACGACTTTTCACCTATCAATGTCCGTCGGCAGATTGCGGAGAATGCTACGCGCGAGCCGAACCCCCGCGTCGAGCGCGCAAAGCCTGAGCCGTCAACCTCTGCCGCGCCGCCTCCGCCGCCGCCACCGCCGCCGCCGCCGGCCCCCGAGCCGCCGCACGCCAACACGATCGTTAATCAACTCTGGGCCGTTGTCGAGAACGCCGAGGCGGCCTACCGTGCGTCTGCGTCTGCGTCCCAGAACGAGCCGGGTTCCGATGACGGTTGGGAGACGGCCTCTGACGCGAGCTCGTTTGAGACTGATTCCGACGATTCCGACGTGACCGGTCCCGGGCCCGAAGCAGAGGAAGCGACGTATGGTCGGGTGCAGACGATCACGAGACCGACCAAGCTGCGCAAGCTCATGATCTGGGATCACCCCGTCAAGACGACCTTGGCCTATCGGTTGATCGAGCTCGAAGAGGAGTTTCGAGCCAACGGGGTCTTGATTGATGAGGAGAGGATCCTCATCATCCATGTGAGTGGTCGCTGGTTGGATCCTTGCGCTCGTGCGACTGACTGGGCGTAGACGAAGAAGCGGGTGACTCCTCGTGGTACCGCCGGTCGCGAGCTCAAGACGACACAGTTGATCAAGGCGTTGATCATGTAGATGTCCGTGATGTATAGGCTATCGGTCACTCTGCGTGGACATCGGTGTCCGCGCGGCTCAGTTGTGACATGCCTGCTGTGTTGTTCTGAATCGTGCACTGCGCCGCTTGGCGATCGCCCAGCTTCAGCTCGGTGTCGACCATGTACACGTCGGCGGCTCGGGCAAGATATCAAGTTACATGACGGCCCGAGATGATTCCAATAGCGCCGCTTGTGTCAGACATGTGCGACCGTGGCTATACAAATACATGACTGTGCTCGCTCGCGCTCGCCTACGTTGCAAGCTTGAGCTTGCTCTCCCAGTCTGGGTTCTCTTGCCGATACCTAATCGACGATTTGATCAGCATAATTCAAAGCGCGACGATGAGAATGAGACGCTGAAGCACGAGGCAGACAAGAGCATGATACCGACTTGTAGATCCTGCCGAGCTGAGCGAGGCCGTTTGCCCCGACGAAAAAGTTTACGGCCGCGAGCGAGTAGTTTACGGGTGTGATGACGAGAGAGTAGCGGACCTGTGTGGGAGGCGGGGCGTTAGCTCTGGTGATGTAGAGGACGTGATGAGCCGATGGATTGTAGAGCTGGCGGGGGATGATGAGATGTGACGGTGGTCGGGTTCATACGTGTTATCTGAAGTAGATGACTTTTGTACGCCCACCGTAGTGTGCATATTCCTGATCCGACCGGATGTCGATATGCAATGCGCTGTTACACAGACGGAGCCAGCCACTCACCCAGATAAAGCCCGTAGCGGCCAATGCGACGTTTTGGCTCACCGACAGCTTCTCAGCGGGCCGCTGGAGGTCTTTGAGCCCGGCGGCGACGAGGGCCCATTTCGCAAACGGGGCCTGTGTGGATCAGCTTGCAGTTAGCTGGCAGGGTAAGACAGCGTACCCAGAAGAAGATGGTCCTGGTGCCATGTCAGTAGCGCCACTGTGAGATGCGATGCGGGCATGGACGTACTTTGGGCCTGGACCGTGTCAGTCTGGGAGATTGCATCGTGCACAAGGGGACGTACCGGCTGGGTGGTTGATAAAGTTTTGCAGCTTTGAGCTGGTTTGCGCTGCTGCTGCTGCTGATGCTTGGCCCGACATTGTGGTCGTTGTGAACCGAGTCGTGCTATCGGTGCTGTACGTGAGGGGGGGGTTACGGTGTTACCCCCGTCGGCGTTATGCCATAACGCCGAGACCGTGTAACCCCCTCGGCCTCGGGGATCGCCACGGAACCGACGATCGGCTCCGATTCACAAACAACCATGTGGACGGCACTCAAGTATGGGATGGCAGCACTGGCAGCAGCACCGCACTCGTGGATCACCCACCAAGCCATCACCACGACCGGACCGAGACCACTCGTCATCTGGTCCGTCCAGTCCTCACTCCCGCTCACAGACTGACGAGCAGGCACGGGCTGGGCGATACAGCGCACGCCAAAGGCATCACAGAGTTCATCACCGACATCAAGGCCGTCCACCCAGGCATCTTTGTGTACTCAATCGCGACACCGTGGGACGGCAGTGAAGATGATGAAAGGCGGGCTGGGTTTGTCAGTCTTTACAGTCTGGCGCGGTACGCAGGCTTATCACGGACGTATAGTATGGCAACGCACAGGAGCACGTACAGGCAGCGTGCGAGGGCTTGCAGCAGATTCCAGAATTGACTCACGGCGTCCGTTCCCTACCGTCCTTTCCTAAAGGACCAAGGTACGGCCAAGCACTGACACTGATCACAGTTTGACGCCATGGGGTTCTCCCAAGGCGGTTTATTCCTCCGCGCGATCGTACAGCAGTGTGAACCGCTCACAGTGCTCAACCTGATCACGGTACGTCGGTATAGTTTGGACCCGTCTTGGAAAAAAGTTACACTGGGGGAGGTCAAGTACGAATTACCGGGCGTTACCGATTGGACTATATGGAAAGAAGAGCTGGCTAAGAGTGCTTGATTGTCTGTGGCTGTAGCCGAAGCTTGTGGGGGTTGCCGTGCCCTTTTGGCCAAGCACCCTGTTGGAGCTGCCGGTGTCGGTGTCGGTGCCCGCGACATGCTGGGCGTTTCTGTTTGGAACCCCCTTGAGGGAAGAACTGGGTCGGAATGCTTGGCTCGTCGGTTGATGCCGACGCTTTTGCACCGCTCGTCCTGCAACGAATCCCGTTGAAGCTGCCGGTGCAGCTGCTTGCGTCGGTGCCGGTACGAATATTCGCTCTGATATACGCGTGCGAAAGACTAAACTGGCACAACTGGGCCCGACCGTCAATAGGCGGGTGCGCCAGTCAGGCGTCACTATACTCAATCGTCGCTGTCACCCATTCCGCTACACACGGGCGTCAGCGTGACATCCTTCAGCATGAACGCAAACAAGACAGTGACACCGTGAGGGGTCACGCTGTTACAGCTCTCGTCGCCATCTTATCGTCTATCGTTTGTGACTGAAGCCGCTTCTCGTTCCGAGTGCCGCGGTCGAGTTCTGCATGACTGTACGGTTTGGGTCTCGTCTGGATCAAGCGCAACCGCTCGGACCGAACGACACTGCCAAGGGTAGCTTCTTTTAGCACGAGGCAGGAAAAGCCCGTTTGTAGCTAGATTTGACTGCACCGGGCCGCTACTGTATGTTTCCGCATCTTTCACGGTCCCGCCGCCGCGCAGCCGACTTGCTGAAACATGTCAACGGCCCTTGCTCCCACCCACCGCGCTGACACTCACCCAGTTCGGCACCCCCCACACCGGCATAGCCTCGCTAATCCCCTGCCCCTCCCCTCCAACCCTACTCTGCCTACTCGCCGCCCGCGCCGCCAAATCAGGAATCTACACGTCCTACACGCAATCCCACCTGATACAGGCGCAATACTATCGCGACCCGGCCAGGCTCGACGAGTACCTGGCGGCGAATACGTTTTTGACGGGGTTGAACGGCGAGTTGGAAGATCACGAGGGCAAGGGAAGGGGTGTACATGGGCTGGAGAACCTGGTCGCGATCGTGTTCGATCAGGACCGTGAGTTTCTCTTGCTTCTTGTTTCGGTTCTGAGTGCGATCTGTCTGGACTGGCGGTGACATGGGACCGCGGCGATTACGAGGCTAGTGATTCTGCCATTTTGGGCAGCACGCCAGACAGCACCGATTGCGACCCGTAGGTGCATTCTGCGCGTTCGGACAGTCTTTGTCGCACTCGGTCTTGTTTAGCACGAGCTTTGCCCAGAGTGCGAAACGCCAGACAGGCCGACTAATCCACTCCATCAAACCCTACGCCCCCGCTGCGCACTGACGTCCCGCACAGGCACAGTGTACCCCGGCGAATCAGCCCACTTCGCCTCGCTCTCACCCGACAACACGACCCAGCTGATCCCGTTACGCGATTCAGACCTCTACAAAGACGACTGGATCGGCCTGCGTGCGCTCGATGAACGCCGAGGACTCAAGTTTGAGCACTGCGAGGGTGAGCATATGGATTTGGGTGGCGAGGGGGGGTGCGGAGATCGAGTTGTGAGAGAGTGGGTCGGGTGGCGACGTGGGCCGGACATTCAAGCGTAGGCTGCTGGCGGGCTTGCAATGCACACATTGTTTACGTTTGTACTGAAGCATTCCTGAAGAACTGCGTGATCTACAAAGCGAAAAGAGCGCGGGCGGTCTTATCCTTGTTGGAACGTGGCAGGATGCACCCCACGCCACTTCGCTTTCCTTTTGCGTTTGGCCTTGTCTGTTCAGCTTCAATTGCATGATCCCACCAGCCGGACAGCTACAAAAGATCTACGTCAATCCCTTGTGGTATCACAAGAGAACAGAGCGGCGATGCGGCCCGATACAAAGCTTTGAGCTGAAGGGTACTTCACAAAAGAGAGATCGCAAGACATAACGGAACCTTTGCCTTCATTCTCCCACAAGGGTTGGCATACGCTGGACCATACCTTAAAGCACAGCTCACCCCGTTCTCTCGCTGCCAACGAACACAACCTTGCCACCGACGATGGAACAGAAACTCAAGACGATCTCGACCAATGTGGAGACCGTCAAAAACGCTCTCACATCTTTTGAAGAGCTCGCCGATCGCTACGAGCAACAGCTAGATAACAACCCACCTCTCGGCGACGCTGAGATCGTCACTTACGAAAACGTGGCGACCGCATTCGACGACTGGGCTCGTTCCACGTTGCCTCTTGACATCAGTCTCGGAGCCTGCCGGGAGTTGAGTCGATACAGTTCAATGCCAGCCGAATACACAGACAACCTTCAGGGTTACCTTGACGCGGTGACTGCGTACCAACAGGCTGAGAAGTTTACCAATTCAAACATCCGCAATTACTTCCCTTTCAAGACGCGACTCGACTCATTGGCCAACAAGACGACTGCAGCTAGCTCCACTACTGCACAGTTGAAGGCTACTCAGTAGTCCATCACTGCCCACCACTGTAGTGTGCGATGTATGTTATTGCGCCGCGAGAATGTGGCACGACCATGGTGTCGCGCCACGGATACGTCTGCTTCGCGGCCACTCTACTGAGTGACGGCGAGGGGGGGGTGCGGAGATCGAGTTGTGAGAGAGTGGGTCGGGTGGCGGCGATGAAGGCCGTCGCGGTAGGAGTTCGCAAGCAGCGCACATGTGATCCATGATTCGGACGCGTCGCAATGGTCCTATGAACTGATAGACCAAGACTGTGTCCAATCCCGCCGCGTCCCTGAATCCAAGACTGCTCACGTTTACTCGGCCCCTTCACGTCCCGTCTCAGCTTCGAATTGTCCATCAGAGCCCTTGCACGTGAGAAAGACGTGGCGCGCTTGAGATACCGCAGCATTGCGAAGCCCCTTGAGCGCCAAGCGGCTATTGCAGTTGTCCTGCACGAGAGCAGTCCTTTGATCTGCGTGTTGCGCGACAGGACCACCCATCGATGGAAGGATGACATGGCGGGGTCCTCTTTGGCCACAGAAGACAACGGGCTCTCGTTGGGCTGTTTACACAGTCGCGCTCCCATCCGCTTGCCCCTTACAAACACGACCATGCAAACGAAGGTGACAGACATGTCGACAACCCTGA
This sequence comes from Holtermannia corniformis, assembly GCA_001599935.1. NCBI lineage: Eukaryota > Fungi > Basidiomycota > Tremellomycetes > Holtermanniales > Holtermannia > Holtermannia corniformis. Next base: position 38,427 of record BCIJ01000016.1, on the reverse strand, counting down.
AGTCTCTTCGAGAGGCTACTAAAGCTTATGAAGAGCTCATCTCTCGCTATGAGAAGCAGCTGGATGGCAATGCACCGCCGGACAACGCTGGAACAATCACAGAAGTAAAGAACGCGTACGAAGTCTGGCTCCATCACAAGCTGTCTCTTGACGACAGTCTCGAAGACTGCGATGTCTTGAGTAATTTTCAGTACATCCCATACGAATACAAGCAGAACCTGACGGCCTGCGCGAAGGCGAGGAACACGTACCAAGAGGCTTACAGGCTCGCCAAATCAGCCGAGCATGACCAGACGCATTTCAAGACGCGACTCGAATCATTGGCCAAGATGACTGCAGCTAGCTCCACTGCTGCGTAGTTGACGGCTACTCAGCAGACCATCACTTCCCGCCACCGTAGCGTGTGATGTATGTTATTGCGCCACGAGAATGCATCTTCTGTACACTGGATTCGAGTGCCACTGCTTACATGTCCCAGCATTGTCGTAGCCCAATGTAAGCGTTCAAAGATGAAGCTTCGATCAGTTCTTTACGTGTTACATCCTACTTGTATTTGTCGTCATCGTCGCCCCTCCTCTCCTTCTCCAACAAGGCGTCAAACTCTCGCTGCTCCCTCTCCCGCTCACTCAGCTGCGCATCATTCCCCACAACGCCAACAACCACATCTCCGACCTTTTGATGCGCAGGGAATGACTGTGCACGAATGGAGTCCCACGTTGAGCTGGTGGCTTGCTTCACGTTCTGGGTGATGGCTGGGGATGTAGGCGAAGGGGCGGCCTCACGATCGACTGTGCGGTCGGAAGAGCGTGGGGTGGACGAAGCATCGCGGTCCCAGGAGCCGCTGGGGGTGGCGTTGGTGCTGCCGGTCAGTTGACGGAGGCGTTCTTCCTCAACGCGCTTGCGGCCATCGAGCATGACCTGCTGGAAGACTTTCATCTTGCTGTTGCGGGTCAGCGAACTGGGTCCAGTTGAGAAACGGTAGCTTTTGCTGGTACCGATTTCGGCGACACGAGGAGCCATGTAGATGAGACACAGCCAGGGCAGACGAAAGGTCGAACGCAGACTCGCAAGATGCACTCACCGACCTGAATCTTCCATGTGGTTGTTGACCTCCAAAGCCGCCGCTGCACCACCTACGGTGAATCCTAGGAATGAACCAAGCGAGCCCCTAGCAATCACAGTCAGTGTTTAGAGTTCATCTCCCCGTAATTGCACGGCTCTAGATGGAAGCGACCTCTCCAAGAAACAAGACGTACAGTGAAATGGCCGTGATGAGCCTAATTCCAAACGACGCTGGCGGCTTGCGTCGTTTCATGGCAATGAACACAGGGATGGCGATAGACGAGCCGACCTGGACAGTGTCAGCCCACAGCTAGCTACAGGGACGGAGCAAAGCGTGCACGTACAAGTGAGCTGATAGCCTGTCGATCTCGTCAGACGCTGTGCGCACGTGAATCCGTCAAACTCACCATCCATTGATAGCCCTTTTTGAGCATGTCCACATCCTGCTGGGAAATGTCACCTGCAGATCGTTAGTCGAAGTCTCCGACTTCCACGTAGATCAGACGCACCGGCGTCTATCCGTTTCTGCAGCGCCTCCTTTGTGATTGCAATCTCGAATGGTGACGAGGGGGCTACAGACATGGTTATTCACGACGATGCTGAAGTGAGCGATGGACAGGTTGGGCGGCAGCATCATCGATCGGAGATCCGACGTCACGCGGCCGGCGGTGGCGGATGACGGTGGCAACCGTGACGGTGGGTCAACCTGCATAGGGCGCACAAGAGGATACACTATACTAAGGTGAGGTAGGTGGCGTCTGATCCCCATCACCAAAAGCTTTCTCTAGCAGTAGCAGCTTTTCCTCACCCAGACCCCGAGCCCAGATGATGAGCTTGGGGGTCATCTCCTCCCAGACGCCTAGGTCACTGGCTCGCCGACCAACTTCCACGCCCCACTGAGAGACTGCACTCGTGTCCAAGAGGTTTATCTTTTCAAACGTCTGTTCAACCGCGGCCATGAGCGTCTCGGTATCGGTGGCAGCAGCTATTGCAGGAGTCGACATGGTCGCAGTTGGACCTGTCACCTGCGAGATGTGGGAGCTTTTGAGCACTGCGGAAGACGATCACTTGCCGCCCAAGAAGACTCTGAATGCTGTCCGTTCATACAGTGAAGACCCCCTCAGACTTACACGATTTGCGGCTTCTTCAACTCGAAGGAAGCACGACCGCTGCAAGAAGTATCACAGCAGTGAACCATCAGGTTGTCTGAGCACTGAGCTCGTCTACAAAAGAGCTACCGGCGGATAGCTGAGATTCATCACAACTGCTACTTCTACGGAAATTCTATTGGCCGAGATTGTCGAGATCCCATAGCGTTCTCACACTTTGAGGCTGTGTCTTGACCCAATCGGCCAGCTGAGACGAGAGCATTCGTCCAAAGTTCTCATCCGCACCGATGATTTCTACCTGGCGCTTGACTTGGTCCTTCCATGCGTCAACGTCATTTTTCGATTCCGAGCGGCTGCTTTCGATGGTGCGCCAGGTGGCATCTACTGCTTCGATCAGATCACTCGGTAGCACCGCCTCGTCGATATACAAGAAATCCGACTTTTTGCGATCATCCAGGTTTCGGTCAGTCATGCTGCTTGACACGCTGAAGCGCTTCAGTTGCCATTCTTATGGACCTCTTCGCAGTCACTCGGCGAAGGCCACAGCTGCAAACCCAGATCTAATGCGCTTGCAGCGGTGATAGTCGAGTAGACCGGTCACACTTTCAAGTCCACCTTTGAGAATCACCGGCGTGTCTTCGCCAGACAAGTCCGTCTCCGCCTGTCCGCACAAGTGAGCTGGGGCACTCATGTTATACTTGGCGCCGTCTCGCGAGGGCTACCCTGGGCGAACGAACGATCCATTCACCGCTGGTTGGAAATCTGGCTGTACATCATTGTATGATATCGTAGATCTGCTACACGTTTAGGGGCGCGGTGTGGCTACTGGTGAGTTTGTTGATTTGTCGAGACTCAGGTAGATTGCATGCGCGTTCAATCACACATTGATCGCCCGTCGACAAGTGTGTGTACCACTCGTGCGTGCGCTGTTTGTTTTCCTCAGCATTAGAGCCCACAAGTCGCAATTCATTGGTCTTGGCGCTAACCTTGGCCAACCATTGTTTGACAGTAGTGCTGTCTGTCTTGTCAAGAGAAGTCCAAGTGGAGCGCATTGCCGCGTCCAGCGAGGCCGCGTCACTTGCACTTTGAATTGCGTCGTGGGTCATCTGTGTGTATGAAAATAAGTACACGCCCGCACACAGCGCGCTCGTCGGTTGAAAATGGTCGGACAGACGTCAGTTGGAAGGCGAGAGCTTACTTCACCCTTGTCTTGAACTTGATATGCACCTCAAGGCAGCTCATCTGGACAAAGGGATTGCTTCGCGGGGGTTTGAAATGCCTGAATTGCGGGTCTGTCCGGGCAACGTTGGAGAACTTGACACGACCGACTAGGCGCACTGTACCACCGCTGCCTAATGAAGCGCTTCTCTCATCGCGACTTGGCGGGTCTTCCTCATCGCGACTGTCGTACTGTAGGGACCCGAAGAAGTCTCGTAGTCGGAATGTGTTTTGTGCAGCCTAGCAGGTTTACAATCGGAGGCAACGGTGGGTGTCGTCATTTAAGACTGCCATTGGAACCGATGACTACTACAGTAGATTCCAATACTGTAGCCTAGTTGAGGTCACCGGTGCCAGAGAGGAAGTGGTTCATGGACTATGGACAACTGACGACTAGACACCAACCTCTAACCCCTCTGAACACCAGAACGCCGACGAAGCCCTAACACCCTTCCACAACCGGGACAGCATCTGGGTCTTGCAGGTAGTCTCGGACGATCATTTCAATATGGAAGCGTAGAGTCGATCGAGCGGTCCCGCAGCTGAGCTTTTGCATTCCCTTCGACCCTTCTAAACCAGCATTCGTGTCAAAATCAGCAACCAGCTTGTTATGCAATCCATTCCATCCCTCCTTACATCATTTCATGCCACATTGCTTGATTGATGAACCAGAAATGACAATGGTGCATCCTGAGTCTCGGGCGGGTACTGCGCACTGTGTAGCGGAACGTCAAAAGTGTCTGTCTTTGGGCCAACGCTCAAAGGACAGCGGGGTGTGGACGGGTTCGGCAGCTTTGACGCGTTCTCGCACGATCCTTTGACGGACAGAGGTATTAGAGCAGCGAGCCCGCCCGTCTGTTTCCCACCACAATGTCTTTTGCAGCAATCAGTTCCGCCACCGACAAGGCCTCGCTCGAGTTGGCCATGGTCGACACTTGGGAGTCTATTATCAAGCCCGAACTGGATCTTGACAATATTGCTAGCTGGCACAGTGCCATTGTCCAGCAGTCCAGGCAGCTCGGTATCCGACACGTGAACAACAGCGACTTTGATGAGACTGGCCAAACATGGCTGGCTGGGCTATCAACCGACGAGAAGAAGGCTCTCGGTGAAGCGCTCGGCGCGCCTCGTCACGAGTGATTGGCGACCTGTCAAGCTTAGGCATACTGAGCTCTGCTGAGTACAAGTCTTGAGCATTATGTGATGCCCGTGTTTCTGTCAATCGAATGAGACCGCATGTGGGTGCCATCACTTTGGGATACTGCCTTGCACTGCAAGATTGGGAGATTCCCGTGAGCCGAGCGGTTCAGCATTCCTGAGAGCACACCACCGACGACCGACAGACGCTTGTATACATTTATCGTGCGCGCACCATAGCTTTACAGCGCGACAAACGTCTGGAGCCACACTCAATCCAGGAGCAGCTCGATCCCACTCTCTGCCTCGAGCATCCGGCGCAGCACTTCCTGATGATCGTCGTCAGTTGATGCAGCTACAAGCGGTCAAGTGGACGTACCCTGTCTTGGCCTCGAAAGACAATCTTCGCCCGTTTCGCATCCGCGATCAGGACCCAGAGATTCAGCTTGATCTTGCCGACTTTGCCATCTGTCGTCATCGTCTGAGCGTCCTCACAGGCGCGCAGGTAGCGCGACGGCCAGATGGAATTTGCCGGCAGTATGTAGAGTTGAAGGCGCTCGTGCGGTGCAAGGATGCCGGTGGGGTCTGCGGACGGTACAACGACGGGACGGGGTTCTGGCTTTGTATGCTGAACGTCTTCGACGCTCGGAGCACTGGACCCCTCTGCGAGCTCTGCTTCCCGCGAGCGTTTCATGACCAGCCAACAACCGCCAAAGATCGCACAGGCAATCGCACTGCCAAAGATGATGGCGAGCAGGGTGGCCGAGGAGTTGCAAACGCTGCCGAGCGTAGTCTGGATATGGGTTTTGACAATGCTACCGATCGCGAGCTCAGCCCACGCCTCGCTGATCATTGCGCTATCACGGTGTTGCTCGAGTAAGGCTGCCTTGGTGAAGCTGATGTGGTTGCTGCTGACTGACGGATCATCCAGCGGCAAAGGACCCTTTTCATCGCACGGACCGCTCCGGCCGATGCCGCACACCAGCTGCAACCAGTGGGGTTATCATGAATAGTGCATCTTCCTAATCGCTACATCTCGACCTGTGGGTAGCCGAGCTACGTCTACTGCCCCTGTTGAGGGACCTGGAGGAGGAGGTTGCTGTTACCAGCCGGGACATAGGTGACGTTTCGGCTCTGGCTGAGCGAGTTGGCTGTGATGGCGTCAGCATGGGATCCGTTTCAGTAACAAAGGGCTGGTTGTGCCAACAGAGTCGATTTGCAGGAGTGGTCTCCAGACCAGACCTCGCCAATCTCGCAGGTAGCTTAAAGGCGCGCAGGAAGCAGGATTGCAAGTACATGGCGAAGCCAAGCAATTTCCAGCATTTGAATCAGTGTCCGAGCCAGGGGCCCACTGCGTGCATGGCATGCAGAAACACTGTTCCCGGCCGCTAGGACACCCTGAGCAATGTCGTGCGACGCGTTGAGACCGTGCGGAGAAGCAAATTCCGTCAGGCAGATGCACATCCCAGCACCGCACACTGACGACCGAACCGAGCGGGCATCAGTCGAACGCCAACCAGGTCGTATCATCGCACAACTGGTGACAGACCTTGGTTTCCACGCTGAACAGCGCACGTCCGCGATGACCGGACTAGCCCGCAATGCCAGTCTCACAAAACACTCACCGATCTCTCGACTAGCCTCGATCCGCCTGAACATCACAAACGCCTCGCCAGCCCTGTCAATCGCCTTTGAGATCGTCGAGGCGGCCTCGGCTTCGCCCTCTGCGCGGATGACAGCCGCTTGGCGCTCCTGCTCGGCCTTTTCGACGACAAACTTGGCGCGCTCGGCGTCTTGCTGCGCGATTTGCTTTTGCTCGACGGCCGAAGTGAATTCCTTGCCGAAGCTAGTGCATCAATCGCGAGACGAGGTGGTCAACAGGGAAGCGGTTGGCCAGTGTGGAATGTGGGAGAGGCAGTTGATTAGTATAATGCTCAAGCACTGCAACGCGTGCTCACGTCATGTGTGTCTGCAAACCATCAGCGTCAGATGATACAGACCCGGACAAGCGTTCGACTCACAATTGACACGTCCTCGAGCATGATGTTAAACTCCTTTGCGCGGTTCAAGAGATCCTCACGGATCCGAGCGGAGACCTATCACGTCGTGTCAATCTCTGCTACACAGAAGATCGAAAGCCGGGCTGGGTGGTGGCCTAGTCACGCCATCGCTAACAGCAGAAGGGATTGTACGTACCACTTCACGCTGGGTGATGAGTTCAGCAGCGTCGAATTGCGCGACAGTAGCTTTGAGGACTTCGTTTCCAATCGAGGGAAGCACACGCTCGTCGTAGCTGGGAATTGTCAGCATTAGGTTTATAGCATTGCAGCAAATGCATCGACGCCGTGGAGGACTTATGCCAACTGTGTCCTCGCCAATGCTTGCGGCGCGTGCTTCCAATAAGAAGCACAGGCCGCCTTACACATAGCATAGGCTGACGCAAAGTGCTCCCTAGACATGCCAGCGCCTGGGCAGATGTTCACGATGTTTCCGACAGAAGGTAGGAGACGTCTAGTGAATACGCGGGACTGTGGGTGAAGGTGCCGCGAAAGGACGCTACTTCCTTATATAACCCCGTGCGTGACTGGCCAAAACGCGGCCATGTCTGACGACCGAGCTAACGAGCGCACTCGTCCGCATACGCGACGGTGTAACGTAAAAAGAAGCTGCGCTTGCATCGCGCAGCTCGGGCCACATAGCCAGAATCACGGAAGAAAAAGTACTCACTCCAAACCGAGGTTCTGGTAGATCTTGCTCAAGTGGTTGGTGTCGGGCCTGGACATGACGCGGAGGGTGAGCGAGACCATTTGCATGTCCTTGCTGCCGGTGGTCGTTGAGATATTCTATCAGGTGTTAGCGTTGCGAGTCGTGTTGGTTGAGACGAAACAAGCGGACCCCGGCGGTCCGTCTCAAGGTGATGTCTAGGATTCAAGAACCCTGATAACCGAGGCACAATGACTCGATGCGGAGACAACAAAGGCACAGCTACAGCTGCGACGGAGGACCTGGAAGCACAAGATGATCCCGAATTCAGCCGCAACACAGCCGCAATTGTGCTGGTAGCAAAGCGACTCGAATGTTTACTACGACTGGAAGAGACCTGCCACTTGATGCAGAGCCGAGAGTGGCTTGACAGCATCGATATGCTCGTTTGTTGCTGCTGTCGGCTGCTGCGATTGACCGGCACGGCCATCCGTCGAGTACGACAGCAGTTTATGATACTTTCCAAGACAGCAGCTAGGATACATCGTACCCGAGGTAGATGCTTACCCCGCTGTTGAGTACACCCCTACAGCTGCCGCTGGCTCTGATGACTTCTCATGGCCCAACGATCCATCATCTTCGGCCACGATCAAGAGAGATGCCCACCAAGTGACCGCGGCCACGTAGACGAGGTTGGCTGTACTGACATGTTGAAGCAGAGAGCAGCCGTAGACTGGCAGTGGAGAATTTCCAAGGCTGATACGGCTACGATCTCGCTCGACAGACGCCAGCTAGCTCTCAGTTCGCTCGATCATGTTCGTGTCAAACCCTTTCTTGCTCGTTACTCCTCCAGCATATTAGCCCAGCGTCGGGACGAGGCGAGCGCCTCGGGTACCGTTCGACGACAGTCCGCCGGGTACAGCCAAGCGCGCCGTTTGCGCATTGCTGTGCCACGATCTCTGCCGATAGAAACAAGAAGACAGACTGAGGACTGGGTACGCCTCAAGCTCGATGCCACAAAGTGTGCCGATTCTCTGTCCATCTGGCCCAGCCGACTCTGCAAGCTGCTGTAGCTCGAAATCCGTTCCCGTGTCACTTGCTCATCGATACAGACCGACTCGTTCCACGATCCAGTCGGTGAGTCGATATACGGCTCAAAGATGACGCAACAACGATAGCACCACTTTAGCCAATGTAGCGGCGTACTTGCTCTAAAAAGCTGCAAAGCTGCAAGCATGGAGCGTCAACGGCACTCAGTCCACTAATGCAGTAGTGCCGAACGCGGTGGCGCTGACACAGACTTGGGCAACAGCGATCGAGTTGCACTATGAAACGGACAGCACGTAGCTCAATCCTCGCAGGTTGGAACTATCCTCACCCAGCTATTCGGCCAACAAGGTTGAACAACAGACTGTTCTGCGATGGGTTTGGGCAGGCTTATGCGCCTGTGACAGCCACCTCGAGCAGTCCACTACGACCGAAATAGCGAGTCTAAAGACCATCCGCCTCGAACCTGATCTTGCATGGTCTGAAGCGCGCCCACGGTGCCGCTTGTGAAACGAAGAGTCTGTCTGTAGAATAGAGTCTACGACGAGTGCGCCAGTCTACTGACACCTTGCTCAATCGGCAATCTCAGCTGCGAGTCGCCAAGCCACAAAACGCCATTATGTCTCCAGGTTAGACTATCAAGCCAAGACTATCGAAGCCCATACGCCTTTGAAAATCCGTCCTTGACAGTCTACACGTCGAGACGAATGCAGCTCGCAGCACACTGGCGCGGATATCGGACGCAGCGGATCGATTCGGTAGACTGCGAGAACGTCGATAGGCGAGAGCGCCTCGAGCCGAATCTCGACCGGCTACCGAACGTAGCGAGTGCAGAAGCTCGTATCGCGTAGGATCGATAACGTGCGAATTCCGAGACGGATCAGGTGGGCGAAAACGCGTCGCGAGCCGATTGTCGCTAGGCTACCGGTATGGCCGACCACAACATCACACATCGACAGCGCGACCTCGTATCGTGGTGTATCACGGTCGATGCGGGGCTTGGATCAGTATGTTGCTTAGATCGTGGGCTCCTAGGCGATATCGCCTCGCGCGCTGATCCTCGACAGTGTACCGAATCGAAGATCCATCCGACATCGATGACGCGACCTGACATGCCCAGAGTCAACGAAGGGCATCAAGACCCAGACTTGGCAACTCTGGTCGACTCTGGCTCATGCGCCTATAGGATCGGCCTTGCCAAGTCTGTGTCCGAGCGACTCGTCATCTCTGGTTCAGTCTGTCGACTGCGCGATCGTGCCGATGCTCTCGCACGTCCCTCGTTTCCTCACCGTACCACCATTCGACTCGGTCATATCCTCTCTGACACGCAAGCAGCGCTACGCTCGATCTCTCGATCACCACTGCTCACAGCAGCGACCTCGATCACACATTCCCACCTTGCCCTCTTCCTCATTTCGATCGCTCGTTCTCTCCTCGGTTCGCTCGCTCATCGCCACTCACCCTCGGCTTGATCCTGACATCATACAAGATGGCCCTCTGGAGCCAGGGCACCAAAAAGTGTGTGCCCTCGCCCGTCGCCTGCTGTTTCACGCCCGAGAAGCGATCAAACATGACGGCGCGGTAGCCGCCTGGCACGTCGTAGAGCGAGGCATCGATCGCGGCGGCGGCGAGCGCGACGGGCACTGGGGTGTTAGCGGGGTGAGCATGTAGTCAGCGTGAGATGGCAGCGTACCGAAGAGTCTTGATGCTGTTTGAGCGAATGCCATGGCTGGTGCGGTGAGGACGATCCCTGCTCTCAGCTTGCGGTCTAGGAGCATCGGCGGTCTGGGATAAAGTCAAAGAATTAGAAAAGATAAATCGCGTGCCTATTTTCCCTAGTCGCGCGCCTAACCAACAATAGTATGGCAGTGATCCACGGATTCAGTCTCCGTCTAGCAGTCGCCACCCGGCAACCTGCTAACCCGCGCATTCCTCTACCACCAGTCGAGAGCAACCGCAGCGTACAGTGGGATCAGCACCAGCGCGGCTCAGCCCAGGCAGCGTGCACCACCGACCCACTAACGCACAGCACGCGACCCAGGCGGGCTCCTTTTACTAGGCCTTCTCGCCACTGTACAACACACCGCTCGTGCACTCGGACTAGAGGATCCGTACAGCACCCGGCCTAGCGTATAGCGTGGTATGTGCAGTCACACACGCATCCTCAGCGGTCTAACTTTGCTGCTAGCGCAATGGTCAACACCCAGCCGAGTCTCCCTCGGCCGTACGGTATCCTCCGCACCGCCCACCCGCGCCGTCCCGCACGCTGCCAGTCGGACATCTACACGCACAGCGAATACCACCGGCTGTTTCCCGGGCCCGAGCAAGCCAAGCAAAAAGTCGTCTCGTTCGCGACTGTCATCCACCGCCGCGCTCTCATCCCAGCGCCCACGGCAGCGCCAGAGACGTATACCGAAACGGCGATCGATACCGTCCACACGGACGCACTGGGTACCGCGCCGTGGGAGGGCGTACCCCGATCGGCCGACTGGGTCTTTACCCGTCCCACTCACGACCACGCCCACGCCCACGCCCGCTGGGACACGCTGAACCCAAAACGGTACACTCGCGCCCACTTTCGTACCGCCAACGTCTCTGCCGAACGCAAGAGGGCGCTCCGGCCCCAATCGCACCCGAAACGGTGGGACGTGCTGATGGGCTTGGGTTCGGTCGAGAGCTATCTACCAATCTACCTCGGTAAGCTACTGACGCGCGCTGCCTAAACGCAGCGCTAACTCGTCTGTCACTCAGATGTCAACCTCTCGGATCCAAACGCTAGAATCGATACCCTGTCCGACACCGATGTCGATTCAGACACTGACACCGAGACCGAGACCGAGACGGAAGACGACCCAGTCTCGTCCGTCAACCAACGCACCGCGCTCCCACCCACGCCAACGCTCACGCCCGAAGCCCTGATCGAAGCCTACCTGGCCGAACAAAAGCTCAAGATTGCCAAGATTGACGCCGATATCCGTCGCATGACTCGAAGCAGGCACCGGGGTGGTATTAAGCGTGGATGGGATTCAGAGGACGAGGACGACGAGTACGAGCAGCGACGGACCAAGAGGGCGAGAATGGTACGTTTGCGCCCTCGACGGCGCTGACGTTCCTGGCGCAGGTTTAGCGCATCACTCTACCTGCGGGGCGGGCAGTCGAGTCACGTTGTAATACTGAAAAGACGAATCAGACGAGTAGAGCATGAGCATGAGCAAAGGGAGTACGAGTAGTTGGGACCGAGTCGATGCATGCGTTTATAAAGGACTGTACGAACCTGGGTTCTGCGCTGCGTGGTCAGCTTTTCAGCTGTGATGCGTGGCAGGCGCTACGGTATCGTAGAGTGCTGGTATCAGAGCAGCGTACCGGCTGGTAGTTTGCACGAGTCTGTGTACTGCTCCACGCCGACGCTCAAGCAGAGCCTGGAGTGTACCAAACATTCTTGATGCAGTTTGTGGAACGGCGCTGGCCACTGGCAAGCGGCAAGCGGCAACAGAGCACACAACGGATCCATCACAGCACACGCTTGACTTCAAACCAGCTCTTGAGGTAATGCACGTTCCAGGCGCACGTCGCGAGCAGGATCCCGACCTGGACAATGGCCCACCACTTGACGCGCGAGTTCTGTCGGCAAGTGTCAGTCAGGACTACGTTTGGCAAGTCAGAGCTCTCGATTCCACAAAGAGCCTAGAAGCTTGACGCCGTCGCGACTCACGGTTGATTCGGCAGCTGCGTAATGTCAGCTCTCACTTCGAGACACTAGCGCTTTCGCAGCCCTCGGCCGTTATCCTACAAGAGCAGACTCACTATTCCGGTGGACCCGCTCGCGTACAACGATGTACTCCTGCTCGTCCTTGACTCCCTGCAAGCCCGAGCTGAGCTGGCGGATCTCGTTCTCGACCGGGGCAATGTGGCCTTCGTCTTCAATGAAGAGGACGCCGTGGACGTTGAAGCTGGGACGTGAGTGTCAGTGCGTTGATAAATTGGCACATGCTTCATTCCAGCAGTATAGCTGTAACGTTCAGACTGTATCGTTCAACGCTGTCGCTCACAAGCCAAGACCGAGAGTGCTTCCAACTCTGACCAGCAGATCGACAGCGTTTGGCGGACCAATCAGCTTAGACGAAGCTGACGTCTGGCTGAGCCGTCACACGCACTGCCGATTCCCAGTCGGATCGGCGTGATCAGATGTGCCAGACCGCGGACATGTCATTTCATTGTGATGGCTCTGGGCCAGAACCGAGCCGCTCAAGGTCGTCTGCCGCGCGACATGCCGATGAGAAAGCCTCCGCTCTGGGTAGTCGATATTGCGTTCGCAGTGGCAGCTGCGCTCGCAGCTATAGCTTACTAGCGACGTCGAGCGACTGAGCGGGAGTGACAACTGTAGTCGTGGGCAAGAGACTCGTTCAAAGTGCTGTGAACCGACGACTTGATGGCCACTACACTGCATTTTATGCTTTGCTTCGATCCCATGTCACGCTGCTGCTCTCACTAGCCGATACCGTCGTCGAATGCGCGCTGGTAACGGCACCTAGGTAGCACAGCGGACGAATCGTTACAGAAGACAACTCAACAGCTGCTTTCGAATCCGATTGACCGCCGTGACGACGTTGATAACGGAACAAAGCTCGCGTTGCAAAGCCTGCAGCAGCTATGCCTTTGCAGGCGTAGTCAGTGGAGAGATGCTTGAAGGCCACGTTGGCAGTCGATCAAACTCCAAGTGTGGTCTCGCGCAAGGCCGAGCTCTGCGGGTCGACAAGCATCAGACCGAAGCTAGCGGGTTCGAGCTGAATGCATTTCGTTGCATGCCCAAACAATAGCTTGGTTTCCAGCTACAGAGTAGGGAAACGATAATGCCAGTCCGAGTCCGAGTCTGGTTGGTCGAACCCGACATGCTGATATAATCATGTCCGCATCCGCCAATCCACTGTACCAAGCTCGCGCCCCGGCCTGAACAAAGTTGTGCTGCTGTTCAGATGAACGCATCTGATCCTTGAGATCAGGATGACGTCCAAAAGTCACAGCCGCCTTTGTCGCCGCGGCAATGAGCTGGCACAGGGACCGCAGACGACCACCCATAGAAACAGTCCGTACACCGCGCCAGTCGACACGACACGTGAACAGAGGCCAGCCGAGAGAATCTATCACCAGCGCCGCTTAGGGTCTGATTGAACTGGTATCGAACAACACTGCGGGCTGACCTCTAGTCCTCATCTGGAATTGTACACGCCTTACGTATGCAACTCAAGATTGGTGTCTGGAGGCTAGATGAAATTGAACTCAAGATAAATGGAGTTCACGCTGATTCGCAGTGACCCGTCTACCGAAGCGCGCCAAGACGCCCTAAAACGCATCCTAAGCGCAAAGGGGATTTTGGCATATCACTACACCTTGAGCAGTGGGGTCACCCGGAACTGACTCATCTTGCCATGCCGTCAAGCATAAGGTCGGCCAATGCGCTCAGGTTGCCGCGGAGATTTATGATTCCCATCGAAGCTGATGGTCTTGCGCTCACTGGGCACAGACTAAGCTCATTGAGCTTAGCGGTCCAGAGTACAGAAGACGGAAACGCGGTCATCGTAGCCAGCGCAGACGGATGAACCCCCTCCCGGACCTCCAAGAAGCGCGGGATAGCCTGACCACAGTGGGTCTCGATCAAGCTGCGACAGCTCGCTCGATCATAGCTTGAGGCCAGGTATATCGGCAGTTGATAGCAGTACAGTCGTCGCACCATGGTCAATGATGATGATCCAAGACGCAGCTGATTCTCGAGTACCAATGCTTGTACGAGCAGATGAACGGCTCATCGACTGGGGTAGCAAGAGAATCGGCAATCCCAAGTTCAGCGCGGTACCGGTGCCACAGAGTGGTTCATGACGATGATCTGAATGACGCAAGCTGATTCTCAATCGCATTCAACGCCAGGAGCGGACGAACGGCTCATCAATTGGTGTAGCGAAAGAATCGGCTGCTCGCCATCAGATCAGCGCCATATATTGCTATCCTCCTGACTTGGCCGGAAGCCGGCCCGGCGTAGGCATCGATGGAGCTGCACAGCTCGTATGACCGTATCCATCGTAGCCGGAGAGAAAGCGGAAAGTCGGGCCAAAGCGTGCCATCAGGTGGACTCGTGCGTTGCAGCTCTCATAGCTAAGCCTTTGTCGACAGCGCCTGCGCCTGCACATCCTCAGTCCCGCGCTGCGGAAGGCAGCAAGCCGAGGCTCGGTCGCCAAGTCACCACAGTGGTAGCCACAGACCAGCTATACCATCGGTCGAGCGAGAGGCCGTCACGTGCTCAACCTTCGGCGCTTGTGATCCCATCATGATGGCAGATGCTACCCCTGCATGCAGCTACGGCGCCTGTGCTGGGAGCAGGATTGTAACGCAGGTGTCGCAGCTGCTGCAATCTTGATGCAAAAGGCCAGCGCTGCACACATTGTCTCAATACCTCGTATCCGCAGTCGCTGCCAGGACGTGACTGTCCGCCGTCGAATTCCATCGCCTCCAGGAAGCTTGACAAGAGCTTGGTCCCTAAGTCGAACGCGAGGGCTAAGTCACATCCATGGTTGCGCAGCCGCTTCACCGTTTGCTCGCAACGCTAGTGACACGCTGTAGCGCCATCGTCAAGCACGTAGAGATGCGCTACCGAGAACGTGTCACCTTTCCTCTAGCTCAGAACACCGCGTCAGCCAGCTGAAACAGCGCGACCGACGACTGAGCGAGAGAATGGGCGCGCGTCAAGCTAGCGCCGCTTGTTCCGTTGCGATGGTGCGCCGTCAGCACAAAGTCTCTCGGCCTTGTGCGCGATGTGCGATCCAGCTGATACAGCTCCGCAATCCGCACGCATCAGGCCAAGGACTTGTCGCGCCACCAAAGCCGACCTCCTGATCGCCACGCAGCCAGTCACTCACCTCAGAGTCTTTGGGCTCACGCTGCTCATCTCGTTACTGAAGCAATAAGCGTGCCGGCCGTCCATCGTGGCCGTGAACGAATACGTTCCGGTCGGTTGCTTGTGTTGGGATGAGAGCGTGTTGCCTTTTGGATCGGTGAGCTGCGCGAGCGAGCGTTAGCGAGGGGCGCGGGGACGAGACGGTCGCACGTAGAAGTCGATGTCGAGGTGGCCGCCAGAGCCGACTTGATAGGTTACGGTCATCTGAGACGTCAGCTCTGATTGATGGAGGCGAGGCTGATGTTGCGGCCGTCTTGTTGTGAGCGCCGCACAGACGCCAGCGAGGTGGTGAATCGCGGACGCAGCACTCGACAGGCCAGTCAAGTCCAAGAGCAGAGACTGCTCATAGTACTCTTGACTGCATCCCTGGCGAGATGGCGGCTCCATCATCGTCACCACCACCACCACCACCACCACCACCACCACCATCTCAGCACGGCCGTTGACCACCGCGCGGCGGCATCAACCACCGACCCATCCCACTGACCTTGTCCTCTGTATGCAAGTCCTCAAAGAAGCACTCCTTACCCCCCGGTGGGAGATCGATCCTGTGAGCGGCGACGCCGAGTGCGAGCATGGCCATGGCCACCAGTGCCGCCGTGACGAGTGATCGTGCGATCATTCCTGTTGGTGGTCGTGATAGGTCGTGATCTATGCAGTCGTGCGAGTGACCCTGTGCTGCTCTACCGTGCTGCTACCCTACCCACTGCTGCCCTATGAGCAGGATAGCAACCTCAACACAGCGTGGTGCGTGTTCCCCTCGGTTTAGCTGCAAACAGCGTCGCACCCAAACGGCGCTCAGAGTACTCGACCATCGTCTGTCACTAATCACACTTGGATACTGCTGCTCTACCCTACGTGAGTCTAGGGTACACGGCAGGGCACAGCGCGCAACACCAAGCTGACAGTCGGCCGCCATCTCCTTACTTTTCAACCACCGCTCCCTTTCCAGCTCACACTAGCTCCCACTGCAAACACAATGACCGAGAAGGAGGCCGTCACCGAGACTGTGAGTGCACTGAAGATGTCGCGTCTACGGTCTGTCTCGCATTATCAAGGGCCTCGCCTCGTAGGGCGAGGGATCAGGAGAGAAGCAGGCAGACCTGATGACGCACGGAACCATCCAAGTGGTAACAGAGCTGACAATCGACTTCTCTCGCCACCTCATCGATCTCACCCTGCGTGCCATGACTCCTGCGTGCCCTGCTACCCGTCGTCTACAACTGCATGGCATACCATCAACACGCAACCCCCGCACAGACCGAGCAAGAGCCCGACCCCCAGTTCGAGCCCGTGCTCAAGCTGACTGAACAAGTCGAGGCAAAGACACACGAGGAGGATGAAGACGTTCTCTTCAAGCTGTCAGTCGATGTTATCCTTGCCTACTTCTCCATCCTCTTCATGTTGTCACCCTCCCCACTTCATTATTCTCTCCAATCGCAACCAAGCTAACACCCCCAGCCGCGCAAAGCTCTTCCGGTTCGCCAAAGACGAACTCGAATGGAAAGAGCGCGGTACCGGCGACGTCCGCCTGCTTGCCCACAAGGCGACTCAAAAGGTCCGGCTCGTCATGCGCCGTGACAAGACGCTCAAGGTCTGCGCCAACCATTCGAGTGAGTCCTGCTATTGCGTGGAATCGTAGATGTTTGCGTGGAAGGCACGCTCCTTACGTCGAACCGCGTGATGCGTAGTGCATTGAAGCGTTGAACGTAGGAGCCGGGGTGTTTGATCGCTGTCGTGGTTTGGTTGGATCATCGTGGCGTGCTGCTTCACGACATTGGCGGATGCCGGACGCAAAGTATCGCATCGTGACAAAGCTTCGTCGTGCACCTTTGAGTTTTCGTGGCAAGCCCGATGCTGCTCGCATCGGCCAACGCCAGGGTGAGAGCTGCACGCCAAGTCAATGGGTGATCAACTACGCGTTGTGCGCTCAACGATGCGCGGAGCATCGGCAAGTGCGAAACCTAAACTGTACCTCGGAGCACCGCGTGTAGCTCGTGTGAAGACGTCAACTCAAGGGCGCTGCCGCGTAAACGGTCAACGTCTAAACGTTGCGGCTCATCTTTGAACCTTTCAGAGTGGTAATGGTGGACGCACAGTTTTCGGCATGATCTATCATTGCACGCACCTCCTGAGATGTCGCGGTTGATGCGTCAAGCATCGACCGACGACCGAGAACGAGCTGTGATTTGTCAGCGGTCCTGCCGGGAAAGCTGTTCGTATTCACGCGGGACAGCTGGTGTCTTCAGCGTCAGGTGTTATATGATCACGCCGTGCTGTTCGTAAAGTCAACACGGTGACGGTTTGATCGAGTTGCCTGAGCGTCGACCGGCTCAGGGAAGCGAGCTGTCCGCGTCATTACGATCGCGAGCAGCTCTGTGTCTGACGATCTACCGATGCATGGGGCATCGGCAAGTACGGAGAGGGAGCTGTCTGATCCAGGAAGTCAAGCAGCGGCATACAGCTCTGCTGTCTCTTCTGCCACTGAATAGATCCGTCCGATATCGGCCGGTGTGAGCGATGGACTAAAGCTTGCTGGGCCCGCTAGGTTCGTCAGCGACGTTCTGCCGTCTCGTGCCGTTGATTGAGTGACCATATGGCCATGCCCGTGCAACAAGCAAAGTTGCAGCGAGCAGCTGCGTTCAGAGCCTTACCCGATGCGTTGAGTATCGGTGGGATCAGAGATCAAGCTGCACGACAATCTTTATCTGCGCCAATGGCTCTTTTTTTGGGGGGGGGGGGGGTTGCGCTGCGCCGAGCAACGTGCAGTGCGCTGGAACGGGCCGTTATCGTCGAGTAATCGGGACACCGAGCTTGAGCGTTCCGCGTTCTCAATTTGAATTTGCTGATTCTATCCGAATCATATCAGTCAAGGTCTAGTGCGTCGCTACCAGGTCAATTGCGCACAGAAGTGCGTCGCTGCGTTCCGTTACGCGTAGATCTTCGCTTGCTTCATGGACGATGCGTCTAGTATCGGCCTGTATGCCGAGTGGATCTGCTGTGCAGATTCGAGTTGCACCGGTTATGGTATCGAGGCTCGCCGTGATTGCAGCTACTGTGCCGGAGAGACGTTGGCCGCGAGACAAGTTGTCTCCTGGTCTGTAGGTCCTGCGGCTGTTATTTGTGGTATGCGTCGATCGATGCAGGTGCCAGGTCACGAGCTGATCATGTATTCGTTGTCTGTGGCAAGTGAGCCACAGCCTTAAGCACGGTCCCAGCCCAACGCAAAGCAAAGAGGGCAGACGAGCTTTCGCTCTGCAAAAGAGTCCCCGGTTGCCCGGGTATCAGAAGACACTGGAATGAGTGGTCCGGCTGTTCCGTTGCAAACTTTGCGCGACGCCCGTGCGGCCCCGGAGGTCTTGCCAACCTATATGCACATACGAAACGCAAGCTTGGACTCTGCTAAGATACGGTAGCACCTTCTCTACTCGTCAATTCTTGACCGAGAGAGGAGTGTGTATCTACGCTCAGTCTCTAAGGTTCTCGTACGTACAATTCGGTGCCTACGCCAGTCGAGCTATGGCGTCGGCGCCCAAGTATCCTGCGCATGCCTGCTAGTGCAGCGGATTATGCGCTCCAGGTCGTCCTACAAACGAGCTTGACCAGATCGCCATGTTTTGGCTTCGTTATGGTTCTCAGTTGATGCGTCCTGCATCGACTGCAGCATTGGATCAAGCCATCATGTCAGTTAATCCCGAGACGTATCTGTCTCCATTCGGCTCGCTTTCGAAGATGCGACACCATCGAAAGGTCGTCAGCGTTAGTTCGCGAGACAGCAGCCGCTTCCAGTGGTGAAGCCTTGATCCTGTGGCTCGGCCAGGTTCAACATGCTCGGAGGGCGTCTGTCGATCGGCTACATGCGTGGAACTCAGATCCTCACCAAGCCTGACACAGATCTCATGCGCCACGCAAACATACAACAGTAAACCGCAGTGATGCAAGCTAACCCATCCCAGTTACGTCCGACATGAAGCTTGCGCCCAACGTCGGCTCTGACCGATCCTGGGTTTGGAACGTTGCCGCCGACTTTGCCGAGGGCGAGCCAACGGCCGAGACGCTCGCGATCCGGTTCGGCAACTCCGAGAGTGAGTCGATGCGCGTACCAACACGATGGTGTACTGTGCTAGTCAGATTTGTCGAGGCTGACGCGCTGCAGACGCCCTGCTCTTCAAGACTGCTTTCGAGGACGCCCAGGCCAAGAACGCTGCCCTTGCCAGCAAGGTGTGTTGGTGCCACCTGCTTGTAGTAGCTACTAACGCTCATGATAGACGGAGTCGACTGACGATGCCGCGCCCGCCACCGATGAGACTAAGGCTCCTGCTGCCGAAGAGCCGGCTGCCGCGCCCGCTGCGCCTGCTGCGGAGACCGCCGCTGCCACCGAGTCGACCGAGACCAAGGACAAAGAGGCCAACCCGTCTGGCGAGCACACCGAGAGCGACGCCGTCCACAAGGCTGCCGAGTTGAACCCGGTCCAGGCTGCCAAGGAGGAAGCTTCTAAGCCTGCCCCTGCCGGTGAGGAGGAGGCCGACAAGCCCAAGGCGGACGTCGAGTGAGTAGCAATGTGGCTGTTGCGCAGGTAACGACTGACGCATTATAGGACCGCGCCCGAGGAGGCCAAGGCCGAGTAAGCACCTGCGCCTGGGACTAGGGCTTGACGAAAGACAATGCGTGATGCAATGTGATGCTCTGTTCGCTCAATCAAGTCTGACATTTCACTCGACTACCCGACACTCCCCACTGGTCAGCCCATCCGATCCTGTAAGCGCGCTAGGACCTTGTTGGTGACATCCACAAACGCCTTTTCGAGCTCGGACAATTCGCCTGGCGGAAGTTGGACCAACTCGAGATACACCGGCAGGATGCGCTGGCCGGCACTTGGACTGATGTCGGCGTCGAGCTGGGCTGTGCAGCTGTACAGCGGCGTTGCCAGTGTGCAATCTCCTTCCGACGTGGACGTGGGTTCTGTTGAGATCGAGCGTGGGGTTGGGGTCATTGATGAGCAGGCGGTCATCGCACGAACGCGTTTGATGGCTGACGGCTCTGGGCTGGGGCTGTAGCTTGGTGGAGGCGATGCGCTGGCAGTGGTGGCTTTGACGGGATTCACGATTGGATCGGAATGCTCTGGAGAGCTGATGAGAGCTGTACGAGGCGGTGAAGGGCTAACAAAGACTGGTAAAGGCGAGGGCGGTGATGGGAGGCCGAGAATGTTGGGTTCTTGCAGGAGATGGTAGATATTCGACTCATCTGACTACGTGTCAGCGACCGACTCGAGCTGACGAGTCGCACTGACAGTGCTGCATCTGCTTCTCAGGCGATGCTTGTACCTTGACTGGTTCGATCCTGCCCTTGCGCACCCTTGCATCCCTCCATTCCTCAGGGAGCTCGTGCTCGTCCAGCAACCAGCGCTTCTTCCGCACCACACGCGGTGCAAAGCTCAGACTCAGCTTCACCGTCTCCTCCTCGTGCACGCCATGGCGCAGGCGGGTAAGCTGTCGAAGAGATGCAAGGCGTTCAGCGCGTTCGAGCTCGACACGACGAAAGTGCTCGGTCTGGATCGCGTTGCGCGACTTTGCTTTGGTTGCTTTTGCGGTCGCGCTGGTGCAGTTAGTTGCGGGTGGGTGGGGTGTAGAGCTCACAGACTGCCGCCGGTAGCGTTCTGACCTCTGCCCATGCTGTAGTGTAGCTTGGGATGGTTGTACACGAGTTGCGGTGGTGATGGATGGTTGATTGACAGCGGCACGGGCGAGCAGTCACTCGAGCGGCGACAACGACGACCAGCACCATCATCAATCACCACCGCGTTCATCAAATATCTGCCTACACTGTGCAAGAGAGACTTGCACCCACCCTCAGGCTCACTGCACATCCACAACCGCCGGCCCAGATGCCGCTCGTCCCACCGCTCACCTTCTCCTCGCCACCGAGCCTCGGCAAGTCCCAGGCAGGCCCAGCGTTCGGTTCACCCTCCAAGCAATCTGGTCTGCCCACAGAGTCCACGAGCGTCCAAGGCAACGAGCTCGCGTTTCTCGAGTTTGTGACGTGCTCCATCTGGTGCGCTGTCCCTCTACACTCACGACCGGACAACTAATGTGGTAACCCAGTCATTACCCGTTACAAAGTGATACGGTCGGCTGGCAGAAGCGAGATTTCTGGATCACGAGCTGTGCACATATCCTGTGTGCTGGCAAGGAGCACAAGCGTGCGTCGGCGTCGGCGCTGGTACGGCCAGGGTTGACATGTCGATAGATAAAGCGCGCCAGTGCACGTATTGCTTCAAGACGCCGATCGAGACGCATCTGATCACCAACGAGGTATGCGCTGTTGCTTGCCGTCAATACGCGCTGACGTCGCACACAGCTGCCAGAAGACCTCAAGCGCTGGCTCCAGCCTAGCAAACTCTGCCTCACATCGATCACTGACACGCTCAGCATCCTCTACGTGCGTGCGCGTGTACTAGAATACAGGTTTGACGTGGTGTGCAGTTTCAGAATCGCGAGCTGTCGCGCTTGGTTCGTTTTCTGCGACAGGAGGACGAGCGAAAGGCGGTATGTCCGCGAGAGAACTTGAGCGAAGATGGGGCTGAATTGGGTTGCAGGGCGAGATCAGACATGGTGCAGAGAGGATACGAGCGCTGGAAGAGTCAGTGATCCTATCATGACCTTGATGCCGGGTTGAGAGATCACAGGGAGCTCGAAGGGTGCAAGCGCCAGATTGCGGGTAGCGCGAATCGCTCGCTTGATCCGCAGCAGTATGATGGAAGCGCCCGGCAGCGCCAACGCGTCTTTGGGGAAGAAGAAGACGAGCAAGCGCATGGCGTCCAGCAGCAGCAGCCGATGATGCCGCCGCCGCCTGCACCGGTGCAATGGGTCCCGTCGTATGCGCTCGAGAACGACGGTCCCAGTGGTAACAGGAAGCGTCTACGGGTTGATGACAGCGACCAGTCGTTAGTCGACACCGATGTGTTGCTTTGCTGATACGCGCTGGTCAGATTCACCCCGCCGAGGCAGACACTGCCAGTTGCGACAAACGGGTTTAGGACGCCCTTGGTCTCGGCGCAGCGCGCTCAGCAACCGCAGCACCAGCGGACACCTCGACCTCAGCCGATGCAGACGCTTCATTCGCTCAGCACCGTTCCTGAAGAACGACCGAGTACGAGCAACTCGATCACCCGGCTTGCGTGCGTGCCACGCCTCTGATTTGACCTGCGTTCGTGACTGACACTGAGCCATTAGACAATACGCATACGACCCCACTGCGCCTCGCGCGAGTTCGGCGGTCCCGCAAAGCGCTTCTCGGGCGTATCACCCACCGACGCTGCACCATCCTCAACCCCAACGCTCGGTCGCGCTCCCGATCCGCGCCATGCCAATGGCACCACCGACACCGAGCTACACTCAACGACTGACGCTGGTGGGTGATCATGTGGTCAGAGAGAGGGATCAACGTGAGTCTCTCGCTGGTGTTGCGCCCAAGTAAACGCCAGCCGCAGGGGAGCCACTGGGACTGCGCACGCCGAGCTCGAGGCGCCAAGATGGGCCTGTCACTAGTCTGCAAGGTACACCGCAGAGGTTTGTGCCGACTGGAATGGGACGGGTCGGTGCCCAAAGTGGATTCAAGAGGGTGAGCGAGATGTGAGGCGTGATGCATCATGATGACCTCGCGAGGCGAGCAGGCCCGTGCGCGTGCTCAGACGTCCTTTGCGATGGTGAACGAGTGCCTTCTGCCTGTCCACGACCTCTTTGCATCCACAACACGAGCAGAGCACAGCCAATGTCGTCGACAGCATGCCCGACGCCATCCAACATGCCACGGTGGATCGATCCGCGCTTTTGGTGGGCGAGGGGGTTTGGCACCCATCTTCTTCTTCTTGTGCTCTATCGCTCACTGCAAACGTCCAGAGCGACTCTTGTCGACGATCCGCTAGCTTGGGATCACGCTCACAAGCATATCCACAGCAGGAGATAGCCCGCGAGCTGATCCTGTACTCACACCATCCGCCCAACCCCGTCCTCGCACAACTCGGCTCGCTAGCTGCCCCGTCTGCATCTCGAGTCGCCGACTGGATCAGGCAGAGTGCTTGCTAGGTTGCTGAACGCGACACTTTCGATACCAAGATCGGCTCGCTCGCACTGGACGTCTCAAAGGGATGAGCTGGGGTGGCGGCGTCGATGAAGCCCGAGACGCTGCGGGAGCGGTCGTTGGACCCGGTGAGTAGATGGCAGGCTGGGTCGGGCGTGTGTGCTTTGGTTGTCGCTACAGACAGCCCGTGCATGCTCCCAGGAAACACTATCGAGCCGGCTGACGATCACAGACCCAACGCTTGCTCGACAACGCTCATACACCTCTTCACCAACAGCAAACGACCCTCCGCCAGACTTCAACCCAGAACCCGACTATCCTCCACCCTCTCCACTGCATGGCATCGCGCCCTCACCCACATCCTCGGCGGCTTCGGCCAGCTCGATGCACCGGAACCGATCCAGTGGCTCGTTTGGAGCCCTCTCGCACCTCTTGTCTGGCAGCGAGGGCTCGCCATCGCAATCCCAGCCAAAGTCGGACGATTCCACCCACCTGCATTCCACTCGCTCGTTCTCCTCGTTGGACGGGGACGACCCACAAGCGACCGATGCGTCGTCGACGTTGAGCGAAGCGCGCGACGCACTGTTGCAGGACGAGCACGAGTGGGAGCGCGAGGTCGAGCATGCAAAGTCTATCGCCAACGCCACCGCCAAACGACGCCAGTCAGTCTCGCTCGACCAAACACTCGAGGATGGAGAGAATGACAATGTGCGGCGTGAATGGGACAGTGTTGTGAGTGCCTTTAGAATCGCTTGCTTTGTCTTGCTAACTCGACGTTCAGTGGCCTTCACAGGAAGTCATCGCCCAGCACGTCACTAGAGCACCGATGCGGCGGACGAGCAAGGGTGAATATGAGCCTGTCACCACGCTAGCTTGGGCAGGCTCGCCTCCGCAATCGCCCACGCAGCCGACCTTTATGCTCTCTGGCTCTACCGGCGGCAGGCAGGGTTCCGGCTCGTCGGTGGGCTCTGACAAGACGGTCACCTTGTCCACATCACGCACTTCATCGCCTCTGCTGCAGCCGCTGACCCTGGGTTCGCCATCGACATCGCGTCCTGCAAACTATGGCCACCGGCGGATCATGTCGCAAGATCGAGATCGCAGCCCAAAGCGCACGACGTACGATCCCGGTAGCGATGCACTGCTCGAGTACGACGAGGGCGCTGATCAATCATCGCCCATGGCGACCGAGAGTGAGCGCTCGATCCAAGACCGACGGAAAGCGCGCCGCGCGAGGGCTTCGAGTGTCTCTGCCATCCTTTCTCGCCCAAGCGCTGGCGAACCGAACCCTCTGCCCGTCGCACTGGCGTCATTGTATCCAGCTCCGCTCACTCGGAACGGACCGCCATCGCCAATCAAGACGACCCAGTCTAGCATCTCACCACCAGCCAGCATTTCACCACCGTTTGTGCTCCCACCGCCCGTCATCTCGCCTCCTGCACCGCCGACAGTCAGTCCGCCCGTTGAAGTCCATGGTCTTTCAGCGCCGTCCTTTTCTTTACCTGCTGCCCGTCCGGTCGTCCCGCCTGCTTTCCGCCGCGCAAACTCTGCCAACGATCCACGACTGTTTCGTACCGGCTCGCCGTTGACTCACGGCCCGGCGCTATCTCGGCATCTGTCCATGGGTGGGGGCAGCGCTGGCTCATCTCCCAAACGCCCTCCTGCATCTCTCGACCCAGAGGTGTCGGTATCAACCACAGACGAAGAGGCAAGCTATCGCGCACGCAAGTCGCCAAGGCGTTCACCAAACATCCTACCGACCATCCGCACATCCCCACCCGTCCATGCACACCTGTTTATCGACGATGACGGCGACCAAGTCGTTGAACTGCCCTCGACCCGGCAATCGCCCAGTGACAGCCTGTCGCTATCCAGCTCGATCGCCGCCGCCTCCTCGCCCGGGTTCTCACTCATTGACGATCCGTACGAGGTCAATCTCCGGAAGCGAGACGCGAGGAAAAGCCCCGCCGTATCACCAAAGGAGACCTCGACGCCCGGTCTCGACACTCCGCAGGTGCACTCGGCTCTGCATCTCGAGCTGCCCACAGACTCGCCAATGCCCAACATGACTTCGCAGACTGAGACGAGTGTCGGGATCAGTCCGCCGTTGATCGAAGGGGATGATGCCAGGGTGTCAGAGGGTCCGGCGATGGACGTCAACTTTGATGATGAGGGTCTGAACACGCTCGAGCGCATCTTTCTGCTCAGCAAGAGCGAGTACCCGTTCCATCGGTGAGTTTGGCTATTTCGTGCGTACGCAACGCGTTGACACTCTTAGGGCATACGTCGCACGGATGCTTGGTGATCTACTGCTAGACGTAGACCCTTGCGAGACGGTCGAATACGTCATGCCGCTCCTCAGCGGCTTCACAATGGATGACGGTCAGTGATGGCGCACCCAAAGGTCGCTGCACTAACTCCGCCCAGACGAGTCGGTAAAGGAGGCGTTTGCGTCAGAGATCCACAAGATTCTCTGGTTCTTTTTCGCCGTCCGTTTGCATTGATGGAGATCCAGAGACGCGCTGATTCGTCACAGACTTGCCGGCTCGTGTCCGAGACCGACATGGATGAGGACGACGAGCCCGAGGATGATCCGGAGACGACGATGATCACGATGACGTCGGATGGGCCGTCGTTGATGCCCGCGACGGCCGCGGTTGCAGTGCCAGCGGGTGCGGGGGGCCAAGCTGCGCCTGATGTGGACGATCGCGACGCCACGCCCGGCACGATGTCTGATTCTACCCTCTCCTCCACTTCGATCCGCACGCCAAACTCGCTGTGCACTGACGACTCGGCGACCGACGCGACACCAACTCAAGAGCATTACGAACAAGTCGCACCGATCGTCAGCCGACCGTGCATCTCTGTACAGTTCTTCACGCCCATCCTTGGCTCCATGCTACTCAGCCAGAACAACAACGTGGCTGAACCTGCTCGCGCCGCAGTGGTGGCTATCATCGCCAGACTGCAAGGCAAGGACCAACCGGGCGTGGACCCGTGGGGTCCTTCAAAGCTTGCCGATGAACGCAGAGCGTACGCTTCGCAGACTGGCCCGCATGTCCATGATCAACACCCGTTTTCGACCGAGGCAAAGCACATGGTGGAGCAGGAACTCGTGCAGGGCATTGTGCTTGGCATGGGCAAGCTCGACACGGACCTGCCTGAGCCGCCTGAACCGAATGGCAACTTGACCGATGAAGACGAAGACGGCAAGCCGCGGCCCTCGCACGCAGAGGACGGCTATCCCTTGCTGGAAGACGAAGAGGAAGCCGCCCAATTCCGTTTTCAGCTCGAGCAAGAGGCTACGTTAGGCCGTGCAATCTCCATCAACCTCATTGCGTCTATTTCCGAGTACTATACCGGCGCCGAGATTGCCGACCGTGGGTTCATTGACCCAGTGCTCCGGAGCGCCGGCGATGAGCTTGGCGTCAAGACGGAAGCGGCTTTGGCTTTGGCGTACTTGGCCAAGGTCGCACCGGTCAAGTACATCGACGACATGGTAAGTGATCACTGTACATGAGAGATTGGCTGACAGCATGCAGCTGCCTTTGTTTGAGCACTTTGCTACAGACGACGCTATACACGTCAAGCAGTCGGCGTGCTTGTGCCTGCCGGCGCTTTGCCGTCGGATAGAGTCGCCCGAGCTGCGCCGGACATATGCTGTCAACGCCATTTCTCTGCTCATGGAGTCGGGCACGGCAGTGCGACTGACTGTCCTGGAAGTATTGGGTGAGATCATCTACCTCTTTGCCGATGATCCGCTGGGGCCGCCGCAAGAGCTCGTACAGGACTTTTTGGCCCAGGACGAGGAGGACATGAACGGTGGTTGGGGTGACGTGACGTCTGACTCGGAGCGCGACGTCGTGACGGCGTTCAACGTGAGTGCCCTTGAAACGACTTTTCCGGTGTTGACGACGCAGTTCCCCGCGGTCTGCTTGACCCTCGGCGGAGAGCGCTGGCACGAACTTCGCCAACGGTACTTGGAGCTCGCACAAAGCCCACAAGCCAAAGTCAAGCGGTCGCTGGCGGCCTCTGCGCACGAGATGGCCAAGATCCTCAAACCGGCCGATGTCGGACGCGACCTCGTACCGTTTGTCCGCGCCTGCTTTCTCGAGCCTGAAGACATTCGCGAACGCGTATACGAGAACCTGGCCGAGTTCATCGAGCACGTACCGCTGCCTGTTGCCTGGGAAATGTTCGAGGCACTCGCACGATCCTGGAGAGCGGGTACACTCGGCAGCTGGCGCATCCGCGAAAAGTTTGCATTGCATTTGCCGGCCTTCTTCAAGCTGTTTCACGCCCAGTCGAGCTCCGGGCTTGTACTCGACGTTGTGGCGGAAGCACTCAAGGATCCATTTGCGGCCGTGCGTGAGGCTGCCACGCAGGGAGTGAGTGCACGCTGGTCTCTACGAGTAACCACTAACGGGCTCAGGTCTCCGAGCTGCATTCGGCCGCTGAAGGAGATGAGGACCACGTTGTTCATCTACGCGAGATCATCTTGGACCTGGGCAACAGCTCGAGCTTTCGTCAGCGTCAAACGTGAGTAGCCTCTGCCCGCAGGGTGCATCTGACCATCGCAGGTTCATCCGCTGCGTACAAAAGTTCGCGGTCGCCCCGCCGCACAAAGAGGCTTTTGAGCAGTACTTTCTTCCCGCCCTGCCTCGTCTGCTCAACGATATCATCGATATCCGTATCTCGTTGGCAAAGCTGCTGCAGAGCCTGTCGGGCGAGGGTGAGTGGTCATCCTTCATGGCTGAGTGAGGCTGACTCGCCCAGCTGGTCCCTATGGCAACGCGCAGACATCAGTGCCACAGCCGATCATCAGCCTCGCGCACTCTCTGGCCGAAGACGAGCACGTCGACGTTCGCGACGTCGCAAACAGCTTGCCATTCTTCAAACCGCAAGGCGCCTTTGCCCGCCGCCCAAGCCACGAAGTCACTCAATTGTTTGGCCGGTTGCGCTCAAACTCGAAACCCCAAAATCCATTCGCCGACTCGTTCAGCGAAGTTCTGCCCTGAACAACCCATCTCCACCTTCCCCTCTTGCACATTACTCCAGGATTGCACCACATTGTATCACACTGTATCGATAACCTTGCATAGCTTGTGAAGATGCGTCATCAGGACATTATTTGTATTGTACATGCATGCTCGTAAAGATCAAAACCCGCCGGCCAGCAGCTTGGCTGCCATGCGCTCGTCCAGCCGCCGCGCTCCAGCCCGTCCTACAGTCTGTGATTGTGCTCGCTGACCTGGCAGTACCATGCTCTGCGCCATTGTTGATTGATTGCCCAGCGGGTCGCCGAGGCCACGGCCACCGTATTCAGAGGATTGAGATCGCGGCAGGCCTGGAGCCTGGCTCGTGGTCGATTGGACAGCGACTGCACCAGGCAAGAACATGGACCTCGAGCCGTCTTGATAGCTCGGAACCGACTGTAACGGCGGCGGCGGTCCTCGCGGCACCGGATTGTAAGGCTGAGATGTCGACATGGAAGCCTGAGGCGTATAGCTCGGTGCCGTCGATGTCGGAGCAACGCGCGGAGGTGGCGCCGCCGCTGGGTTCCCGATCCGCGCCAGATCCGGCTTGAGCGCCTCGAGCTCTTTGAGCGTTTGTCGATTGTACAGAATCGTGGTCCGTGCGTGCTCGAGCAGCGCGAGGGCCACATCGTCGTGCGTCGCTCGCGAGTGGGCTCGGAGAGCGACGTGCAGGTTTGTGGAAATGTTGTCGACGCGCGATGCCAGTGTCTTTTCGAGCGCGGCAGCCTGCAATCGTTAGTCGACGGTCCGCCAGAGTGCCCAACCCACCTCTTGCATGTCCTCAATTGCGTCGTCGACTTTGATCGAGCTGATGTTGGAGCTGCCTTTGAGTCGCTCGACGTTGCGCCGCTTTGTGATGACGGCTTTGGACGCGTTCTGAGCGTCTTCCAAGATCTGGGTGCGGTGCGCAAGTGTGTCCTGATCGAAGTAAGCCCGCGGCCACGATCGTGCAGCTCACAAACCTTGGCGGCCCGCGCATTCAAGGCTTGATATCCTAGCGAATCACTCAAGATTACATTCTCACTCGCGGCCTGACATCATCAGCAAATGCGTGACCAGATCAACGGACTCACCTGTGCGTGAGCCATACCGGCAAAGTTCTCCCATACACGCCCAATCTTGCGCAGCGCCAGGCCCAACTGTTGGTCTGGCTCGGCGGTAGCCAATGCAACCAGTTTTGCCCCAGTGTCCTGTTGAGCAGACCCGACCGCTGCGTGTGATCAGTACTTGATGTTGCCCATAAGCTGTACGCACTTCGCCGTGTCTTGCCCACACTACCGACAACTTGCGCCGCGGCTCCCCATCGCTCCTCGAGACGTTCTAGGGCCCCTCGCGCGCCTTGCAGCTCTTCGTCTTCATCAGGTGGTCCGCGGCGAAACACCTTGGACAAGGTGCTCGGGGCGAATTTGGATGTAGAAGTCGAGGATGACGCAGCGATCTTGCGGTTTGCGGCTGATGGTACGGGAGAGTACTGCAGGCGATCAGCACTCTTGACAGCGGCTTGACGCAAGACGGACCCCAAAGTCACTCTCGATAAAGCTTCGCAACTCGTCATCTCGGTGCAAGATCTTGTCCTCGCATACGCGCGAGAACCATTTCTGCAAGGCTAGGCGGACGAGGCGGTCGTCTGCTTGATGTCAGATGTAAAGTATGCGAGCTATGATGTTGACGGACCTTCCTCATCGGTCGGTGCTGATGTCTGGGGTAAAGGTAGGGCAGGGACGATGGCTGAGGGGTGAATACAGACTGACAGTGGTACCTGGTGCTGGTGACCTACTCTGTGGGTTTCCAGCTGCGAGCTGCTCCTGAAACTTCTGAAAATCGATGTAGGACCTTTGGATGTTGCGGTAGAGCGATGTCCGAAAGTTGGGCAGGTTGGTCTATGCACGTCCTTCAGCCTGACCCGACTGATACAGCTTCACTGGCACATACACTGGCATCGAAGCGGACGAGCAGATCCTTGCGGTTACGCTCGAGCCCACTGATCCGGATACGTAGGTGCGGGGGTGGCTTTGTTCCCAACGCGCCGTTCTCTCTGGGCAAAGGCGATACGAGGCTCGGACTGGGCATACCAAAGATCTTGGGTTCCCGAGTGATCTCTTCTTGAGCGCTACGTGCGGTCGATGGGGTTGGTGTCGAGCTCAGATAGGATGAGGACGACGAGGCCGAAGGAGGTGGTTGGGTGTGCGTCGAGTTGGTCGGCGACCCCCAAGGCGCGTGCATGGCTTGTGTTGCGAGTGGATCCATACTGCGGATGGGATGGCACTGGTGCTGCAGTGTTTGATGCTTGATCACCGAGAATGGTGATGTCTATGGTGGATGGAGTTGATGGTGCTCAGCTGGTGGCGGCCGCCGAGCGCCGTGGCGTTTCACCGATCGCAACAGAGTCGCCATCGGATCAACCGTGACGGGCAGCGGCCTGCCGAGTGCTGCAAACTTTACACAACGCTCATACATGGCATCCACTTAACCTTTGAAGCTGTACCCGCAGTTGTCGCACTCTAAAAAGTCCTCGTCTGCTTTACCAGTGTGTGTGAGGTTGATAACTGGGGAAATGTCTGTCGACCCACACTTGTAGCATGGGCCGTCAGAATTGTGTCTGGGGAGTCTTTTGACATCGATGTACGAGCTGGAGAAGTATGCCATCAGCAAGGCCACATGACGGACGCAGGCTTACCTGTTGTTTGTTGGGGACTTGGTCGTGCTTCCAGGCGCCGTGTTCATAGGTTGCCTGCGCGAAGACGTAGTAGTCGCGCACGGAGCCGTGCTTGACCTCTGTACGGTGCTCAGCACTTTTTGTGCATGGCAGAACGTGGAGCACTTACCGTGGGTTGCGGGTGGCCAGTACTCGTGCGCGCTTCACTGCCAAAGTTTCGCTTTTCATACCGGTCGTGCTGGCTTGCACGAGGAGAATCCGTGGGATATAGATTGCGAGTGTGTCGGCGGACTCTTGCGTCGTAGCAGAAGTCGCAGACGCAGTTGGGGTCCCTATCATTGTGAGCGAGTCGGGCCCAGCTTGGGTGGCTGCCACAACTAGCACCTGAGCGCTGTGCGTAGTGGGAACCGTACGTGTTAGAAAAGTTCCCATGACTGTACATACTGCTCCCTAGGCAAGTACAAAACGCTGAAGTCTGCTTTTATAGTGGGGCACGAACCGTCCTTCTGACGTGATGCGCAGCTCCTTTGAACGTGGATTGGAAGACAGCACAGCCAGGACCGCTATCGCACAAAGGCAACCTCCTTGGTGACTCGCGCCCTCGTCAGATGCCGCAGCGCCACCAATTGCCAAAGGCTTATGCGAGCTTGCATAGTGATAGGCAGTCCACTAAGAGCTCTATCGTCACTCTGGTTGCAGTCTCAGCGAGCTCCCTAGTGATCACCCTCATACCACGTCAAAAGCTTTGGCGGAGCGCGAGTCTCGGCAGTGACCTCTGTCCATTGCCTGCGACAAGCAACACATTGGATGTAGTCATCGTCGCCTCCTTCGGGATCAGCGTAATGGTCAAAGGTTTGCAGCCCACACTTGCAAGGTGTTCCTGCCACGAGTGTTGGTCTGATGCGTTTTGAAGTTGCCGAACTCGCGCTGTGTTTAACCGGGCGTGGGTCACGTCCACGGGGTGGTTCACAGTCATAGCAGTCACAGTCACGAGGGTGACCGTCTGTATATGCTGCCCCATGACTGTACTCCTTATCATACCAGCCGCCGGAGTACGACTTTGGCAGGGTCTTCCTGGTTAACTTCGAGTACTTGCTGCTTTGCTGACGTGCGTACCGCCTATCCGCAACGTCTTGTACCCGCACAGCGGTACAGACTTTGCAGCAGCATCTTGCACAGTCATGCACCTCGTACAAAGGCTCGGGGTGCGGCCACGATGAGCGACCGCTCGGTATTTCAGTCTCTTGCCGGTATCCTCCACGTTTGGTGTGCAGTAAGTTTGTGATCTTTGTGTGTCGGTCAGGATATGCCATTGGTGTTGGTTGTGGCTGACCACCGTGGAGAAGACTATTTGTAGGACCGTCTAGGGTAGCGCGGAAGTGCATCCTTTGCGCTGCAGAGTGCCCGCCCTTCTCACATCTCCTTTGGTCTTCGTCAACCAGCTTTCCAACGTCAAGATACGCCAAGGTGAAATAACCGAAATTCAGCTCGGCTGGCGTCGTGTCGAAGGTGTTCCCATCCACCCGCACCGGCAGACACGTGATGGATGACACAGGACGTGGCCATAAAGCACAACTTGTAGGCTGAAACAGAGCACAGACAAAGAGGAGGAAGAGGGGAGGATGGAGGGTGGACGTTTGAACTTGCTTAGCCCCCTTCGAAGCTGACGAGCAGAGCGAGCAGAGCTCGAAGCTGCCTTTGGGCGGTTTGGGCGAAACTGCCCGAAATGCCAAAAGACGCAGGCGGCTAGCAAGCTCCTAGCACATCGCTTGCAACTCGCCGCGCGTCGTCTCTCGTGAG
Organism: Holtermannia corniformis; assembly: GCA_001599935.1. Taxonomy (NCBI): domain Eukaryota; kingdom Fungi; phylum Basidiomycota; class Tremellomycetes; order Holtermanniales; genus Holtermannia; species Holtermannia corniformis. The sequence goes on along the minus strand of BCIJ01000016.1, from coordinate 5,634 downwards.
CCGAGCCTAGGTGTTGGGCTTTGACTGGACACTCGCCGCTCGGCCAGGCGCTCCTGGGCGGGCGGGAGTGATTTGACTCGCTCAGAGAGATTCCGCTGTCTAACTACGCATGAAAGTTTGCATTACGACTGTCACGCCTATGGCTGTGCCACGTGCGGGATGCGAGGAGACCGCCTCGCCAAGTGCCACTGGTGCTATCGCACCACTGTCTGTGCGCTGCGGCGGTGCGGCCGCGCCTGCGCGCGCCCTTTGTTTCTCTCGTCTCTTGTTGTATCTCCATCGCTCGAATATTATAGTGTTCATCCTATTCTCTCTCGTCGATCCTCCAGAGCCCTCGAGTGCGGAACTTAGCTTTCCGCATCGCGCGATCTAGAGTCCCGCTTTCCCGAGGCCGATCGCCGCGTCGATCTCGCCTCTTCCCTTCGGGCTATCGCCTTCTCTCGGCGAAGCCCTCACAACGACGCCCTTACCAGGCTACAAGTTAGGAGACTGCGCGCCCTTGGCTCCTGCAACACCATGTGTCAAGCTCGGAGGCTTGTGGCTGGAGGAGGACTCGGCAGCACTAGTAGATGTATAGCCTAAGCTACCAGTAGGTACAAGGTGGCAAAGGTGAAAGAAGAGTGTGAGACCAGTGAAGAGAAGGGAGGGGAAAGTCCAAGCTTAAGTAGTTCTGCTGGGGAGTTTCCCCTAGTCAGGCTGACTCAGGCTTGGTGGAGGTCTGTGGGAAATCCCTCAGTGGCAACCAATGAAAAAAGAGCAAAAAGGTTTGGGGAAGTTGTTAGGGCTAGCCCCAGGAGGATTCAGGGTGGCGACGAGGTCCCGTTGGTGAAGTAAATCAGTCGCGTTGGTGTAGTTGACGACTGGCGATCGCTGGCGATCGCTGGGAAAAGTGATGGGCAAGTAGAGTAACGAGTAATGGGCAAGACGAGGACCAGGAAGCGGCCTCGGGAGTCTAGGGTAGCCTTTGCTTAGAACCTATGATTAAAGCTCTCGAAGACTCGAGCTTGTACAATTGTTCGACAAGTCCCCGCCGCGGCACTGCCCGCGGCCAATTCCCCGTAATCCCCAACCCCTCCGTAACCCCTCTTGTCCCGTCGCCTGGCCCGTAACAGAAGTTCCTGGTTGGGGATGGAACCAGGGATGTGATGTGATTGGTTGTTAAATGCCTCAAAATGCCTCAGTGGCAGTGTGGCAGTGTGGCAGTGTGGCAGAAAGG
>BCIJ01000015.1:507468-529184 GCA_001599935.1 Holtermannia corniformis | reverse complement strand
CCATTCGTCGAGTGTCGCTCAGCGGCCTACTCTACACATGCAGAGGCCTCGTCTGCCGCCACTTATCCTGCCCGAGCTGACCTCTTTAGAACATGTCACTCAACGCCACCACGACCCTGTACCCGCGGCTGATCACCGCGCTGCACTCGCTCCCGCCCTCGCCGTACCGCCCAAAGCCAGCGATGCAGCTCGGCGAAGCGCTGCAGGGGTTTGTCGACCGCGCGTTTGATTTCCCCGGGCCATCCGATGGCGCCAAGGAGTTGAGCGCCGGCGGACTCCAGCTGCCATCGGCCGAAACGCTCGATGCGGCCGTCGCCAAGCTCTCGCCTGTTGATCTCGAGCGCGCCGAGGGCATGCTGAGTGTGATTGAACGGTTAAAGGGGGACGCTGCGTTGACAGAGGTGGGTCAGAGATCGGACGACCGCGCTGACGTGGCTAGTATCCGCCGACGGCGTCGACGCTGTCACCACCGCACGACCCGCACTTTTACACTCGGTTGTACGATGGTATCCTTAAGAGCCAGCGGGGAGAGGGCCGGAGTTGGGTTCGAAAGTTTTTCCAGCTGCGAGGGGATGCGTGATGCCACTTTGCGTTGCGCCTATTTCGGTGCCTATTGCAGCCACCCGAGCCTACACATGCGCCTATTGCAGAAGTTGCGGAAGCCTAACTCGCGCGCCTACCGCAGCAACGACGAGTTTCGCCCCATCGACTCGACGGCGTCTTGAACATCTTGATCACCATCAGCAGCGGTCGAGCTCTTGCTTGCAAGTCAGCGTAGGAGAAAGCCACAGTCCGTACGATCCCAACGAGCCCAAGATCACGACTCGAAACCCAGCCGAGACCCCGCATGCTTTGCTAGTGTGACCATGTTCATCCCGCCGTCCACTCCCACCGCGACGCACGCTCAACCGCAGGCAGAAGCAGGGCCATCGCGGCCGCCTTGGCAGCACCAGTACAATGGCATGATCCCGCCGAATCAGCCTTACTATCCGCAGGCGGGGCCGAGCTACGCCGGAAGAATACCGCCTCGGTACGATTACGCTCCTCAGCCGCCGTATTATCACCCAGCGTACAGGCCGCAGCACCAGCAGCAGCCAATGAGCCATCTGCACTACCACCCGATCCAGCAGCAGTACCCTCACCCGCCCGTGCAGCAGCAGCCTCAGCCTCCACCTGAACCGCCGGTCGAGCCCGTCCAGGCATCCACCACGACGTTGAACCCGGCAGCGCAGGGGTTCACGTACGCCCCGAAAACACCAGCGGCAGAACCAGTCTATGCGTCGGTCACCCATCCACCGTACAACCCGGCCCCGATCCCACCCCACGTCGCAATGATGTACCAGGGCTATCCGCCAATGATGCTCGGCATGAACCCGTATCAGTACCCGTATCCTGTCCAGCACTATCATCAGATGCCTGTCCCGCCTCAGCCGAGCCAGGCGACAACGGCGAGTGGGCCGACCAGTGTCGCCGAATCGACACCGCCGACGACGGGAGCCAGTCCGGCCCTCAGTGCAGCGCAAGTCACTCCTACAAAAGCGCCGGTGGTCCTTGAGCCAGAAGCCGCGTCGGTGCCGGATGTTCAGCACGCAGTATCGTCACCCCCTGCACCCTATACGTACCTGTCCCACCCCGCGCCGAGCAGCTATGTCCTGTCCTCTCGCCGGCCGCAAGACCCCTCGACCGCACCGATCATGTCCTTTGGCACGCAGTCGACCATGCCGCAGAGGGTGCGCGAACAAGCGACGACGCTGCCGTCGGCTTTGACTGCAACTCGGCGGAGAGCGCGACCGGCACCGGGCAAGGCCATGGTGTTTGGCGTTGGCGTTGGCGAGGAGCAAGTGCGCGAGGTCAAGTTGGTCTTTGGCTCGATTGAGGCGGAAGAGTTGGAGGCGACACCGTCTACGCCGAATGTGGTGCCGCCGCCCGTATTGGACTCGACGCCGTCCCTCGCGCCAGCGCAAGCTGAAGAGGTAGCGACGGTGGCAGAACCGGAGCTCCCTGCGGCCGTTGCTGCTTCTGCTGCTCTTGCTCCTACTGCACCGGCCCCCGACATCTCTGCGCCTGTCACCGCTGCACCCATCCCTGCTGCCGCCACCCCTGCACCGGCACCGGCGCCTACCACTCCCGCACACATCACTGCCCCGCCAACATCCGCCCCGAAACCCGTCAGCTGGGCCTCGCTCGTCAAAAGCTCTTCCACTACACCCTCCGCCTCCACGTCCAAACCCGTTTCGACCGCCCCGACCGCCTCCGCATCACCCTCTGCCACCCCCGTCGAACCCGAAGCAGGCCCGTCGAAACCCAACGGCACACGCCCACCCGTCTTCAACTATGCTGCTGCGGCTGCACGCTCACCTGCCGAAGAGTTTGCGCGCTTGCTCAGCGAAGGCATTTTGCCGGATCAGGGCAAGGGTAAGGGTCGCGAGCGGACTGTCACGATCCCCCGTGGACTCGTCAACATGGGCAACATGTGCTTTGCCAACTCGGTGCGTTGCACGGATTGATTAGGCTAGGCTGACGCCTGCAGATCCTCCAAGTGCTCGTGTTCTGCACGCCTTTTGCACAGCTCTTCGAAGAGCTCGGCAAGCGCCTTCAGGCCGATCTAGCCCGGCGCACACCACTGGTCGAGGCTATGTAAGTCTGCGACAGGCACTGAATAATCTAACCCCGCAGGATCCTCTTTCTGCGCGAGTTTACCGTCACCCCCGCGGCCCCCACCGGCCACGCCAACGGCGACAAGCTCGACAGCACCGACGCGTTCCTGCCTGAAAACGTCTATGAAGCGATGAAGCTCAACAAGCGGTTCGACTCGATGCGCAGAGGGCACCAAGAGGACGCGGAAGAGTTTCTCGGTTTCTTTCTCAACACTCTGCACGAAGAGTTGCTGTTGCTCCACGCGCGCACGCAGCCGGCGACGAATGGGCCGAAAGTGCCAGCACCGACGACGGAGGGCGAGCACGAGGAGCGCGAGGTCGAGCGCCCGGTCAGCCCTGGCGCGGATGGCTGGCTAGAAGTGGGGAAAAAGCAAAAGACCAACGTTGTGCGGAATGTAAGTTGACCCAGTCTGGGCGTTGCTGACGGCAGACCGAGGCTAGGGAATCGGCCGTCTCGCGCATCTTTGGCGGCAAGCTGCGTTCGGTCTTGCATACGCCCGGGCAAAAAGACAGCGTCACGCTCGAGCCGTATCAGCCGCTCCAGCTTGATGTCGACCACCCTGCGGTCGTGACGCTTGCTGACGCGCTGCGGCACCTCAACGAGCCAGAGACCGTGCGCGACGTCTGGAGCGCGAGTCGCGGCGCCAACGTGGATGCGACAAAGCAAGTATACGTCGAGACGCTGCCACCTTGCTTGATCCTCCACCTCAAGCGGTTTGTGTATGACGCAAAGGAGCACCGCGTCGTCAAGCGCTCCAAGCCGATCGCGTACGGGACCGAGCTCGTCATCCCGCCAGGTGAGTCCATCCCACGCACACCCCCGCTGACAGACAGAAATCATCTCGCCTGCGCGCCGCAACACACAATCAACCAAATACAAGCTCTTTGGCGGTATGTCTCTCTCATCGTAGTACCGGCTAACCCACAGTCATCTACCACCACGGATCAACCGCTTCGGGTGGCCACTATACCGCCTGCGTCGCGCGCCAAGACGGCTCTGGGTGGATCCACCTCGACGACGAGTCGATCGCGCCCGTCCCGACGGACCAGGTTGTGATCTCGCGCGAGGCGGCGATTGAAGGCAAGGCGGGTGAAGTCGGGCTCGCAAGGAGAGAAAAGTGCGCGTATCTTGCTTTCTATCAGCGAGTCTAGCAATGCATTGCATGGTAGTGCAGACTGGCTGGTCTTGCTAGATTCGGTAGCGGCGGTTGCTACTTCTCCTAGCACTGCTCATGCGAGCGTCGTGCTAGAGCTGTCCCCGTGACGCGGATCCAGTCGCGCAGCGGTCTTCCCACCACTACAACCGTTGACAACAGCTTGGAGCGCTTCTTGATCACCGGAAGAACCCAGCTACTGTACTAGATCGCACAAGCGTCATCTCCCACCTCGCAGCAATCGATAGAACCCGACATGTCCTGGAATCAGTACCCCGGAGGCGGCCATCACAACCAGCCGCCGCCGCCGCCATGGGCCAACCAGCAGCCGCAAGTCCAGTCCCAGCGCCCAAACTCATGCTGATACATCGCAGAGGCTACGGCCAGCCGCCACCACCCCCGTTCCCGGGGTCCGTCGCGCACAAGTGCATGACTATGGCTGACGTAGTCATAGGGGAGGCTTCGGCGCACCGCCTCCACCGCCGAGCTTTGGCGGAAACGGCTACCAGCAGGGAGGCTACAATGCGCCTCCGCCTCCGCAGCAGCAGCAGCAGTATGGAGGGTATGTTGATGCGTCTCGAGAGCGGGCTGACGAGTTAGCTACGGCGGAGATGGGTATAACCCGGGTTATGGCGTGCCGACGGGTGCTCCTCCTCAGCAGCACTATGCGCAAACGTATGTTCGATCTGGGAGACTTGGGCTGACGGCAGTGGCGCGGGGTATAACCCGAACCAAGAGTATCAGCGCGCGAACCACCCGCCTGGAGGTGCACCCCGTAGGTCTGCCGTCGTGAATGAGCCGAGCTGACCGACAGATCGCCCACCGTCGCAGCAGCAGCACTATGGTCCACAGATGCAGGGCCAGGGCGGCGTGCAGCAGCCCTACTTTCAGTATTCGCAGTGTAGGTTAGCGCACGCGAGTTACCATACGCTGAACTGGCAGGCACCGGCAAGCGCAAGGCGCTTTGCGTAAGCTCTCCTCTCGCCGACCTTGCTGACTGCAGATCGGGATCAACTACGTCGGCACGAGTTCAGCGCTAGCCGGGTGTATCAACGACGCGCACAATGTGCAGAAATTCCTGATCGGTGAGTGCCCCCCGCGTGATCGCGCTAACGGTAGACCGCTACAAGTACCGATCGGAAGACATGGTCATGCTAACCGATGACGCGCGTAACCCGCGCCAGATCCCGACGCGCGCCAATATGCTTCAGGCGATGCGCTGGCTCGTGCAGGGTGCTCAGCCGAACGATAGTTTGTTCTTCCACTAGTGCGTTGCGGGGTGTGTGGGGCGCGCTGATGGTCAGTTCTGGTCACGGCGGGCAGACTAAGGATTTGAACGGTGACGAGGATGACGGCTATGATGAAGGTGGGTCGTCGTGTGTTTGCGTGAGCTGATCGCAGTCATCTACCCGCTCGATTTCAAGCAGGCAGGCCATATTGTTGATGATGAAAGTGAGTTTTCCTCTGGTTGAACCAGCTGACACCGTAGTGTGAGTTGCATCCGCCAAACGGCACTGACAATCAGCCACGACGTGCTCGTCAAGCCCCTTCCGGCCGGCTGCCGGCTGACCATGATCTTCGACTCGTGCCATTCCGGCACAGCGTCGGATCTACCCTACGTCTACTCGACCGAGGGGGTCATCAAGGAGCCCAACCTGCTCGCAGACGCCGGCCAGGGACTCCTCAACAGCGGCATGAGCTACCTCAAGTAGGTGGCGGCGCGCGTAGCTCGTACTGACAGCAGGGGCGACACGAGCGGCATGCTCAAGGGGCTCATGGGGTCAGTTTGGGCACTTGTGTGGAGCAACGGCGCTGATAGCATGTAGGATTGGCAAGCAGATGATGGGCAGTAACTCGGGCGCTGTGGAGCGCGCGCGCCAGACCAAGACTTCGCCCGCGGACTGTATCCAGTTTAGCGGCTGCAAGGATGACCAAACGGTGCGTTGGCGCTATCGTGTTCCGACCGTGTGCGGCCAACGTCTATTATGACTCCGCCTATCGCCGTGGCCTCTCCCGGCGCGCTACCCATTTTCTCCCAATGCGCTCCTCAATTTGACCTCTCGCGCGCCGTGCACTCCCCACTCGCTAACACGCCGCAGAGCGCCGACACTCAAGTCGCTTCCGTGGCCACCGGCGCAATGTCGTACGCGTTCATCGCCGCGCTCAACAAGTACCCCGAGCAGAGCTACAAGCAGCTTTTGAACACGATCCGGGACGAGCTCCGGAACAAGTACTCGCAGAAGCCGGTGCGCCGTGTGTGTGATCCTCTAACGCACCTGACACACGCAGCAACTGTCGGCTTCGCACCCGATTGACACCAACCTGCTGTTCATTTGCTAGTGGTCTGGTCTATGCAGTTTATACTATCGCTAAAGTTGGCCGCTTAACCCCCGCGCGATAACGCCGGATAACGCCGATCGCCGTTTCAAGGGGTTTGTACCTCCCTTTGCAACATTTCAACCGCATCAACGCTTTCTTCACTTTAACAACCAAGATCAATAGCAGCAATGCGTGCGTACGCGTACCGAGGGTGTAGGAGGGTGCTGATGCATCCGCGCTGCAGCTCCCAAGAAGCAAAAGGCGCAAAAGATGACGCTCGCCGACTTTGTGGCCGATCAGGGTGAGTCCGAGGAAGGCGTCGGGCGGAGTCTATCTCTACCGAGTTTGGTCTTCACGCTCGACGTGTCCTGCAAGGATTAGCGCTGACGAATCTTTCCTCGTTATCGTACATCTACATCACCTCGGATCGACCCAATCGCATTAAACCTCCCGCTCGCCAACCCGATACCATGACGCGTCGGGACTAATCCAACAGCCACAGGGTCGTGGGCAGACGAAGCTGACGATCTCCCAACGGCGCGTGAGTCCTTTGTCGGGGTTTGAAAGGGATCGGGCTGGACGCGGCGGTGAGATGTCTTGAGGGAGAAATTTTGGAACCGGACCACGGGCAAGATGTGTTGTCGGCCAGCCTCGCGAAACACCGCTGCTCGATCGCCATTCGAGGCTGTACGGTCGTAGCAACGATCGCCGACCTTGAAAACCCACGGGCCGCGTGTTCAGTGAGATCCAGTCGCTGCCCGGCACGCCGTTTAACCGGCCGGCTGCGACGTGCACTCGGCTTCGTTGTGCCCTTGTGAGTTTGATCCTTGTAGCCGTCTGGCTGCCGGTGATGGCCACATGAGCACGTATCGCTCGTGCTCGTCGTGTCAGTGGTTGGATCAACTGCTGCTTGTGTCGCCCTGACCGTCGCTTTACGGAGAGCACATCGACAAGACCGGGTCTGGAAGACGATCCTACGGAATGGCGGCCCGGACCTCATGAGTTTCAGAATCGCTGTCTTCGGTCGCACCCGAGTACCCTTATCATGCGGGTTGCGGATCACAGCGCGATGTGCTCGCACCAAAGGCTGCCATCGAGACGCCATTGTCACACGTGCTCACACCGCTGCGTCACAGTTCGGCGATCGAATACGATGGCTTGGCTTTGAGACGTGCTCTGCTGAACTTTATGTCGGCGTCTAGGTTGCTTCCGTACGAGGATCAACTGCTGCATCGACGCTGGGTCCCGCCCGGGGGTGGCCGCTTTGCCTGGCAGAATGTTCAAGTACGACAGTGACGGGCTTGCAATGATCACCTGTCTAGATCTAGGTCCGCGCTTCCTGCGCCGTAGCAGGCGCACCATGCCCTGCAGCTGTCATTCAGGTATTCACTGTCGGATAGCAGCGACGCAACAACATAGAACAATTGGCAGCCGGCTTGGCCGCGCTTGACTCACGCACATCACACTTGCCACACCCTGCACTCCGGCCAACTGCACTCGAGCAATGCTGACGACCCTAGCTGCGCCCAAGGACCCCAACGCGCTACGCCGCGGTGATCCCGGCTACTTTGAGAGCCGCCCGGCACTGGCAGACCGCGACCGGGGACCACCCCGTGATGAGCTCCCGATCCCAACCCGGCCGCCGTACACGGCGTTTGTCGGCAACCTCACGTTCGAGACGGGCGAGGGGGACCTCCAAGATTTCTTCACCGGCATTAGCGTGAGTCATCGTCTCGCAGACAGCGCTGACCTCAGACTGTATCGCACAAATTGATCAAGGACCACGACGGCAAGCCCAAGGGCTTTGGCTATGTCGAGTTTAGCGACCAGGACGGGCTCAAGTCGGCGCTCGAGATGACGGGTGGGCAACTGCTTGGGCGCACCGTGCGGATCAGCGTAGCCGAGCCTCGTAAGTTGACAATCGTGATTGAAATCGCTAATGTCAGCCACCTCCCGGAGCGGCGGCTTTGGCCCATCGCTCGCCGACGAGACGTCGCAATGGCGTCGTACCGGTCCCCTTCCTACCCCTGCCGCTTCGTCTCGTCCCGGACGGTCATTCGACAGCCCCCGTATCGACGAGGACCGCGACTGGTCGGCCGCGCGAGGCAGCAAGTTTGTCCCTGCGGCTGGTGCCCCGCGGCGCGAGTCTTCAGGCCCAGGCTTCCAGCGTGAAGGTCCTGGTGCCGATGATGCGAGCGCTTGGCGAAGTGCTCGGCCTCTTGACACTGGTCGTGAGGCACCGCCTCATCGCGGTCCGGCAGCTGTCAGCCCAGGCCTAGCGGACAGTGAGCAGACGTGGTCGCGAGGCTCACGATTCCGCGCTCCTGAACCGAGTCAGCCGAGAACGCCGACGACCGAGACGGAAGACCGCGACTGGCGTGGCGCACGCAAAGGTTCGACCTTGAACAGCCGGCAAGGCAGTGTCGATGGCGAGAGCAACCCCAACTCGCCGCAAATCACCCGGCGCGCGCTCAACCTGCTTCCTCGTACCGGCTCGACCACCTCGACCCCTCCTCCGGCAAGTGACGCCGGGTCGGCTTCGTCGGCCACCACGCCGGCCAAGGCGTCGCCGTTTGGCAACGCCAAGCCGATCGACACTGCCGCGCGTGAAGCCGAAGCGGCTGCGCGCATGGCCAAGCGCGAGGAAGAGCGCAAAGCGCGTGAAGAGGAGCGCAAGGCTGCAGCCAAAGCCAAGGCCGAACCTCGCGACCAGCCCAAGCGCGTCCACCCGTCGCGTGCCGACTCGCAAGAAAAGGTCGTCTCGCCTCCGCCAGTGAAAAAGGACTTGCCAAAGGAGAAGAAAGAGGTCCGCCCGGCGTTTAGCTTTGCCGCGGCCGCCCGGGCAGAAGGCGTCGTCGAGGACGCAGAGGTCGAAGAGGTCACAAACGGCGTCGACGGCGTCGCCGTCTAGTTGTAGGTCGTAGCGGCATGCATAGATATGACAAGACCAAGATTTCGTTTGATGTTGTTTGATCTCCTCTCCTCTCAGAACGCCGTTAACCTCCTCTCGCTTTCCTCTCAGCGCCGTCAGATCTTCTCTTGGATTGCTAGTGCTTGGAAATGGTGTGCGTTGCTGGCGTTGTTGGAATCAGCGCGATCGGGAAGCAGCAGTGACTGACCCCCGTGGCGTCACCCTCTCGATCCGCCTCCGCAACTCGGCTTCGCTGCAGCCCTCCTCCTCTATCCGTTTGCATGCTCGATGGATCATCAGGGGGTCGCGCGAGGCATAAGCACCTTCAAGGATGCAGAGGTAGGGGTTGATAGTTATTCTGATTTCGTCGGCCATTTTGCCAAAAAAATACCATTGGGGAGATGCCAATGCCTCCCGGCGAGGGTCGTCCTCGGGCAGCAGGTGGAGCACATGACGAACGTATTCGTTGTAGCGTATAGTCATATACCGGGCAAAGAATGAGTAGATTGTGTACATGGGGATGTCGGTGGGTTTCCAGGGGTAACGGGCTCGGTCGCGCATCGGGCAGCCTGCTTGTTCCATTTTCCGGTCAATCTCGAGATGCACGTCGGGAGGCGCGTCGAAAAACTCCATTGGATCCGGGAGGAAAGGGCCAGACCAGCCAGGCTGTGAGATGTGAACGGTTGGGTGATGTGTTTCTGCACGTACGTGAGACGAGTCGACCGTGGGCGTTGGCGTTGGCGGTTGTGGTGACAGGGATGAGTAGTACCAAAAGACACTGCCGACGAGTCTCTGAAGAGCGCCAGTCGGTTGCTGAACCAGTCTTCGGAGCAGCGCAAGCGGCGCGAGTACCAGATGGCAGATTAATCTGAAGAGCATGTCGTTGCGAGAAGAGGGGAACGGCGAACGAGTCTGATGACATCTAAATGGCCAGTCACGTGACAGTGGCTTCTCGACTGGTTCGAGGCGGGTCGCCCGCTCCAGGCGGAATGCAAACATGGATTTGCAGGAGTACTGAGTCCCGGAACGTCCCGTTGTACATCACAACCGCCATGTCCTCCCTGACCACCCCCACCCATCCTTCTCGCAAACCTTATCCTACACCAGAACTCGCTCAGGATGTAGCTCGAGTACGCTTCAACGGGCACCGTCAACTTCAAGAGCGCATCGACCGCAGGGGCCGCATAATGGTCGCTATCGTCGAGAAGAGCGGTCTCATGGCAGAAGAGGAGTGCTGGGCGTTTGTCGAAGACTTGGACGAGTTTCCAGTTAGTATTGATGGGCTCGAGGCAAAGCACTCTCGGGATATAGCACCGGTGAGTTCGTGCGGAGAGGTTTGAACAGCGACTGATGCACTCAGGCTCTCGCCGTGGCCGTGCGTGAGGTCTGGGACGGTCATCGCCTAGACCCCAACAACCCGCGGTATCCCAACTACCCATACATCGCACCTGCCTCCTACAACCACAAGGGTTCAACCCCTCGTGAGGTACACCATTGGGCCGAGCGGGCGCGCGACATCGCAAACGGGGCTGCGCATGATTGTACTCGGCAGCAATTTGCGCAAATTATTCTCTGGTGCTTGGGCTCCAGCTGGGTCCCATTCCAAGGCAAGTGGACTTTAGCACCCGAACAGCACACACTCCTCAACGGAGTCATGTCACAGGCGATCACTAGAGGGCTGTGCGATGCGGTATGTGAGCTCTCGCCTATACTGCTGGGATCCTAGTAGTCTGACGCTGCGCAGAATGACGACGTTGAGGTTGCACTGCAAAAGATTGATCCACAGACGTGGGAGGAGGTGTTAACAACGATTATCTAGGTTCTTGCAGTGCTGTATCTTCTATAATGGTGCATATGCTTGTGATTGGTATCGTTGGCGAATGAACAGCTCAAGACAAACATTGCCTGGTTTTGTAACGCTCTCGTACAACTCAATTGGACACTGTGATGGAATCGGACACGGGACGTTGGGTGATGACGATGAGACGAGGTCTTTCTGCGACCCCTTTGACCATAAAAAGCGCAGGCTCGCGGTGCTGTCGTGTGTTCCAAACTACCTATGCTCACCCAGCTCCCCGTAGGACATCAATATCATCAAACTCGTGTAGTAGATCTCTGTATCATCGTCCAACTCCATAGATCTTCTCGGGTTGCAGTTGTGCTAGCTGATGGGCACTACGTCGCACTGTCAGTCGACAAGCAGCAAGAAGCCGATTGTACTCACCTGGACTTGGGTCGATCAGTCCAGGCTGGAGAGCCAAACTCATCTAGATGCTCGCTAGGGTCGTCATCGTCGAGACACTCGCTACAGTCGTCAGATTTGCCATACAGTGAGAGACTTGCAATCGCGTGGCTACCTTTTCAAGCTGTTGGTCCAGCTCTGCCCTCGGGTAGCCAATGTATTCGTCTTGCTCATGCAAGTCGACATCCTACCTTGGTCAATCCATGCTGAAGAGCCGGGCTCGTGGGAAAAGAGGTGCGCGCCGCTGGTCGTCAGCTTTGTCTTGCTGTGAGAGACTCACCCTCGTGAAGTCACCTCTTCAATCCTCTGGTCCAACTCTGCCGCGGTCACACTCCACTGCTGCTGACGAATAAACTTGAGCTCTTCCGGATCGACCGTCTCGACAGCCCACTGTAGCTGGGGCCGATCTTGCAGGCAATGTCATTCCCCATCTCGATGAAGAATTCCGCTGGATACTGCTTGACTGCTCGGCGTGGATCGTCCAAAGGTAACGGGCAATTGAGGCTGCTGTGGTGGTTAGCGCACGTACATGTACAAGGAGAATTGCCAAAGGTTCCAATGGGTCTTCGAAAGGTTGGCGCTCACGCGGGAAACGTACATCGTTGTAGAGAGGTCCGTTCAGTTGACCGAGTCTCGCAGTGGATTTCCGTAGGGGTATGAAAACAGTCTGTCGGATCCGGGAGGAACGGCCCAGACCAACCGTGCGCGGTCGGTCGTGACTCCTGATGGACGTGGGACTTGCACGTTTCATCTCTTGAGGGTAAAGGATGCAGCGGGTTGGCGATGCGCTGTCGGCAACACTTCCGGCTGCTAGACGTGAGCAACGTCGTCGAAGCAACGAGCACTCACCGCAGGCCTCTGAAGCAGCGCGTTCAACAGTACGATCCCACACCCCAGCAGAGCGACGCAGAGGAGCGCGAGGGGTCGATCGGTCAGCGACATGGTTGTGGATGTCTTGCGCCAAAGTCGGCGTTTATGTCAGCGACGGTGGATCAGCCTGTTGCGAGGAATGTGGAGACTGCCAAGTTGTGCATATCATCAACTGTGATCACTGGTCTGCCAAGCCTCCCTAATGAGATCACTCACACGTGCGGTAGATGGGCGTTGCTGAAATGTCAGCATGGTACGAGCAGTGCTGACAGTGACCAACCCTCGCGGCCGCACCCTCTCGATTCGCCGATTCAACTCGGCCTCGTCGCAGCCACGCCACTCGTTTTCTGACTGGACGTATTCGATGATTTCAGGATCGCCGGATCGTCGAGCGTTCTCCAATGGCTCGAGGTAGACTTCGATTGTCTTGAAAATCTCGTCCTTGATCGTTTGAAAGAAATCGGACGTGAACGTCTGTAGGATCGCTCGGCGAGGGTCGTCTAGAGGTAGAAGGAAGTGCAAATTCCAATGGTAGCTGGTGTAGCGTTCGTGCGAGTAGAAGGCGTAGGCGGTATAGATAGATGAAGATTTCTCATTGGGCCACCGCTGCCGAGGGTAGCAAGCCGTGTCCCACATAGGATGGCCGTGCTTGCGCATTTGCAGATCGATCTCGTAGTGGATGTCGGGAGGCGCATGGTAGAATTCCATGGGATCGGGCAGAAAGGGACCGGACCAACCAAACTGCGCTGTCAGCAACGACCAGCGTAGTAGATATCCTGCCCGCTCACGTATTGGACGCTCTTCAGAGTACTTGCAGGCTGTTTCTCTGACGTATAGGGCAGGACTTCGTCATTTGACCGAATTGACCGCGTCGCTCGTGCTGACTGGCCGCTGTCAGCAAGAGCGCTGATCGGACCACCCACGTACATTGAGCTTGCGCAAGAGGTAGTGAGAGAGCCAGAGTAAGCAGCAGAGGGCCACCGCGGTCATAAGGACAAGTGTCTGGATGCTGATGCACACCATGGTCGTTGCGGTTGAGGGACTGATGGCGGCGCGGCTATTGATTTCAACCGGCGCTCACCTGTCACGTGGTCGGTGTGGCGATACCGGGGCGTTGCCAGCGTGGATACGATCTCGAGTCTCATCCACTCGATTGACGCGGTCGTGTGGGACAACCTTGAAAAGCTGTAGGGGGAAGGGAGCTGTTGCATGTAGCGTATAAAGAGATACATACGTTGTATGTGAGAGTCTCAGATCGAGCATGACGAGCTGAGAGCATCTATCGCACGATGTGTCACACAGCCACACTCGGGCTGCAGACACTCGGGCTGCAGCGGAAAAGTGTAACCCCCATGAAGCAAAGCCCAGATGCCGAGTGGCCCGTGGGGCATATGAGATTGCGGCTGCTCAGCGGCTCGTGGTGACATACGCAAGGCATGGTACAATCTGCTGTGGTACCAGAGACCTGCCAAGCCTGCGTCGCAGACGCGGTGCATGTACTCAACGATCGGAGCAGCTGAGATGCTCAGTAGCACCGTCAACCGGTCCCAACGACGACTATGCAGCGTACTAGTGCACTTGACCGCTCCAACGCGTGCATCGCGTTTTGTAAATATTACCGTCCTTCCATGTAGCTTTCATACTGCGACATGGTGAGATCACGCTGCAGGAACACAATGAGCATATGCACGGTGTCCGAGTACGGCGGCTCAAAGAGCTAGCACCGTATATGGAAGATCCTCGCTGCCGGAGTCGCCCAGGCGACTGACTGTCTCGTGCATCCGGCAAAGCGCACTTGTGCACACCGCTTCCGCCTCATCAGCAGGCGTCGTTGTGGCTCCGGCTGACTGCTAGATGTTTTGTGCACTCAAGGCCAACGAGCAGTGTCATGTCATATGAGTGCCGACGAGCAGCGGTCTTCAGATATCACCGGCGACAGCGCTCGAGGATGAGTGTACCGGTTATAGTGCGCAGACAGCGCGCTGCATCCCACACACGAAATGAGCTTATCAATGTATAACGCAACGCATGTACTGTACTACACACTGACTGAAAGTTGCTGTATCATACGTGGCTCTGAATCTCACGCGAGCTCGACACATCGGTCCATTCAGTCGGCAAGAGATCGCCTCATGCATTCAACTTGCGTACCCCTTCATCAGCCGGACCGACGGAATATCGACACTGTCCATCGACTGCCTGACCGAGTCACCCGAAAGAGCAGCTGCGTGTGACCCCTACGGCAGAATAGGTTGTGCGCGTGGTCCAGCTTCAGCTGACAAGTCGCAGGCTGGCACAATCAAGGGACATGTCAAGCGATCGACGAGAGATGGGTGCAGTGCTGCACTGCCGAGCAGTGTAGAGGAATCTACCAGTGTGGAGAGGCTGTCACGAATGCCCCGCCACCAAGCGGACCCGAGACATGGGTGGCTACTGTCGTGTAACCCCCAGCAACGACCACCACCATGACCATTCCCCTTGCACCTCGCCTTGTCAACATTCCCGACCGCATCCTCGCCGTCCTCGTCGTCATCGAGCGCAGTCACCTCGATCGTGCTCTGCAGCTCTTCGAGAGGAACAGCCGAACTGTAGCAGCCGGCGAGACACTCACCAGGGATGATGTCGACGAGCCGACATACCACCTCGAGCAGCTCCGTCTGGTTATGCGTGCGATCGACACCCGGTACTCGTTCCTGATGGAGCTGGTGGGTCTTGAACTGATCCTTCGGTGCTGACGAAAGATCTAGTAAGCCGCTTGGAGCGCCATCGAGGAGCACATCGAAGGCACGGACCACGTCGCCACACGTCGCCACGTCGCACAGCTGCTCGTCAACAGCCTCGGACCGAGTTGGAAGCCATTCGAGACGGTCGAGCCCGCCGATCCACATCGGTTCGACGTCCTTGTCCGGTTTGCGGTGTCCCGTCGCTTGCATCCACATGTGGAATGCAGCCGCTTGACCTGACCTTACAACTACAGGACGACTGCTTTGAGGACCAGCTGCGCATGATTGACGGGCAGACGTGGCCTGAGGCCATGTCGTTGAGCTCGTGAGGTTCGGTGAAGAGGGTTTGATTGTCTGATTGGGATGCACTGTGAAATGTATTCGTCGGCCGTTCAAAGACAATCTGCTCGGCACTCACCTGCATCCACGCAAGTGCTGACAGCTCACCACCGGGTTTTCTCATTGAGAGTTACTCTCGTCGTGAGATCGCACCGCAAAGCTTGAGATCGCACAGGCAATGTGAAACGCTGCTGAAACGCGAAACGTCCACCCAAACTCAAAGTGTAGAGGTCGTGCAGAGTGTAAGATGCCAGTGGGTGGATGAGATGATGACAACAGTCGAGCTCGTTGCACCGAGTGAGGCCAGTGCGACACTTTGCTTGTCGCCACCGGGATGTTACCGGCCATCACCATCCACCATGAACATTGGCCAAAAGCTCGTCGTACTCGGCCTCGTGCAAGAGGTTCGTCGTAGACTGCAGAGGATCTGCTAACGCCCATAGTGGTGCGAAGAGTAGCTGAACCAAGTCGAGGCCGAGCTGGACGACTTTCAGCACCAAACTTGCGTCAAGCGATTCAACCGCTGCAGCCGAGTTCGCGATAGGATCGACGATGCACTAGAGGAGATTGCAGAGGCCGACCCTAATGGATATGACGAGTGGGTTGCGGCTTATCGATAGTACGCTGACGAGCAACTTTTACGAGCGAGCGATGCCCGAGAACCCTCACATCTGGGAGAGCACTACACCGTACAAGTGGCTCGAGCGCATCTGGGTCACGAAGAAGCGTGCAATCGAGATGCACGTCGACTGGTGGTGCCAAGCTGTATGGAATCGAGATTCCTATCGGATTCATGGTACGTTTTCGATCCGTTGAGATCGCGCTGAGCCGGCCAGAAACGCACGTACCCACTCAGGCAATTGATGGTACGCACGAATCTGTGCTCCAGCGTACTCATGCCGTACAGAAACAAGCGGTCATCGATTTTCTGACGGAGATCCGAGGCTTCGACAGTCTCATGCAAGCGACTTTGGATGCTGACGTGCGTGCTGGCCAATTGGGGCTGACTCTCGCAGAACGCGGCTTACACTCTTTAGGACGAAGGCTGCCATCTCCGCTGGGAGATCAAAAAGCTCGAGGTTTGTCTGTTGTGCTCCGGGACAGCGCTGACGGGAAATGGATCTGGTAGCGGCAAGTGGTCGCATGCCGGCTGTAAATTTGGGTATCACAGCAATCACTGTACATCCCGAGTCTGATCTACCAGCGGCATTCCCTACTTGTTGCCACGACGAGCCTTAGCCTTGTCGGCGCCTTCGCGCGGGTCATCGGCCCACTGCTGCCCTCTTCAACCGCCCTGCTCGCAGCCTCCTTGGCCGACATCTTCCCATTCTGCGCCTGCGCTTCGGCCCTCGCATTCTGCTCGACGCACGCCAAAGGGTCAAAGGCAGTCATCGCCTCGTCGCCGTCGTCTCGAGCCTTTCCTGACGTGCCTCGAGGATGTCGCGAACGACCCGTGGGTCGATGCCCAGCAGTGCCCCCTTGAGCACGTAGAGGTTTCCAGGGTGCATTGCGGCGATTTCACGAAGAATTTAGTCAAGGAAGGACGCGAGATCATTGTGCGGGTGCGCAATGACGTTTCGCTGGTTCTCTCTGGCCTTGGCCCTCGGGTTTTTGTTCCTCTTCGGCGAAGAAGCGCTCGAAGCCGTTGACGATTTCTGCCAATTGTCATTATCGCGCCTACTTCGACCGCTTGAACGCACGCAACGCTAGAGCAAGGAGGCATCGGTGCTGGAAGGGTTTGTAGTGGGTGCCTTTGCCTTTGCGAGAAGATGGGAGGCCGAGTGGGCGAGTACGGGAAAATACGCTGGGTCGCGCGCTTCCTTTTCCTCCCGAGTTGCGCGTCAGTCAGCGTCGGTGCAGCAAGCGGTGCCTCGGATTGACCTTGAGGAGCGTCACCTCTCTCCTCAGCGTCGCATTCGCCTGGTCGATCTGGTAGTAGAACGACTCCAGCCTGGCGTCTATCTTGCGCTGGTAATCTTCCGTCTGGCGCTTTGGCTCTGCGTCGACGAGACGCCGAGCGGCTTCGAGCATCAGGTCGGCATCTTTCTCGTCTGTCGACGAGAGCTTGAAATCCTCGTTGGCGACGGCGGTTTCACCGGCTGGTTCGGACGTCGTAAGGTCGGTCGCGGCGGCGGTGGTCGATTCCTCGTTGGAGGAGGACCCGTTGGCGGTGGGGTCGAGACCGTCGTTGGCAGGGTCTGCATTCGATTGGGTGTTCTTTGTCTTGACCGCCGCAGTCTTTACCGCGTTGAGTGCAGTTTTTTGGGAGCGTCGCTGATCAACAACGTCAGCAGCCATCTCGATGGGATGAGGTTTCTACTGTGTTGTCGCAAGTGAAGCGGTAGAGTAAGAAGAGGTGGTGGCTGTCTGATGAAGCACGGGCCTCGCCAAGTCGATCGGCGTTGGGACGACATGGAGTTGTCACTGCTCTCTCGCGGCCGTTGGACGCTGCACACACTGTCTGTATGCGTAGCACCATCAGCAGGCTCGTAAGACTCCGGCTGAGGCGCTGCAGGGTTGTACTCTATAGCCCGTGTTCCAATGCATCAGCACCCGGACGCTCCGCACGACATGAACCACAATCGGGTGCACGTCACCGTTCAAACACGCCCAAGGCATAAGATATCATCCAGCTCGTGTAATAGATCTCCGTGTGTCCTGTCCATCTTTCTAGTCCTCTCAGATCACGGTCAAAACCGGTGCTACCTCACTGGTAGCATCATTTATCCACCTCTGCCTCGGTCATTCAGTGGGCTCGCGGTAAAGGAGATGCGCGCCCCTGTTCGTCAGCCTTGCCGCGTCTGAGAAACAGACTCACCCTCGCGGAATCATCTCCTCGATCTGTCGGTACACATCAAGTTGTCGAATCGACTCGAGAGCGTCCGGATCGCCAGTATCCATCAAAACCCGGTCCACCTGGTCGAGATAGTCCGTTAAAGGCATCATCTCAGTTGCCAGGTCGATAAGAGTCCTGTTTGAGTACTGTTCGAGGAGCACCCTTCGCGGATCGTCCTTTGCCAAAAAGCAGAACATTAGACTGTCGCGGTATTCGGCGTAGCGGAGGAACATGTACGAAGCATATTGGGCAAGAACATCGAAACGTTTTTCGCCCATTTCGCGCTCGCGCGGGAATCGCACATTGTCGTCAAGAGGTGAGTCTAGTCGACCGAGTTGGCTTAAGTGTCGATCAATCTCGTAATGGGTTTCGGTAGAGGCATGAAAAAAGTCCATCGGATCCGGGACGAATGGGCCAGACCAGCCGGGCTGCAGCGATCAGCGGGGGTCGTACATGGGTCTTGTGGAGACTGACACGTTTCGAGTCCTTTATGGGGACCGTTGCAACTGCCTGGCTCTGCGCCGTCGGCAACACCGCGGGTTCCTGATCGTTAGCCAATGCCGATATCAGACGGAACAGTGACTCACAGCAAGTCCTCGGATCTTGGCCACCAAGAGCCCAGCCACGAATCCGAGCAGAGCGTCGCAAACGAGCGCAAGTGTGTGATTGCTGGTCAATGCCATCGTGGTCGTTGGGTGTTTGAGCAAGTGGGCTGTAACGAAGTCTCGGAAGCGAAATGCGGGCATTGGTCGCGTGTGAGTGACGACTAGTGGCGGGCAGGTTGTCAATACCCCCGGCCGTGACGCGACTCGGGCGTTCACAGAATCAGAGCAGGTATGCGCGTACCAGCACCAACAGTCTACCACCACCCTCAATCTACCACGATGTCGAGACGAGCGTTCTCATTGCCGCCACCGTCAACGGCAGGGTCAGCGAAACAAGCTGTATGCCGCGAAGCCGAATCTCTCCTCCAGGACATTCTCCAACGGCACGAGAGCATTCAAAGAGATGTGGATGCCGGAATTCCCCCTTCAAAGCAGGATGCCGATGCCCTCGTCGCCAGCGGTCGCCTGTTTGAGCTCTGGTACAGGCTTGAACAAGGCGTGTTGGACGCGCACATGGCCTCGGTGAGCACACGGCCACGTCCGATCAAGGAGCTGACCGGTGGTGTGGTAGACTCTGGACTTAGGCCTCAAAGGCGTCTGGGACTTTCTGCGCCTCGTCGACCCTCAGTCCGGCAAACCGGTACCCTTGTTCAATTATCCGCCATTGGCGTCTACCAAGTACACCGGCAGTTCAACCGCGGCTCAAGCCCACCACGCCGCGGAGAAGCTGCGCCTGGTGGCCAACGACGCAGTGCATCCGTTAGACCCGCGCAACGTGGCGCTGAACCTGGTAAGGTTGCTCAAGCCTGGGTGGCAACCTTTTACGCCCTTTCACATCCCGCCCAACGATCATCCCACTTTCAACGCTCTGATAACTGTTGCCATTGCGCAACGGTGGTGCAAGGCGGTAAGTGGAATAGACACAGACGTGTATCACGAGCTAATCGTGTGTCGTCGTAGTCTGATCCGTTTGAGATACAGTTGGGCGACATTGACGCAGTCGTGCATAACTGCGCGAAGAGGCCTTGAGGGTTCATACCTTGCTGTTGTGCATAGAGGCGCTTGGCCTTTGGATGCATGACACTGCATCGCCGGCCACTTGTTTCCCAAAAATGACATTGAAGCGCTGCGATCCGAACACAGAGCCGGCCAGTATCGTCTATCATACCTATAGCCTGAAAACCTCTGACGGATTACGGACTCCGTAACAGATATACGGATCCGTACGATACGGATTTACGGATTTCCTAACGAGACGGACGCGACGGTGCAGGTCCTTACACGTCAGAAGCTAGTCTCACCCATCTGGGAAAACACACATCCATGTCAGCAGCCACACATGAAACCGCCGAATCCGTCGACCAAGACTGTCTCGTCGAGCTGCTCGAACATGTAGCCGCGCGTGGACAGTGCGACGAGACCCGCACTTACAACATGCGACTGTAGCTGACGTGACAGGCAAAGCTCATCGCGCTACTGATCAAACGGCTTGACAGGGCCAGCKGGTGCAGATTTTGCCACGCCCGTAGTGCAGGTCATTCAGCGCAGAGTACCTGTCCAAGTACTGAAGCCGAGACAACCCCCGAGATGGCAGTCTTCGCCCCAGTGGCGCAATCACCGACAACCACCAACATGCCCATTTCCACAACACTATCCCAGGCGGAGATCACGGCCCAATTCTTGCCTCTCCCTTGACCATCGAGCGCAGTCACTTTGCGGCATTGAGGCAATTGAAAGAGCCGCTGCGACGATCCGCGTACGCCAGCGAGCGACTCACCAAGGATCACATCCGCATGCTCCAATACCACTTGTCGCAGCTTGTCCCGACGGCCGAAGTGATCCAGGCGAGATACGAGATCTTGATGGAGCCCGTGAGTTTGGGAGGCGCCGAGCGATGCTGACGACAGACCTGGGAAGCCATTTTAAAGAATCTCGAGCGCACAAACCACGTCGCGACGCCTCGTCAAGCCACTCAGCTCGTCAACAGTCTGGGATCATAACAATTGGATCACAATGGCGACCGTGCGAGACGGTTGAGCATGCACACCCGTACGCGGTCAACGTCCTCGCTCGATGCGCCGTCTCGCGTGGGCTTTGCCGACAGGTGGGTCAGGGCCGCTCGTCATCGCTGACGCTGCACTTCGAAGACCGGTGGCAACAGGCGTGATTGTAATTTGCCATTGAGATGCACCTGTACTACAGGGCATCCGTCGACGGATTTTTGCTTACATAATCTGTCATACGGATCCGTAGCCTTTGAAATCCGTAACAGACGGATCCGTCAATGACGGACGGTACGGAATCCGTAATCCGTCAAGCCAAAAAACCCTCTTTACGGACGTGACGGATTCCGTAAAATCCGTAACATGTCTGCGTCTCTTGATACTTCGGGGGCTTGTCAGACAGTACAATACTGCTGGTTTCGTGATGGCTGCGCTTTCCTGGCATCCGTTTTTGGCGCAGTAAAAGACTGCGCTTGAAAGCAAGAAAACGCCGTAACGCCGAGAGGGGTTAGCCGTCCCTCAAGCCGTGAACGCTGGCTGGACTTGCAGCAGTGCATACAACCACCTCAACCACCAAAGACATCAGCTGCAGACCGACAGGATGAGTGGCAAGGAAGCTCGAGAGCTGGAGCAACAAGTGCTGCTCCTGGAATGGCGCTTTTCGTTGCCTGGTACGTCCTATCATGCATCTCGATCTGAATGCATTCCTTGACGTCTTCATACAGAGTTGCAGCGCGTCTATGGCTTTCAGGACGTCACTCAGTTCCACGCCAACACCGACCACGACCTCGCCAGCCAAATTGGGTCGTGGAAATCGTGCCTGCAGACGCTGCAGATGCATCTAAAAAATCACCCGGATCGATGGACGGCGCCTGCCGACAATGCAGCTCTACTTGGTAATCCGATGAGTGACGACGCGCTCAAAGCCTGGCAGAGGGCAACCAAGGAAGCCTACGCGGCTTGGCGTAAGATTACTGCGAACAAGAAAGTCAAACTAAGTGAGAGCTTGTACTGCGGTCGGATCGGTGCTAACAGTAAGCAGTCCGTCGACCTGATC
>BCIJ01000015.1:449931-491505 GCA_001599935.1 Holtermannia corniformis | reverse complement strand
GTGTTTCTCGCCGTCTGCAGCCGTCTGCAGCCGTCTCTGACATCTGCAGCGACCTCTGTCGAACCCGAACGGGCATTCTCGATGGGCGGCTTGACCGTCTCGTACCGCCGCCACAGGCTCAAGCGCGAGACGATTCGAGCCCTCATGTGTCTGGGCTCGTGGTCGAAGAAGGGCTTGCTGTCAGAGGACGACTGGCAGAAGTTCGAGGCTCAGCGACAGCGGACACGGTCGATTAGTCAAACGACGGTATCCGGGAGCATCAGGGCGGAATCTCCAGAGCCCGAGTGAGTGAATGGACGTGTGGTTGTATGCATAGTCTACTGTATCCATTGCAGCGGCAGAGCTATAGTCAGATGCAAGTTGTTGCTGCTCGGGTCGAAATCAGTATCCAAGGATCCGCGGAACCGAGGATATCCACGCGTATCCTTGTATCCTTAGACGCGCGGAAGGGATATCCGCGACACATGATCCTTGAGGATGCGGATACGGATAAGGATGTCTGTGCAGAGCGAGGATATCCCTCTCGAGGATAAGGATGCTCAAAAGGATATCCGCGCCACATTTTTTGCTTCCACTGAAGGATGCTAACTTTTGCCGATTGACACTGGACCGCAATGTCAGCAGTTGTTTTGCACCTTTTGCTACACAGTCGCATTCCACATACACGCGTTCCCTTTCCCATCTCCTTGTGCACACCAGGACTGGAGCGCGATCCAGCACTCTTGCCCTTCTTCTACATTATGACGAGACCGAGCGCACCGGGGCCTTTGAGGACCGCAGTGGCGTGATATTTGGGGTTCGTCCTTTCTGCGGCTACTCTTCCGAGCGCTCTGGCTGAGCCGGTGTCGGTCGACTCGCGACTCGTTCGCTCCGACGCGTCTTCCTGTACCAGGGCGTCCCGATCGAACTTGAACAATGGCAACCAGAACATCTCTGAAGGCGTCGAGGTTGTGAGCGGCCTGGGGGTGGATGCGGCGTTGCCGGTGGCGAGGGAGGCTTGAGAAGATGATGCTTGGTTTTGGTTGCTGGCGGATGGTTGTGTTGCGAATCCTTTCTAGACATTTCGAACGAGTTCTCACTGAGCGTTGTGGGCTTTGTATGAATCGGAGAGATGGAGGACGACGAGAAGGTGGTCGTCTGATGGAGCACGGGCCTGGTGGAAAATTCCTCGGTTCAGTAAAGACCGGTGCGAGAGTTGAGTCAATCACGACTGGGAATCAACTTTCAACCATAGCGCTCAGTGTTTTCATGCCTAGCATGTTCAGCATGGCCATACGAGTCAAGCGGAGAAAAACGGCAAGAACCAATCGCCTAGCGTGATGGAGAGTTGCGTTATGTAGTGTTCCACCGTCCGAGTCAGTCTTGCATCTGGGCCAAGGAATGCTGTGGAGTACAGGCTACCATAGAGTGGCCGAGACGATACAAATATAGTGTGCATGGGTCCTTTGAGCGCGGTGTGGATCAAGGTCAGGTCAGGTCACTTTCGACGTCACACTATCGATGACTAGGAGCGCCGGCACGGTGCAAAGTAGCCATGCGACGTGCACGAGCCGCGAAGGCGCTGGGTACTGTCAGGCAGCGCCTGATCGCTCGTGCAGCGTCCAACAGGTAGGGAACGAGACCCCAAGGCGGCCAAGTACACACCAACAGTGGTTGCGCAAGATGCTGAACCGAACTGCGCTCCTGCAGCGTCAGCGCAAAAGAATTCGCATCGCAGCCATCTGGGGAATGTGTGGGGTAGACTGCAGAGGCCTTGAGTAAATTTGGCCTCGGCGCGTCCAGTGCAAGAAACTTGTACCTCCCAGCCACACGACCACTCCTCGAGGCAGCTATCCGCACCGGCAGTCTCTACGGCCAACAGCGACGCCTGCTACGCTGCAGGTCTCGACGTTCCCGATTCGAACACTTGGTCTCAGAACGCCAAACCCGATCCCAACCTGCCGGACTCACCGTTATGCCACACCGAATGACTCGACTAATAGCGCAACCTAAACATTGGCATGAGCGTGTGGGAATGATCAGCCGCGGGACCCAGACTTGCCAAGCGCGTGTGGAGCGGACGTCGCTGGTACGAGGTCGAGTCAGCGATTGACAATCTACTCTCTTAGACTCTGGACTATCCTCTGATCCCTACGACACCACTGGGAGGCTGTGTCTTGCCGAGGATCGGGCTGCGCGATGCTCCTCGCGTCGGCCGTCACTCTGTAGCCTTCAATCACGAGGGTAGGTGCCGAGCGACGTCCCCGCACAGACAGCTGCGTGGACAGACAGTGTTGTCGCGCACCTCGCCCAGCGCTCGGTGTACACGGGCATTGCCTCGAACGGATCTCGTGTATGCCATAGCGTGCAGCTGAGTGCTGTCGACAACCCCATCGGTCGGGCGTGATGACCGGAGCGTCGGTGAGTGCCCTGGTTGTCGACTGCGGCCGCGAGGACCTGACCTGCCAGCAAGGATCACTATGGAGAAGAGCAGACTGGTCGTCGTCAGCTCGGTCTACCACGGCGCGCCGAGGACGTTGCGAGAGGCTGACTTGCCGTTCAGGCGATGCATGACCATTTCGCGTGGTGCGTGCTTGAGCCGACATTGAGCACAGACTGGACGGGGGTGCTGATGCTGCTGTGGATGCTGATGTCGATGAGAGAATACGCTGACAGATGCTGTAGCCGTTGACTGTTCTCAGGTTTTATCTAATCGGTTGGATCAGCACACCGCATGCTCGGATGGTGGGTAGCGGAAAGGGGGACAGGGCAAGCTCTGCACTCGCCATGATGATCACGGCTCGACGCATGTCGACACCGTCAAACCCTTGCCTACCTGCTCTTCAACTGGCATCCAGACAGGCCGTGGACGTCTCAGCTCGACGGCAGGCGTCCTAAGTACAGCAACAGACCGCGTTGGTGGTGGCGAGTCGACAAAGCGAAGACGCACGGACCGGGATCAACGTTTAGCTCGGATCCTTTGTTTCAAGTCGAACATCTATCGCGGGGCTCATCACGCTCCTTTCTTGGCCCTGCGATCGCTGCAGGATGACGACCACTCTCGAACTCATGGTCAAACTCGTCAGCCGGGCGGGAAGCAGTGGGCGTCTGGGCGTCGATCACGCAGCCACTGCGGCGGTACCTCAGGGGGTCGGTCGGGCGCAACACCGGGTGCTGCTGATCTCACCCAGGCAGATGGCGTCCAATGCGGGGCGGCCTGGAGCTAATTGAAGGAATCTGACGCGTACAGAATGCTTTGCGGCTTCGACGAGTTCCAAACCCGTGACGTCTATCTGGACAAAGACCGCGGGACGACGTGCCCGCGGCGTAACTGACATTACCGATACGACCGTAGCGCTGCCTCCCGCTTGAGACCAACGCTCCCGCGAAACTGGGCGGCCCTATAAGATGGCACGCCCGTCTGGACGCAACCATCGACAGCGACAGCGAACACGATCGTTCGCATTGTTGCATCGAGTGGAGCCATCAAGTGTACAAGGTCGACATGGTGCTGGACAAGACTCCGAAGCCACGCAATCCGAATGAGCCGCCCCGCAGGTGCTTTATATGCGACTCGACGGTATCGGTCAGTGCTTTTTCGTGGAATGACCCTCGCTGACGTGCACAGTGGCACCAATGGCGCCGAGTGGACGGCGAGAGAGTTTGTACCGCTTGCGGCCAGCGTAATGGCCGTAATGCGAAGAAGGCGTTGCCATCGGCCACCGGCGGAGCCGTAAGTCTTACCGCTCATGACCAAGCTGACGACGTAGAAGCCCAAGGCGAAGAAGGGCAAGGCGCCGGCAAAGCCGCGCAACGCGCCCAGCACGCGCCGCAACACTCGCCAGGCCGCTCGGCAAGAGATCCAGCCCGCTGCCAGCGGCTCGGGTTCGCAGGTGCGTACATCCTTGTCGCAAATATCGCTAACCAAAGTCGTCCGAGTCAACGAGTGCTGCGTCCGGGTCGGCAGGTCCTGAATCGGGGTCGTCGAATGCTGAAGCCGGATCTACGCGCAATCGCGTTGACGAGGTGCTGCCCGTGGTCGGGGTGATGACCGAGGAGGAGAAGAAGCTCAGGAAGGAGGCAGCAGAGGGCATGCTCTCGATGCTCTTCGGGCCCCACCGTGGCTAGGTATCGCTTGCAGGATCAAAGAGTTGTTTTCGAGATATGAAGTATTTGTATGCCTGCTCAGCGTGTGTGCATATCGCCACCATCATGAAAAAGATTGCGTTCCTGCGGGGGAAACGTACAGCATTGATATTGACGAGCCCGTCGATGACGTCAGACTGGTGGTGGGTGGTGCGCCGTACCGTGGGTGCTGGCGGCGAGTGGGTGGGACTGACGGCGTCAACTACTGGCGCACACTGAGCGAGTCTGGTTCGAGATGCGCAGGCGTCAGGTCAAGCCGTTCATCGACGCCGCCGAGAAGGGTCCCGACGCTCTGCTGGCACAGCACAAGGCACAAGGCAAGTGCATGGATACAATCTAGCTGACATTCCAGGAGTGGAAAGACATCGACATCGAGCGTGATCGAGTTGGCGAGCGTGAGTGATGGTGTTAGAGCCAGCTGACCCTACAGACTCGCGACCACGATCGTGTATGCATCTCTTGCTTCCTATCACCTCCGACACTGACCAGGCCCAGATGATCGAGCTCTCGCGCTAGGTGGGTCCGCCATCGTCAACCCTTGCCAACGTTGCAGCTCGGCATCACGTTCCGCTATGGTCAAGCGTCCAGTTATCTACTTCTCAAGATGCCAGCAGTGGCCAGCGAGGTGAGATCCGCCCGAGCCGGCCAAGGTCCTCGCCGCTGGTCGAGGTTGGAACACGTCAAGCGAGTCGTGCAAAGACTCGCACTGCGATCGAAGACTTTTTGGTTATCGTGCATGACGCTGAGTTGCACTACTATGACAGATCACACTCGAGCGGGCAGCGAACAGGATGTGCTTGTTGGCCGACGCCTCGGCTTGGCCGCCCTCGCCACGCACGGACCTCTGATGGGCTTTTGTTACTCCCCGGGTGCTACCGAGTTGCTACCGAGCTGCTAGCGATATCGAAACCCAGCATCATCTGCCTCCTGCGCTGTCACCACACAGTGTACTGCCGATGGAGCTGAAAGTCAGAAACAATATGCATCACCTCCGAGACCGGCAAAACGAGACATTGCGAGCTCACTTCTTAGCGAGCTTGTCCTTGCCCTTACCAGCCGCTTTCGAAGCCTTTGAACGTGTGATCGGCCCGTCGGACTCGACTTCGGCGTGTGAGCTCTTGATCTTGCCCTTGGCGCCAGCCGCGGTGGCTGCTGCCTTTGCCTTCGACTCGACCTTGACTTTGTCCTGGGGCGGCTCCTTTGCCTTTGCCTTCGAGCCCGCCGCCACCGAGCGCATCTCCACCACCTCGAGGTAGTGAAGCCCGTCAAACTCGACCGGCATTGAGTGCTCGTCATTCGCGGAAGCGAGCATGGCACCTTGCAGGCGATCCTCGAGAATTCGCCGCGCGACCGCTGGATCGATCGCCGCCAGTGCACGTATGATCACGAAAAGGTTGCTCGGCTGCATGGCGACGCTGTTGTCGAGGATACGATTGATGAACGTTGGCAAGTGGTTCTGCGGGTGGGCGTCATCATTGCGGTGGTGCAGCCCCGCGCCCTCTTTTGGGTTCTCCTGCGCCTCGAGGAACTTGAAGGAATGCACGATATCTATGATTGGCTTATTAGTCACTGCTGCTGGTCCGCACGGATCAAATTTGCAACACACTCACCGGTGTCGACCGTGGACTTGAGCAGACCGCGGACGGCTTCTTGGAGTGATGAGTGGGTCGAGCCGGTCTTGACTCCCTCCGCTTTTTCACTTGCAAGTAGGTGACAAGCGGCGTACGCGAGCACGGGAAAGGAGGCGCGGTCCAAGCTCATCTTTGCCACCTGTCAGAACGTCTTCAGTCACTGCGGCGTAAAATGGCTGGCTGATCTCACCTGCAAGCGCTTGATCTCGCCTTCGGGATCCTTGATCCTCTCGTCGAAATCGTCGCGCACGCTAGCCTGTATGTCCGCTTCGAGCTCCGACCGCTTGGCGGCAAACCACTGATCAAACCTGTGGTGCATCTCTCTTCGCGCGTTTGCTCGCGCCGCTCAAGCTCCTTATGAAGTACCGCTTGTGCCGCATCGAATGCAGCGCGCGCGAGGTACGACAGCTCGGTCTCATCGTTCGCGGTGGTGGTAGTCGTTGAGCCGAGGTTGGGGGGGCCGGCGCCGGCTGAGGGGGTCGCGGGAGTTTTGGCGTCTTGGCGAGTCTTGAGCTTCAGGTTACGCTCGAACTGCGCGACTTATTGGCTTTGACGCTGGTTCCAAAGGTCAGCCGCTGTTCTACGGAGCACCCGCCGGTCACTCACCCTTTGGATTTTCTCCATCTTTTGACCCGCTTTCGGACTCTCATTTTGCACACCCGTGGCTCCCCGCCTCTTCTTCATGATCACCAACCCGACTGAGCCTGCGTCCTTGATGATGGCTTCGGCTTCGTAGTCTGGGTTGGCGCGCTCGGCGGCGATCCGCCCCAGAGCGCGGGCCGAGCCTTGATCGGTCGGGTCGTGGACAGGCTGCTTGAGATCGTCGTCTTGGGTGACGACACCCCACTCGGTATGGCTCTCCCTGGTCGCCGGTGTCGTGATGTTGAGGCGGTGGGACGTGAGCAGGGCATTGCGAGTAGGGGGGACGATAGGGGTCGTCGAGATAGCGGCGACGGTGCTGGCGGAATCTGTATAGTCTGTCGAGCCTTGCACGCGCTTGACGCCGTCAGATGTGTTCTTACTCATGGTGAGAGGAGACTGGTGGGCGTAGTAGGTTGCGTGCGAGTGGTGCAAGTGTAGTAGAGGATGGGAAGGTGGTTGTTTGATGGAGCACGGGCCCGGTGGCAAATCCTCGGTCGAGCCAAGATTACGACCAGTCTGGTAGTGGAATCCGTGACATTCTTCGTGTGGCAGGTTGGTCGAGACGATTCGAATACTGCGTGCATGTGCTGCGGTCATCAGTCGTGATCTGCAATCATCATTTGCGCGCGCAGCCGATCTGATGCTGCCATCGGAGTTTCAAGATGCACTGACATGCAGCTGGTCAGTCGTGCTCGGGATCGGCAGCCGCATCGGTGCAGAACCGCGCGCAGAGAATTGGGCGGTTTTGGGCGAC
Organism: Holtermannia corniformis; assembly: GCA_001599935.1. Classification (NCBI taxonomy): domain Eukaryota; kingdom Fungi; phylum Basidiomycota; class Tremellomycetes; order Holtermanniales; genus Holtermannia; species Holtermannia corniformis. The sequence goes on along the minus strand of BCIJ01000015.1, from coordinate 484,353 downwards.
CGAAAACGTGCCAGGTAACTCCCGTACGCTCCTGCAGCGTACCAAACTCAGCCGATATGGGGATTCCAGCACTCGGCGAAGCCCTGGCAGCTATCTGTACATCCAAAATGTCTACCGCGGGTGCTCCAGAAGGCTCTCAGCAGCACGGAGATATTCTAGAGCACCATTCGCCTTTGCGCGACGTCCAGCGCATAAAGCTGCACCTTTCAGCGCGCGACTGGGCTGCTCCGAGGTGGCTTAGCCAGCCCCTTCATTTCTATCAGAGGATCCGGGTAGAGTGACATGCCAAGCAGCGTCAAGGCTCACACAGCGGCCAACACACGGATCTGTATCCTCTGGCCCCGCGAGTTGTCGCCAAAATGGTCAAGCGCACAACAGTTTGCGCGCAAGGACGGCGCAGACCGAGACGTCCTGGGGTATCTCACGCGGGCCAGCAGCGCCCAGTGCAAAGATCTGCTTCTCGCATCCCTCGCGCAGTTTCAAGAGGCTAATAGCACCGGGCACTCTCTGCGGATGCTTCTAAACGAGCTGCTGAGTAAAACGAGGAGATCCTAGAGTGCATTGCACGGGTACGCAGCGTCCAGCGCATAGACCTGCAGCTTCTAGCGCTTCCCAAGCGGCTGACTAAGTTGCGAGTGTCTTTGCCGGCGCCGGCGGACTGCATTCCTGCAACATACCTTCTCAAAACGCCACGCCCGTGCCACAACTGCTGAACTCACCGCTGGACCGGACCTTGCGCTCCAGAAGGATGTACGCAGCACGGATATGTTCTGGGGCGCCGTCCGCACGGCTGTAGCGTGCAGCACCTTTCCCCACGCCGTCGAGCAGCTTTGATGACGCTCACTCTGCACAGCAGTGTCTGCAGAAGGTGCCCCAGAAGGACAGGTGCAGCACGGGCTGTGTTGCGGCACACTCCGCGCCCCTGCAGCGCTCACCGCTGGAATCGCACCCCCAGTACGCAGCGCGAGAGAGCTATGGCTGCCCCAGCATTTCTGTGAGAGGTTCCGAGTAGAACGAAATGGCTCAGCGGAACATTTCGCACTCCTGCAGCGCCCAGCGCGAAAGGGTGTGCAGCTCTCGACCCTCGAGCAGTCGCAAAGACTCCAGCTATAGCAGTTCCCGCAGAATCAGCCGAGTGGGGCGGAGCTGTCGTGTGGCACCGGCAATATTCAGCGCGAAGATCTGCAGCTCCCAGCATGCGGCGCAGTCGCCCCGAGACACTCTGCTTGCTCTAGCACTATCTGCGAGACCGTCCGGATAGGATTGTGAGGTCTGGCAGCACAATGCGCAACCTTGCAGCATCCGATACATACAGGTCTGCATCTGCCACACCCCCGAGCAGTCGCGAAGAGACTAATCGCGTGCAAAATTCGGTGCCGAGCCGAACGATTTGTGGCACATTTCACTGTCCTACAGTGTCCAGCGCAAAAGACTGCACCCTGCATCGCGCGAAAAGCTTGGACGGCGCTTCAGAGGGCACTGCGCAGAACGGAGAAGTCCTGGAAGCTCTTGACACTCCTGTAGCGTCAAGCGCACAGATCTGCACCTCCCAGCGCAACGCGGCTGCCCCAAGGGGCTATGTCCGCCCCAGCATTTGTGAAAGGTTTCGGGTAGCATTACGCGCCAGGCCGCAGCCGACCGCAGTTGTAGCGTCCAAAACACAGAAACCAGTAGTCTCCAGTACTCAAAGAGGCCCCCGACGGCTACTTGTACACCAGCAGTGTCCGCGAATCCTGTTCCAGAAGATTCTGGGCAGAGCAGACATGTTTTGGTGCACCTTTGCGCTTGTGCAGCATCCATGGCAAATATCTGCATCTCCGGCGTGCGGACAGAGACTGTAAGCAGCTGATTAAGCTGCGGCAGTCTATGCCGGCTTCGACGGAGTGAATTTCCGCATCGTACTGGCTCGGACATTCCTTCTCGAATCGCCACACCTGATCCCGAACGGCTGAACTCACGTTGGACCATGTATCCCCGACGAATCCTGCCCGACCGAGGCGTTCTACCGAGACATTGAGCAATCGTACACTGAATGCAGCGTGGTCGTCTGGATGTATCGTCTGGGTGAGTCAGCGTTTGAAACGCTTGAACGTTCATGAGCGGGACTGACGGTTATTGCTGGCGGTAGGGACTGCGGAATGTTGCAATTTGCGTGTTGGGTCGAGGAGCGGCGGTCGGTGCAGGGCGCATTGACTTTCTTGCTTCGGCGAGCCGTGGAGTCGGTCTTGAGCCAAGCTCCACAGCACTAGCTGTGTGTGAGCCGTGCGAAGCAATTGCCGCGGCAAGCAGCATACCCAATGCTCACCTTCATACAGGAACTTCGCCTTCGATCAGATCTTAAACGGTTGGTCGCGTGCAGCCGAGCCCTTGAGACGAGCTGCTGAGCTTTGCGCGATGTTCAGAACGAGGCCGTGGGAATACACTGGTGAGTGAGGATCGCACTGCTTGCTGGGTCGAGGAGCGAACGTGTGCTGTGCTGGCTGCGTTGAACATGCCGGATTGATGCGCTGCGTCAACGCGAACTGTCGATGACGGCGTCGGGTGGGACACGCGTGAAGGCAGGGCGTGCAGTCGCAGCATCCCGCCTGACGCCCCCTTCGTCCACGGACATCACTTCGGAAGGGGTCGTGCTTTGTGGAGTGAGAACGAGTTCTTTCGACCAGGTCATCGAGTGGGCGTGTCGGTTCAGGCGTAGACCAGCCTCTAGAAGATTGATTGCTGCAGTGGGATGCACCGTTGAGTGAGGATCACGATGCGAAAGAGCGCACTGACCGTCGTCAGCCTTGTCCAACACCGGCACGATATGCGGGCCGGTACTCTGCCAGGGAGTGACGTACGGTTCAGGTCATGCTCTGCGAGAGCACGAGGTGCGTGCTGAAGGCAGTGGACGCAGGTCGGATGGATGTGCTGATGTCGAGAAAGGGGGTCCGATCCTGAAGTCGATGGCAAGCACCGCGGGCGGCTGCTGGTGCCTTTGGCTGCTTTCACCGTCTGTGGAAGTACTCCGATCAGCATTCCGCGTTCTGGGAGGCTCCAGATAGCCCATCAAAGCACTCACCAAGTCGATGACGGCCGGTGTTGCGACCGACCCCTGACGCTGGACGACCCCATTTTGATCCGTGCAAACCACCCGGTACGCTGCTCACAGTCAGTCTCGCGTTCGCTCAAGCTGATCGACATCGCACGCACGACAGGTGATACCATGGTCGTGTCGATGGTTGTTGTTTGCAGCTCGCACGGAGAAGAACGCACGGCCGGTCGACCAAGATTTGCACGGACCCCGTTTCAGGTCAAACATCTACGCCGAGTTGACTGCACTACCATTCGCCATGCTATCACTGCACGACGGCCAAGCAGTCCAACCACGACAGTCGGAACGTATCGAGCTCTACACGAGCTCGAGTGGTGCAGCTAACACGCGTTGCGTCGAACTGGCTGACTTGCGGCTATGATCGGCCAAGCTGATGGATCTGAACAGTCAAGCTGATGGACCTGACGACTCAAAGCTGATGGACCTGACGCGGCTCTGATTCACTCATCTTCACAGATCAGGCAAGTTGCTCACGCCCATCTCGCCCAGCTAGCGTCCTCGACGCGGCAAGCGGTGGTCTAGGCTAACGACGACGACGTAGGAGCCCAAAGCGAAGAAGCCGCGCAAGGCTTCACCGCCAGCCGACGCCCAGAGTGGCAAACGAGTCGCCAAGCTGCTCGTCGAACGGCTCGCCAAGGGACCGTCCGCATCCCGAAGCCACGCTCGGGATCCGCATCGAGCAGCCGGCAGCCGGGGGTTCAGGCTCAAGCAGCGCAGGCTCGAGCTCAAGCCCAGACTCGGGCTCAGGCTCGGGATCGCAGGTGCGTCCACTTGCCAGCAATAAAGCAGCGATCACCTAATGGCACAGCAGGCGGTTCCGCAAACGGCGCCGATCACGCCTAAAGTCAACTCGTCGCCGGACCACGTCGAGGCGGCGCTGCACGAGCCCGCGATGACGCCGGACGAGTTAGCGAGCGTGACCCGACATGTTGGAGGCTGGTGAGCAGTGATGAAGCGGTGGCGGGTGTCGAATAGCTTAAGAGTTGTTCCCGAGACATGCAAATTGTAAAATTGACCGCAAGTCGTTGACCTCGGCTTTGAGCTCTACTCTGCGTCTTCAGCAGCTCTGAACAACCATGACGATACGTAAGCGAGCGCAGCGTGCACCCAAGACGAATGGCGCAAGCAACGGCGGTAAAGCGAAGCAGAAGATTGGGGATGATGGTCTGCCGTACAAGTGTCCTGCATGTGGGACTACTACGACGGTGAGTCCCAGTCTCCACTGACCGCATGTGCATTGACGTCTCAAGGTCAACCAATGGCGCAAACTGAACGGGATCCTGTACTGCTCGAAATGTCAGCAGCGCCTAGCGCGCGACGCAAAGCGAAACGCTGCCGCCCTCCAACAGGCCGTTGAGAACGCAGCCGCCGCGCAGAACGCCAGTACGTCGGCACAGTCCCAAGTCGTGGCGTCGTCGCCGAGCCAAGATTCTTTCACGTCGGACTCGCCAAGCGAGGCCGGTAGTGCCGATGTGAGTGGCGAGCCGTCGTCGGCACAGTCCCAAGTCGTCGCGTCGTCGCCGAGCCAAGATTATCTCACGTCGGACTCGCAAAGCGAGGCCAGTAGTGCGGATGTGAGCGACGAGCCGTCGTCGCCGACAGCAACGACCACGCAGGACGCTACCGCAGAGCCAAAAGTGAGTCTTGGAGTTGGATCGCAGAGTCTGACATTGTAGCACACGCACGGGACCCGACTCGCCGCACGTAAAGCTGTGAGAACGGTGCTCGATCTGCCGAGCGAAAGCTGACGACGTTCAGCCCAAGTGATCGAGATCCGCGAGGCCGCTCGACCCGTTCTGTGCTTGACCCGTTGTTGTGACTTCCATGTAGACTGTTGAGAGCCCAAGTCGAGACCCTCGCCCACTGATCGAGATGGACATGGCGAGTTGTGCGCTGATCAGCACGCCATATCGAGCGCACTCGACTCGTCCTGCATCACTATTCAACTCGGTACAACACAGCAACCCACCCGGAAGAGGGTCGAATCGATAGCTGAGCTCGACCTCGTTCTCGACCCACGCCTCGGCTCGCCTGCTCTCGCCACGCACGGACCTCTGTTGACGTGGTGATGCTATACAGTTGCTAGAAGAGCCATCAAAGTCAAACGCCGATGATGATGCTGCGTCATCGACGGGATCCTCAACTGATTCACCACTGCACAACCACCACGCACAGCCATGACCGCTCCCGACTCTTCCATCTCGCCCTGCTGCGTCTCCGGCCGTACGTGCCCCCTCAGAAGCTTGCGCTAACAGCAGACATCCACGAGGGCACGCCCAAAGGCAACATCTCGACCGTTCACGGACTGCGCACGTACATTGCCGCCCCTTCGTCCGGGTCCAAAGCCAAGACCATCGTCTTCCTCGCCGACCTATTCGGGATCGACCTCGTCAACACCAAGCTTGTAGCTGATGAATGGGCCGAGAACGGGTTCTACGTCTATGTAGGTGTTGTCTCGGTCGATTGGGCTGACGGCAGGTGCCCGACTACTTTGAGGGCGATGCCGTCGACGTGAAATACCTCAAGACGATTGTGCCCAACCTGCGTGATCAGGAAAAGGCAACGGTCGTGTCGAAAGCGGCTGATACGGCCACGATGGGCGCCGTCGTCGGTCCTTGGGCCATCAAGCACCGCGAGGCCGGTGAGTCGCTGTCAAAGTATGTGTAGGCGCTCATGGCAGTCACGAAACCGTTGGTCGACAACTTTGTCAAAGCCGTCCGAGCCGATCCAGAAACGTGCGTGTGGCAAAGGTGATTGCGCTGACGACAGTGGCAAGCTCGGCACGATTGGATTCTGCTTTGGCGCTCGGTACTCGCTCTTGCTCGGGCAGGAGAGCAGCGAGGCCAAGGTTGAGTACGTTGACGGTCGACACGGATCTAGCTGACGCACAGCGCAATCGTCGCCTACCACCCGTCGTTCTTGGCCGTCCCAGCGGATATCGAGACGATCGACGTCCCGACCGCCATCATTGTCGGCGACAAGGATGCCAGTGCGTCTGCTCCTCTGGAACGCGCGCTAACACCACAGTGCTCTCGGTCGACCAAGCGCACCAAGCCGACGCGATCCTCGCCAAACGGCTCGGCGCAAAAACCCACCTCAAGATCTTTACCGACGCCGTGCACGGTTTCGCTGTCCGCGGCGACGACATGATTGCAAACGAGAAGCGTGACAAGGAGCAGGCGCTCAAAGAGGGCGTCGAGTTTTTCAATCGCTACTTTTAATGCATAACACTGTGGCTACGCTTTACGGTGGTTGATTGTCGCGGACGCTTGAGCAGTCGGCATGACGACTGTGGTGTGAGCGCGGTCGGTAGGGAAAGCACTCACAGAGCTCGGCGATTTGGACGTGATCGGGGCGCGACGCCGTCCACACAATCTCTTCGGCCACGTCGTCGCTATCTCGTCAATCCCTTCCATGCGTTGCAGTCAAGACAGCCACATACCCCGTCACTGCTTCGTCAGCCCCCTTTTCGCGTCTCAAATCGCTGCACTCACACGGCTGCAACCCCTTATAAACACTATCCGCCTTGCTCTGATCCCCCCGGAATCGCGTAACAGAGAACTCGGTCTCGACCATGCCGGGCTGGATCTCGGTCACGCGGATCGGGGTGTCGACGAGCTCTTTCATGAGAGAGTTGCCGAACGCGGCGACGGCGTGTTTGGTCGCGCAGTAGATGCTGCCGCCGACGTAGGCTTCGCGCCCGGCGACGGAGCCGAGGTTGATGATGTGCTGTGAGGTCAGCGGGGCGGGGGTGGGTGCGGTGGAGGTGGTGTGGCTGCGCTCAGCAGACCTCGCAGGTGGTTTGAAGGGGCACAGCTCGAGCAGTGGACTGCAGCGACGAGAGCTGCAAGAGTCTCACCGCATCAGAAGCCCATGCCGTCTCCATCCACTCGGCCCACTCGGTCCACTGAGTCCCTCACACTTGCCGCGCCAAACCCGAAAAAAGCACTCACCCCCCTCGCGCGCTGCTTGAACTCGCGCACGAAAATCTGCGTCAAGTTGATCAAGCCGAGCACTGTACGGTCAGCCGCAGACCTTTCTCTCCCGCACCGCGAGTTGGAGGAGACGAAACACACCGTTCGTGGTGAACATGATGTCGATATCTTCTTCAGCTTTGCTAGCGTCAGTTGGGCGGGATACGAGGCCGAGCTGCGAACCGATGTCTGTGAGGGTCAGTGTACGGGTCAAGAGAAGCGAAGGGGACTGACCGCCGACTTTTTCGACGCCTTTGACGAGACCGGCGTTGTTGACGAGGCTGAGGGGTCAGCTGTGCGGCGCGAGAGCACGTTGATAGCAGGGACACGGATCAGAGGGGTAGATCGCCAGCAGCTTGGGCGACAATTGCTGCTGCGCGGTCGTCCGTCCGCCCGCAATCCTCGCTACCACACTCACATATCGACCTCGCCGCCTCCTCCCTCGCCGATCCTACCCAGCAAGCCATCCAAGTCGCTCTTACGCCCGACATCGACCGTGAGCGTCAACACTTTCCCCCCCTTGCCCGATCCGCCGAGCTTGTTGGCGTCGACGCAACGCTGCTTGATCTCTTGCAGCTGAGCTTCACGGCGAGCGAGGAGGATCAAGTTACAGCCTGCCTTTGCGAATAGGACGGCAGTCGACGCGCCGATGCCGCCGGATGCGCCGGTGATGAGCACTGGTCGGGTCAGGGTTATCATAGGTGCGAGATAGGGACCGACCGGTCTTGCCGTGGAGTCTGTGTGCGTCAGTCGGGCCCAGCATCGCAGCAGAGAGAGCACACGCACCGAGCAGTGTTGAAAACGGCGCTCATGGGATCGATCAGTGTGTTTTGTGCAGTCAAAGCACAAGTCTGGGTCGTCGAGGTGGTCGCTGAGGAAAGTGATCACGTGACGCCGGAGATGACCGGCCCGATGGCGTGCGCGGTGGGGTGTTGGTGCAGAGCTCGGCGGGCGTGCAGAGGTGCGTTGGCGAGAGCTGCAGTACTAGTATGTTCGATGCAGTGTGCGCGTTGAGCAGTGCCGAGTAAGATGAAGTGCTGGTCGCGCCCTACCAATCGCGATTATGCTTGTTTCGTCCGAGAGCTGCCCTGAGGAATCCACCGACGTCAGTTTCCTTGTCCGATCTGCAACGTCAGGCAGCCAGCTGGTCAGTAGCTCGGCATCAGTAGTACTGTCCACTGCGGCATGCTCTGAACACGCCAGCGAGCGACGCGTCGACGCGTGAGTCAATCCGTGGAACCGATCACGTGACCTCCCGGATCCGAACCGAGGGTTGCGTGGACACGGTCGCCACCGGCCAGCATCCTTGGTTGCCGACTTTATCAACTTGAACCACTCGGCATGCGCTCAACCCTGTCTTTGTCACCAGCTCCCACCGAACTCGACCTACCCGCGACGCCAATGTACAGATTGCAGCCAGCGCCGATCAACCGGTCCGTCCCATCATCCACGTCAGCTTGGTTTGCAGGCTGATAGAAAGCAGCAACGTGACGCAGCAGACTCTCGGAATGTACTATACACCGAGCGTGACGTGGGATTTCTCGTTGAGCCACACGAGGGAGAAGCCGAGCGACGAGGCGATTCTCAAGATTGTCAAGGACGGCACGGTCGGTCTGGCTTACGGGGAGATGGGGATGGAGCAGGCGGCGGGCGAGACGGAGCAAGCGGCAGGCGAGATATTGATTGATGGGACGAACTGGGTGAGGATTCTAGGCCGACGACAGCCGCAGTGCTGACGCCCGCAGACCCAGGCATTCAACACGCCGATCGACCCTGTGTACTACTACGGGCCGGTAGCACGACCCATGCCAGCCGGGATCTCACCCACCGCACTCCAGACCTACCAGTTTGCCCCGAACCTTCCCCCACCACCCACGGCGCCGTACCCAACCCCATCACCAGCGCTCATGCCCATGGACGCAGAGTGGCTCTCGACGAGGCCGACGACGGCACAGTCGGCGCCGACGCCGACGACTGATGCAACGAAACCACAGGGCAAAGGCAAGCGAAAGGCCAAGGAGGTGACGGAAGAGGAGGAAGAGGTCAAGCGGGAACGTGAGTGCACTCCACCCAACCCGGCGCTCACACACCCAGGCCGCCGCTCGATCAACCGCAAGTCGGCCCAAAACTTTCGCGAAAAGCGCAAAGCCGAATCCAGCGCGAAAGACGAGCAGATTGCCAAGTTGACCGAAGACGTCGCTCGGCTCGACCGCGAGCTCCTCGCCGCGCACGCACGTATTGCGCAGCTCGAGCAGCGACGGCGCCCGTAGTGCCCATCGCAGGCGACTGAAAGACCAAACGACGAAACAGACTCGGGGAGACGCGAAGATTACCGCGAGCTGCTGGCCGGCCACGGTACACTGACTGAACTGTACGACCAATCCCTAATACCAGCGGGTAGGGTGGGCCATCACGTGAGTGCTCTGTCCGACCGTCGCCTGCTGACCGTGGCAGCACCCACCTGCCCCGACGTTCCAGGCGCTGCAACACGCGCCAATGACGGACGCCCCGTGACCCTTGCGTGAATAGACTGCGATGTGATGATGCCCTGCTTGCCTGGTGTGCTCGCCGTGCCGCCGCCTGCTCATTGTCGCGTGGGATGAATTACGACGTCTGGCGACCAACGGACTCGGTCTGTGCCTGTGCCTCGCCACCGTTTTCCACTTGAACGTCTACGAGCGCGGCAAGCAACACTCGACAACATGTCGGCAATGTCCTCGCCGCGCTCGTCGGTCTCGTCGACCTCGCTGCTGTCGCCGACCGAGGACAATGGCGGTCTGCCGCTGTTGTCGCCACCGTCCACTCCCGGCTACGAGTTTCCCAAACAATCGCCTGGGTTGACGCAGCAACTGCAAACGTTTACGTTTGGGACGTGCCCGTCTGAACCTGTGCGCGCGTTCGTAGGCACCCCAACGGCCGAGTTGGGACCGTTCGAGTACCCCGGTCCGAGCCCGCCACCGACTCGGCGCTCATCGACGTGCTCGACGATCATGACGATCCCCGCCGCCGGTAGGCGACCGTCGGTCATGCACTCGGCTACGGCGCCTCCTGAAGCGCTGCCTGTGATACCGGATGCTGGGCCTTCGAGGGCGTCCTTCTCAGGCCGGCGACAATCGATCATCTTTTCCCAACGCACCCAGCACCTTCCCTCACCTATCCCGCCTTCGCTCGCCAAGCGGCGCGGATCGATCCCACTCGCTTCCCTGTTCCCTGACATGCCTGGGCCTCGCTCGCCCGAACGCTCCTCGCTGCTTGCACGCGGTACTGCCGAACCGACCTATAGCAGACGCGGCTCGATCGCGACGGAACCCCCCGCATCCTACTTTACCCAGCGCCGGCAGTCTGTCCCACGCAACCTCCACTCGTCCCTCTCTGCTCGCGCACCGCCGCGAAACCACAGCCTGTCTGTCGAGCGGCCGCGTGAAGACCCAGTGCGACCGCCGCTGGAAACGGTACGGAGCGACGATAGTGCAGAGACGGTCAAGGGCGTTGTATAGTATGCATCATGCGACTGATTGATACACCGACTTGGAATCGGATCCGTGCGAGAGCAGAACCGGGCGGCAGCCGGGGCACGTATTGGCCGATGGCCCTAGTTTGCGCTTGGCCCAGAACGTTGCAAGCACCATGAACACGCCCCATCCGCTCTGGCGTCAGCGCGCTCGGTGGGACTCGACGTACCATGAACATGCTGAGCGTCGCGACCAGCACCGCGATGAACGCTTCTCCGGGCGACTTCAACTGCTTGAGCTTGCACAGGTACGCGACGTCGAATCCCGCGGGCCCCGTCCACGGCACAGGAAGGATCTGTGGACCGCCCGGGGTCAGAGTTGCCAATGATGTGTTTTGCAGCACCCTGCCGACGAGCGTTGGCTGCGCTTCCAGTGTGCCGACCGCGGGAAACTCGGCGGCGATGATCCCCGACGACACGGCCATGTCCGGGTGCAAGATCAGGTTGTTGGCCGTGTTCTGGCCGAGGTCGACGCGGATACAGGCAGCGACGGCCTGCAGCAGATTGTCGATCGGCGCCGCAGTGTATTCGTTGATGATGGACCCGACGATCGCCTCGTCGCTGCCGGCGTTGTTGGACACGAACGAAGAGTTGCTGAACACTGCCGCCGCGTCGTCGATTGACGGCTTCGGCGGGTTGCTCGCGCACGTCGTCGCGTTGGCGGCCGGGCAAAACTCAAAGCTCGCACCGACGCTCACGAGCGTATACTGCGAGCTCGTAGCGAGATTCGCAGCCATGAACCGGGTCAGCAGGTCGGACCCGGCAATCTGGACGAGTCCGTTGCACGCCGCTCCGGCGTATCCCCGCTCGACCGAACCTTCAGCCGAGCCTCCGAGCAGCGGGTTCCGCGGCGCCGCCAGATCCGTCAACGTAAACGTCGTCCTGAGCGTGTATTCGACATCGGTCGAGCACTGAGCGAGCGCTGCAACTGTCGCAGTACTGCCATCAGCCACGCCACGTGCAGCGCACTCACTGAGTCTGAATGTTGCCATTCACATAAATCGTCGTCAGGTCGCACCCGTCGAGGGTCTCGCCGATATAGCTGATCCCCGTCCGGCCCGCGTTGCCCTTTTGCACGCCCTCGACCGTCCACGCAAAGATTGTATTGTTCGTCTGCAGGCTCTCGCCCGCTGCAAACACGTGGGCGTCGCAGCTGCCGTGCTCGAGCCGGGCTGGGACAAACGGAGAGTACCAAAACGAGCGCGTCTCGTTGTAGTTTGGCGAGATGACGGTCACTGGCTGGTACGCCGTGAGGGCCGCTGCCGTCAGCGCGGTCGAGCGGATGCAACTCACTGTTGAGAATGGCGAGGAGGACGATCGCACAGGCCGCGCCAGTGTACGCGACCGGCGTCAGCCAGCGTGAGGGGATCGCTCGGGTCAAGCTGAATTCGAGACTCATGGTGGGTGGATTCTACATCAGTCCGGCAAATATATACTTTGTGATCGCAGCTCCCGCACTGCTTCCGGTGGCGTCACGAATGAATGCATCTAATCGCCTCCGCCAAACAGGTTTGCGGGTAGATCCCACCAGTCGTGGATCTCGCCCAGGGCGGGCTGGATCGCCCAAGCGGGCAGGTGGCCGAAATCCAGTGTCGGAGGCGATACCGTCGGCGTGGCGTCCGTGTTGGCGTTGACGGCGCGGTAGGCGGTCGAGTGGCGGATGTCAAGCAGGAGCGAGATGGCTTCGGGCAGGTTGGTATTGTGCGATTGGTCCGATTGCGCGGCTTGGAGCTTGCGTTTGGCGCGTTCGAGCAGGCGCAGGTGCTGATCTGCCAGACCCCATTGAGGCGCCATGATCCGGAGAGCGTCGAGGATCGTGTCGAATTCGACGCCGGGTTCGTACAGGTGTGTGGCGAATGCGTGCACTGCCATCAGCTCGGCGGTGTACCCGAAACCCACCGTAGAGGACGCGGGCGGCGACCCAGCATGCCCAGACGAAAAACGGGGTCGCGACCGTGTGGAGCTCGCCCATGTTGCCAAGTGCCAAGCTCGCAATCTCGTGTGCGGAAGCAAGGCACGTTGCGCCGTAGGGCTCTTGCACGCCTGGCGAGAGCGCAGGGTACGCATAGTAGGCGTTGAGCTTGAGCACCGTCCTGCCGTCAGCTCGGTTGCGGCAGGTCGACTTACGCGTGGTGGATCGCCGTCTGGCGTCAGCTCGTTCAGACGGCAAAAACTCACAATCATCATCTCCATTGCTTTCGGGTAACCTCCGAGCGGTGGAAGATTGCTGTACCACCGTGTGGCGGCCGCCGTGATCGTCATGGTCATGTCCTTGCGGTCTTCGAGCTCGCGCAGGTCGCCCGCGTCGACCGAGCGCGTCTGCAGCGTGTGCGCGCGGCCGAGAAGATCGAGCGCTTCGACGAGAAAGGCCATTGGGCTCAGATGGGTCTGCGGCGGCGGCATGGACCGGTGCAGCACCGTTTGAAATTGTTCGGTAGTGATCCAGCTCTGACATTAGCGCGGTCAACGATAGAGACGTACATCACCGAGCCAGAGATCGTCTGCTGCTGGGAGTCGGCGGCGAATCTGCCCGTCTAGTGAAAACTCCCAGCCGGTCGAGACGCAAGCGTAGCGGTCGAGCGAGTAGATGAGCCAAAACAGTCGACGCCGGGCTTCGTCTTCTCGCCAGCTGGTCGGCGGGGCAATGATTGCCGTCCGGGTCAGGCTGGGGGCCGGTGCCCTCCCTGGCATGCCATAGGTCGTCGACTCTTCCTGCGACAGGCCGAGATGCACCGCCGAGCGGGTAAGTAGGGCGAGGATCCCCCAGGAGCGCGGGCCTTGACCACTGCCAATCACGTCGAGCGCGAGGATGGCCAACGCCTGGATCGAGTCGATCGACGTTGATTCAATCGCGTGGCTGAGGATGTGTTGCTTTGCCGCTGAACGGATTTGCTCCTTGAGCGGCACGATGCGGTCGTCGTTGGACAGCCGGAGCGTCAAGACCACCATGGCGTGGACGACAATCGACCACGGAGCGTGCCATTCAGCCCGCGGGGGGATGATGGGCGCCCACGGGTGGATGTGTGCAAAGTACAACCCGATCAGATCGCGCACAATGTCGTCTGGCGGGAGCACGGAGGGGTCTTTGAAAGACACTGGCGAGGCGGGCGAGGCACTCGGCATGAGGTGTGCGCCAAACGCGCTCAGATCGGTTGGCGCGACAATGCTCGGTGTCGGCGCCTGGTTTTGCTGCCACTGCAACAGGTTGAACAGCTGGTTTGCGTGCTGTGCGAGTTGGTTGGCCTGGAGGGCGAGCTGTGTTTCCTGCGCCGCAATCGTCGCCTTCATAGCGGTCACATCGGTCTCGAGCGTGTCTACCGTCAGCGCCGCAGGGAAACGAGCACTCACCGACCCGCCGCAACGTCTGCTCGCCAGTCCCCGCCTTGAGGCCTGGCTTGAGACGGTACGAATAAAAGCATTCCGTCCCGGATCTGCCGTCAGCCACGCCGTTGCGGCTCGACCTACTTTACACAGTGCTGGCACTGAGGTTTCGCGCTGTCACACTCTGCCGTCAGCTCGGTCGTCGGACATCGACGCACTGATTTTGCGTGTCCGGCAGCTGGTGCACGTCGAGCTCAGCCTGCTGTCAGCGTCGTCCACCCGGCGCACACGTACTTTGGCGCATCGGGTTCGGACGCGATGGACTCTTCGCGTGGACGTTTGCCGGCGAGCCCATGAGGACTGGTGTTGTCGAGAAGATGTTGCATGGTGACAGCAACCCCCGAGTCGGACCACCAAAGGGCCGTGCGGGAAATAGGTGTCTGACACTGCGATAGGCGCGTGACTAGGCACACGGGTTAGGCGTCCGAATAGTCTTAACACTGCAAAAGGCACGCAGACCGCGCCTATTCATCATATTGGTACATCCTCCAGAGCTCGCCCCTGCGCGTCCTTGACGGCCTCGGCGCCGACGAGCACCGTGACCCATCGCGCCCCGTCTGACCCTGCCCTCCACGCATGCAGCGTTCCCCTCTGAACCACCGTGTCTCCCGCTTTGACCAGTGTCTCTTCGGTCCGGCCGCCGGCGATAGGGGTGATCAGGTAGGCGCTGCCGCTGATGAAGATGTTGTAGTCGACGGTCGATGTGCGGTGCATCGGCGCCTCGGCCCCGGGCTCGAGGTCGGTCACCTGGCAGTTTGTCCCGTTCGCCACGAACAGGCCGTCGACCGACTTGGACGCGTCTTCGGCCGGGTTGGCCAGGTCGAGCGTGTAGCTGCTGACGGCGGGAGAGGTGGTGGTTGCCCAGAGGGATGCGAGGTAGGCGTCTGCTCGGCCGTTTTTGCTCGTCGGCAACAGCACCGGTCTCGGCTCGACCTCGTCGACATGGGTTCGGATCGTCCCGTCGAGGTTGTGCGAGGTCAGGATGCGGCGTGCAGGCCCGTTAGGCGACGGGTGGGTCTGCGCCATGCTGTGGGTGTATCGATGGACATGGATGCAACAGCTATAACTACGTTACGTCCGGAGCGTCCGGCTCGGCCTCGCTCCCCCGAACGTGGCGCTACTGCAAGCTGATGGCCATCCCGCCGTCGACAAGCAGCGAAGCACCGGTCACTGCCATCAGCTCGGTCAGGCAATAAAGACGCACCGTAGCGCGCCATGTCGCTCGCCATGAACACGACCGGGTCGGCAATCTCCTCGGGGCGACCGAGGCGGCCGAGCGGACAGCGCTGGATCTGCGCCGCACGCTTGACCGGGTCGGACAAGTCGTCGGCGTTGATCGGCGTCTCGATAGTGCCTACTGTCAGCCTAGTCTATACACCGACACCCACCTGGCAAGACGGCGTTGCACCGAATCCCGAGCGGGCCGAGCGCAATCGCACAACTCTCCATCAAGCTCTTGACGCCTGCTTTGGTCGGTGTATAGTGCGTCTGCTCGCCGCCACCCATTAAAGCCGATATGGAGCTGATGGCCACGATAGAGCCGCCTTGAGGCGACTGGGACGCCATCTGGTTCGCGACCGCCTGGGTGATCAAGAACGCGCCGTCCATGTTGACGCTCCCGACGCGGCGGTACAGCTCGAACGGCATCGAAAGGAACGCGTGGAACGGACAGATGCCGGCGTTGGACACGAGCACGTCGATCCGGCCAAAAGTCGCGACGGCGGTGTGGACGATCTAGCGTTAGCGCGGTCGATCGGCGAGCCGTACCTTTTGCGACGTTTCCGGCGACGCGATATCGCCCGCGACCAGTACCGCGCGGCGGCCTATCGTCTCAATCTCGCGCTGAGCCCCTTGAGCATCCGCCAGCGTCTGAGCGCCAAGATGGTGCAGCACGACATCCGCCCCGTTACGCGCACAAGCTGGCGTCAGCAACGTCGTCGCACGCACACTTACCGATCGCAACGGCCCGCCCGATCCCTTGACTACTCCCCGTCACGACCGCAATCTTGCCTGTCAACAACGCGCTCATGGTTGTCTAGATCGACGCTTGCTGCGCTCGCTGTGCGCTACGGATGAATCTCGGCGCTCACCCCCGAAACACGTGACGGTCCGGCCCGGGATGGACCAAAGACAGTCCGTGCGCCGAATGGGTTATAGCCCGGTTGCCAGGTGACTCTTGACCCAAAACTAGCCAAGATGAAGTCGTGGCCCAAGATTGTGAGTGGTCTGTGAGCGGCCGAGCTGACGGCAGGCAACTGTCGAGACGTTTGTGCCGAGCGCGAATGGTTCGGGCGGGGATTACCACCGGTGAGTGGCGCGCTGGGCGCCTGCGCTGACGGTCGCAGCCAAGATGCCAACCACTGGATCGTATCGGGCGATATCGCCAATCCGATGTCGAAATACGAAGAGTATCGCCACTCGCGCACGTCGTGGGGTATCGGCGTCCTCGGCTCGCTGTTTGTCAAGATCACGGCCGACGACGGCACCCAAGGCTACGCCACTGGCTTTGGCGGGCCGCCCGCATGCTTCCTGATCGAAGAGCATTTCAAGCGCTTCCTCGTCGGCCAAGACCCGCGCGACACGAACTTGATGTGGGATCAGGTGAGTGCGCGCGAGCGTGGTCAATGCTGACGACAGATGTTTCGCGCTTCGACATTCTACGGACGCAAAGGGTTGCCTCTCGCCGCCATTTCCGTCGTCGACCTCGCGCTGTGGGATCTGCTTGGCAAGCTCCGCAACGAGCCCGTGTACAAGATGATTGGCGGCCGGACGAAACCCGAGATCCCGCTCTACCTGACCGGTCCGCTCCCGGTTGAAGCTCAGCGCATGGGCTTCTGGGGCGGCAAGGTACCGCTACCGTTTGGACCGTCTGATGGCCCTGCCGGCCTGCGCAAGAACGTCGCGTTCCTCAAGAAACACCGTCAAGCCGTCGGGCCCGACTACCCGATCATGGTCGACTGCTACATGTCGCTCACGCCGCAGTATGCGATCGAGCTCGCGGAAGCGTGCATCAAGGCCGACGTCGGCATCCACTGGTGGGAAGAGGTCCTCCACCCGGATGATTTCGACGGTCACAAGATGGTGCGTCCCTGCTGCCAGAGCAAGCTGATGACAGATCAAACAAGCGCTCCCGACTGTCAAGTGGACGACGGGCGAGCACGAATACTCGAAATACGGCTTCCGCAAGCTGATCGAGGGCCGTGCGATCGATATCATTCAGCCAGACGTCATGTGGCTCGGCGGTTTGACCGAACTGATCAAGGTCGCGGCAATGGTGGGTGCGGACGGTAGGAGCCGAGCTGACCTCAGGCGGCGGCATATGATATCCCCGTCGTCCCGCACGGCTCGGGGCCGTACAGCTTTCAGGCGATCATGAGCTTTCCGAATTCCGAGTTTTGCGAGTATATCGTGAGTCGCTGGGCGTGGCGCCAGTCGAGGCCTATTCACGCTCGCTCACGTCGCGCAGGCCAACTCGCCCGACGGCAAGTCGATCCACCCCTCCTTTGGCGACCTCTTCCTGAATGAGCCACTGCCGATCAACGGCAAGATCGACCTGTCCGACGCCCCCGGTTTTGGGCTCGAGCTGAACCCTGCGGCTGACCTGATCCCATACCGTTCATTCTTTACGCTGGGCAAGCAGCTCGGCGCGGCCGATCAGGAGACTGGCCAGGCGCGAGTGAATGGCCATACGTAGTGAATGCATCAGCTTAACCCCGTTTGCTGCAAACGCCGAAACGCCGAAACCGCAAACGCCGTTGTCCTCGACCGTCGTTTGGCATAAACATCCTTGTTGCTTGCTTGCTTGATTGCTTGATTGCTCACGACTTGACGACCCACGACACGATGCAGCACGCGCA
Source organism: Holtermannia corniformis (assembly GCA_001599935.1). Lineage (NCBI taxonomy): Eukaryota > Fungi > Basidiomycota > Tremellomycetes > Holtermanniales > Holtermannia > Holtermannia corniformis. The sequence goes on along the minus strand of BCIJ01000015.1, from coordinate 466,539 downwards.
CTCGCCAGATCTGCTGCCGCCGCTCCACAGCCTCTCGCTCTCGCTCTCGTCGTCGCGCCACTCGCACTCGAGCTCGGCCGCGTCCCCGTCTAGTCCTCCTCCGTTTAGTCCAACGTCGCCAACGTACCCGCAACGCCATGTGTACAACCTTGGCGCACCGAACAAGTATGATGGCGTGTTTGCGCCGGTTGGGATGACGAGCGGATCGACCGGATGGGGCGCGCCAGCGCGTGGTCAACGAGCTGGACTCCCGAATGTGAGTCTGCGTCGGATCGACCAAGCTGACAGTAGTCGTGGCTCGACCCTGCAAACCTGCCTCCGCTCCCTCACTCGCGTGAATCCACCGCGTCGTACCCGTACCGAGATCAGTCGCCGCCAGCTCTGAGCTCGACGTCGTCAACGTCCAACCCGACGACCGGCTCGTCGAACGGTTTCTACTCGTATGCACTGCCGATCGATCCATCGGGCTTTGGCGCCATGGGCGCCCCGGCCTACAACGCTCTACCAACGTACGGCTCACAGTCGCTTGGCAACCTCGCCCGCACCTCGTACGGCGGTCAGCTCGACGAAGAGATCATCCCGACCGCGATTGTGATTAAAAACATTCCGTTTGCTATCAGCCGCGAGACCCTGCTGAGCGTGATCGTAAGTCGATTCGGTCCGACCCCGCTGACATTAGGAATCTCTCGGGGCTCCCCTCCCGTACGCGTTCAACTATCACCACGACAATGGCGTGTTCCGTGGCCTGGCGTTCGCAAACTTTCGCGCGCCGTCAGAGGCCGATGCCGTCGTCGCCGCGCTCAACGGCTACGACGTGAGCGGCCGCAAGCTCCGTGTCGAGTACAAAAAGGTCCTCCAGGCTGGAGAAAAGGAACGGATCGAGCGCGACAAGGCGATCAAGCGGATGCGCAGTATGCAGTTTGACAAGGACGTCAGTCTTGGTACAGGCGGCGTCACGGCTACGCGGTGGAACGGTCCCAGTGGGGCGGAATACCACTACCAACCCGGTGGCATGGGGCCGCCGCCTGTCCCGATCCGCCACGAGTCGATCGAGGAGGACGAAGACGAGAGCCCGCCCGTCAGCGCGAGCGAGGATCGGTTGCCGACCACGCTCGACCTCAACGACCCGGTCGCACTCGACATTTACTCGCGCGTCCTCGTCTTCAAAGAGGATCGGATGAGGGACGAGCTCGCATTCTCTCGCAGCCTACAAGCGCGCGAACGCCGCATTGTCCACCTCGTCGCGCAAAAGCTCGATCTCTGGCACTGCTCGGTCGGCGAAGGCGATGAGCGCTACGTCGTCGTCACCCGTGGGGAAAAGGTACGCCTATCGACACCGATCGCGCTGACATTAGGGCATGAACCGGAAAACTTCGCGTGCACAGCTCAACCCCGCCGCCTCGTCCTACCTCTCGCCGTACTCGACCGCCAGCGGTCAGCTCTCGCCCAAACTGCGGATCAAAAAGTCGATGCCCGACCTCCGCGGCTTTCACGGCCCCGTCGTCTCGCGCGATCCAGCACGATCCCTCACCCCACAGCGATCGTCCGGTAACCTGCGCGACTACGCCACAATGTCCGCCGCGCCAAGCGCAACAGCCAGCCTACTTCTCCGCAACCCGCGCGGTCCAGCCGGTGACACTCGCGGGTTTGGCACCCTGCCCCGACCGGCCGTCAACCGGGGGTTGAGCGTGCCAAACGGGGACAAGGCGTTTGACGAGGAAGAGGAGCGCGCCGTGACGAGGGAAGAGCTCGAGTTTTGACGGGTTGAAACGATCGGACGAGGCAACGAGGCGATGATTGTCATGTTTCATGTCTTGATGAGAAATGTGAACGCTTGCACATGCAGCAGCCAGACAGATGATACATTCCTGCCATGGCGATTAACTTTTTTGCGCGCTTGGTACCGCCGCGGACTTTGAGGCTCTCGGGCACGTTTGCCAGTCGGTCAACGCTGTCGGTGAGAAGGAAACTGTAGATGCTTGGCGCAGCGTCGTCCTCGTAGTCTGTCTCGCCGAGGGATTGCTTTGGGATCGACAGGATGCCCTGTGGTGGCCCCGTTTGCAGCGTCAACGAATGCCCGATGGCTTCTAGCGCAACACGTAGCCAGACATTGTCCGGCGTCATCATCACTCGGCTGTTGAAAAGTTCCGAGATGAAGCGGGTCGGGTGAACGTTCGGGTAAGCTGCTCGTGATCCAACGCTCGCTATAGCTTTTCCTGCAACACGTCAGCAATGTCCGAGACTAAACGTGAGTAGCAGACTCATCAGAGCTCAGGGTCGAGTACACCAGAATGCGCTTGACTGATTGACTGTCGTCTGCCGGTCCCAGTTCGGGAGCGAACTTCAGAACCCGCCGAACGACACGGCTCGGCCGAGTAGACTGAAGAGAGCGCGGTCCCGAGCGGGGTTTTCATGCTAGGCCACTTTGAACACGCGTAACAGTTTGTGATGCTTGCTTCCCAAGTCATTGTACGAGTTCGACACGCGCTTCCAGTATTCCTACCGGTCAGCAAGGCCCATTCGACACGACCAAACGCACCTCCACGGCGCCGAGGAAGATTGGCAGCATGTCGGCAAAAATGGTCACGTTCGAAGCATGCGAGTAACCAGAGTTTGCCGAAGATGCCTGTGAGAGTGCTTGGGTCTGCTTCTCGAACCGGAATAGTTGCGCGATCTTGAGCATGACGCCCGAGACGGCACGTTGTACGTCAGTGTTGCCAATCGGACGCTACTCGATTGCGCGCTTGTATTGGTCTCGGTACGCTTGGCGAGTCTGCTATGCTGCTGCTGCCTCGGTCTGGCTTGTCAGCCAACGTCTGCGCTCCCGACCGACAGACCTCGAGTTGAGTCGCCCACTCAGCCTCGATCGTCGCCAACATGTTCTCCGCGTCCCCCGGCATCAAGACGGCTGCACGCTCGACCCGTGCCGCTTCATCGAGCATCTCCAAATCTCCGTCTGCGATGGCTGCGTAATGGGCCAATCGCTCCGCGTGCGCTGTATCTCGTCTCTGCGTACGAAACCGGCACGATCGCCCGCCTGCGCGCGTTGGAGGGCAAAGAAGTGTTGCATCTCCTGCTTGCGTTCTTTGACAACCCAGCGAAGCATTGTGCAAGACATTCACCGCAAGCAACCATGCAAATGGGTTCAACAAGTGCGACGCCGCTGCATTTGCGACGTATAGTGGGGCGCGCAAGACGGTAGCGTCGACCGCAGCGGCGTCGACCACCTTCCACTGAAATCGCGGTATCGACGGGCGCCTGGGTGGAAGGGTGAATGTTTTCAGTCCGTGTAATTGCTCTGATTCGGAGCTGGGTAGCTTGCACACCCTTTAGGAGTTATTGAGGAAGCTCGAGTCATCATGTTGAGTGTTCATGCATGATTTCCCTACCAAACGCCATGCACAGCTTATCACGGGTCGAATAGTGAAGACGTACTCGCTATGCGGAGTGAGCGCGTTCGATTGGAAGACAGCCGTTGTACATAATGATCGATCACGGCCCTCACGTTCGGGACCACGATACTGACGCACTTTAACCATAGGCAAGCACATTCGCAGCCGCGTGCGCTGCCGTCACTGTCCTCCTAGCGAACCGCTCTACGGTGACCAGCGGACAGGCTAGGGGCCGAATGCGCACTTGGTCCACCATCGGTGCACAGCCGCGGATGGCACAGACGAGCGGAAAAAGCCACGGACGATCAGTCTTCAATGGTTGGTGGCGTGGAGACAGACGGGCCTACGACGACGAGATCAGATTATACATCTCAGAAGACCGCTTGTTCAAAGTGCGCGACGGCGCTGGTGAATAGAAGGTCAGAGCTCGTTGGTGCAGTTCGTTTTTCACTCACAGGCAACGGAAGAGTTGGTAGATGGTGGATAGTACAGGCTGAAGGTAGAAAGGCGTCAATATCGGAAAGACTTTGGTCGGGCGCATACAAACGCGTGTGCACGGTCGAGGGAGTCGGAGACGGCGAAAGTCGGCTATTGAGAGGAGCGAAATATTAGACGAGCGAGGCGCGAGAGCGACAGTCGACTAGGATGGAGGACGGCTATCTTGTTTGCTTCAAAACAGCCATTGCGCTCTCGTCTTGACGCTCTTGCCTCCTTTTGCAGGGCTGTTCGACTGGCTTTCGGACCAAGATTTGGCTTTGGCAGTGTAGATGGGGACATTGAATCCCGTCGCCAACGCTTCGGCTTCCCACCCTTCGTCTTCGGCGACTCCGGTAAGGAAGGGCAAAGGAACCGGCTCGTACCGAGACGGCTCGTTTTGTATCGTTGTGAGATACCTGTCGACGTCCTTGCCCAAAGCGTAGATCACGCTCACCACCACCCACTGATTGTGAGGCCGCATGGCTTCACGGTTAGCGAGCAATGCCGAAAGAAGACGCGCCGGTGCCAGATTTGGATGGGCTGCTTCCGTACGCGAGAAGGAGGCTGGGGATCGAGCGTCTTCTCCGTCGATACTCTTCGCGAAACGAGCTTGGATGTCTGCCTCTTTATCAGCAATCACCAGCAAAATGTCGGTTCGGCGTACTTTTGGGCAGCGGTATGAAGGCGAGAGCGGCTTTGACGTCTTCGGATGAGTCAGTGCTGCTCTTGTACGTGCCATGGCGCGCAATGACGAGATCAGCGGCGCTGCGAGTGAGTAGGCTCAGCTGCGCTTGATCTTCTCGGCGCTTTTGAGCCTGGCCAATCACATGTCAGCTTTTGTTTACAAGCATCTTGTACCACTCACGTCGAGGTAGCTCAGTTGCGCCCGCATCGCCTTGCTCTTCTTTGTCAAGTTCTCACACATGCTCTTCATCGGACGCAGCTCGGCTTGGACTGATTCGAGGTGCGTCTGGAGGCTGTCAACCGCGCCCCTCAGTGGACAGAGGTTGGCGTTCTCGGTTGTGAGGGCAGCCATCTGGGATTCGAGGGCTTCGAGGCGGGAGAGCAAGTCGGTAGACCCTGATGACTGCTGTGCGAGGCTAGTCGAGCTGGCCGTCGCCACGGGCACGGCTGCCGCTTCGCGCGACCGACGCTGCAGACGTCAGCTACATTCACACACGTGTTCCTTGCCACAATGACTCACCCGGTCAGCTTGCTCAATGCCTCGAACCTTGCCAGTCGTTGACTGCCGATCTCGCTTCTGCCCCAGCACCACAATCCCCTTACCAGCCACTTTGACCGCGTTCGCGTTGGTGTAGCTCGGGTTTGCCCGTAGCGCCGCTTGCTTGGCATGCGAGCGAGACGAGCCCGGCGCCGTACGGTCGACCGACGTCTGCGTGACGCGAGCGGCTGTAGTCACTAGCCAGCTTCGATTTGAGGGTGGGCTCTGTGACTCTCTTGGTGGCGTCTTGTCTTCGTTCTCGTAAGGTGAGACTCCGAGCGAGACGGGGTCGTGGCCGGAGCCGACGCGGCCTTGTTATAGGCGACGATTGCATCTGCGGGGGCGGTGGAGGTTCGTAGACTGGATGAGCCGGATGACAGAGGCTGGGCGGATGACATGGCCGTCTTGGAAGGACCCTTGCCGTCGGATGAGCTGGTCGGCTTGGCCTTGAGTCTGGGAGCTATGGCTTGAGACGCGGTGCCCGACCGAGGGCGCACACTGCTCTGTGCCCCATCTTTGGCCTTCTTCTGTGCAGCACTCGAGGCCGGTGCCGACGAATCTTGCGCCGAGGTGGGCTTGGTGTCTGTGCGAATGTCGGAGGTTTGACCGGTGCTGGTTGGCTTGGGCGTGGGCTGCACCGACTTTGAGTGCTGCGGCATGCTATAGAGTTCTTGAGCGGGAGGATAGACAGGTGTTGGTGAAGAGACGGATCGGACGTGGTGATATGGAGAGACGTACAGTGGCCCAGATCAGGAATGTGCCATCAACGGGGGAATCACATGAAATCTGGCTGGTCACAGACGGTGTGCTTTGAGCAGTATCTGGCAGAGGATGGCGAGCGTAGGGCTATCCTAGCACGTCTAATCTGCATCATGATGGCTGTAGTAGCTTCCATCGGTCGATCGACTAAGAGACTGCAGACTGTGACAGCACAACCTATCCTGAAACGCAGCTGAAACGCGTTGCTCAACTCTGTCACACAATACATGGTCACACTCGAAGGCAAAGACTTGCTCTGGAAGAATCAACCATGACCGTTGACCGTTGACGGATAGTCAAAACGAGCGGTTGGGTATGTTGTTGCACCGTAGGTGCCCGGACTGGTTGAAGGTCGCTGATCCGGACAGGGCCGATGGACTCCCCAAGCGCCGCTTGCTGCGCGACCAAGCTCATCTGCCGGAGCATCACTATCTCCCTCCGCACATCTTCGACTTGAGCCCGGATCGCCGCCAGGGCAACTATCACATCACGCGGAGCCATCATTGTCCGAGAGTCAAGTGATGGATCGAATCGGGGGCGGAGGGACTGTGCCCCGGGATCACGTTGGTGAGTGGGCGGAGCCGGCCAGTCGATGGGTGGGATGTTCTCCTTGTCCTCGCTCTTCATGGTCGTTGTCGGGAAGCAGTGTCGACCAGTGCGGTATTGATCCGCTCTGATTCTCATTGCAACCGCCCGCGCAGCTTTGTGGTACGGTATCAAATTCGCTCATCGTGTTTCATCTCTCTACACATCTCTTCTGCGCCGCTCCCGTCCATACTCCCTTGGGGATCTCGCTAGACCTGCGTAATCGTGCCCCTCGGCACCTTCTTGCCAAACTTGCCCAATGCAAACGTCGTCAGATCACTCTCCGAAAAGGCATCGGCAGGGAAGGTATGGAACGTCTTTGGCATCTCCGGGTGACGTTCATCAACCCAGTGCGTCTTGTCCAGCGGCGGCGGGGGGATACAATGCCTCGGCTCGGCACAATCATGCGGCCAGCCGGCTTTCGCCGCGCTCCCTATCGGTGTGTGACCCTCACTCGCATAAGACGGAGGTGCCTCTGACGAAGAAGCGCAAGAGCCCAGTGTCGGCGTGGGAGTCTGCCGAGCGGCGTTCTTGGCAGCCTTTAGCTCCTGCTGCTGTTTCGTCACGTTTGCCAGTGTGAGCCGGTTGGGCGTGCGCGGTGGAGCGACGGCAGGCCATTGTACCGGGGGGCGGGAGTAAAGCGAGTCCGTGTCCGTCTCTGCCCGGCTCTCGCACTCCTCGACGGTCGACTGGCCATGTCGGTAGGCAGAGATCTGAGCCATCATGGAATTGTATAGCGTGTCGAAACTGGCGTGATCACTTGTGGGCGTCTGCATCCCGAGAGTCTTGGCCAAAAGATGCAGCTGCCGAAGCGCCTCTGCCTCCTTGACCATCTTTTCCTGCGTCATTAGCCCTGTAGATGGTCTGAGCGACTCACATTCAAAACCGTACCCGTCTCTGTCACTTCCCGCGGTCGGGTCCAGAGAAAGATCGCTTCCTGCTCGTCGTTCCAGAAGATGCGCCATCCCTCCTTGCTCATCGGGTTGTGGTCTTCTTGCCGGGGCATGGTCGTTCTTTGTTGGACGAGCGAAGCCGTGCGGCGACTTTTGACTTTCGATTTGGATCTCGCCGGCATGTCGCGTGTCTCTATCTCGGCTCGGACTGTACGCGTGCGCCGTTCGAGCCTCCACCTACCATCCCATTCTCCATTTCCGCGGTCGCTCAGCCGCGTCGAGAGAAGTTAAGGAGAGGTTAAGCGGGTTGGCTGGCTTTGAGTGCGCTGTTTGCGACGTCACGTACGTGTACGGCCACTCTGAATTCGACCTTCGGGCGCTTGGGAGCTCCTCGAGCCTTGAGCTTGGCAAGAGCGTAATCGTCCACGTCTAAGTCCGCAAACGGATACAACCGCTCCCTTTAATTTCGTTATCTGTCTTGGTCTTCTTCATCATTGCGGCCGCGGCTTGAACTTGGCTTTGTTTCTCTTTCCTGGGGACCGCTGGAAACCGACAAGTAGGTGCGATGGCCGATTGAGCTGGCTTGAATGACTCAGTATGACTGGGGCGGCGGGTAGGAGAGCCGGGTTTCAGCGTAATCCACGTTAGCGCGTATGTCTGTCCTTGAGCTGGTCAGCTCTCGATGATCTCTGGTAGATTTGTGCGCAGCACGCGGTGCGCTTTTTGAAGATTGATGTTCCGCGGCCTCAGCCGCGCGATCCCTTCCCGAAAGCTTGCTTATCTCTTTGCAGCGATTCGACTCGACGGCGAGCTTCTTCCAGCAGGTCACGGACGAGCCAATGTACGCCACAAGATCTGATATGCCGCAGTTGTGATGTGGACGCTTTATGTCCTAGCTGCGTGGCATGACTTCATAGCTTGTCTATGGCTTCAGCTAGCGCATAAGAATCGAATGCATCACCCTGTATCTCAGAAACCCCACTGAAGCTTGGCTTTGCCAGCCCGCCCCTTCGACTGGGCTGCCTTCTGCCTCTGCGCCTTCGCTGCGGCTTTTGAGATTTGCGTGTCGAGGTTGAAACCGGTCTCGAGCGCTTCAAGCTCCCAATCTCCGTCGCGCGCGATCCCAGTGATGAAGGCTTTGGGGATCGGCTCATAGCGTTCAGGCTCGTTTTCGATGCTTGCTAAGACATCCGCAGCCTCCTCACCCAGCGCATACACCACGCTAATGACAACCCATTGGTTGTTGGGCCTCATCGCTTCCCTGTTGCACAGCAGCGACGACAGCAGTGTTGCTGGACCGAGATTCGGGTGTGCGACTTCCGTGCGCGTGAAGGAAGCCGGTGTTGGCAGCATTCCGTCGTCGATACTGGATCCGAAGCGATCCTGGATCTCTGTTGGTGTATCAGTGGCTACTCTGGAGATACCTGCTTTGACGTACTTGCCGGAAGTGGCGTTTGCGCCAATGCAGCTTTTACGTCGCGAGACGAATCGGTTGCTCTGCGGAACGTCGAGTGTCGTTGGTTCACGAGATCGGCGGCAGCACGGATGAGGAGGTTGAGCTGGGCCTGATCCTCACGCTTTTTTTGCGACTATAACGTATAAGCTCTGGCAGAAATCATTCTCGACAGTACTGACGCTCACGTAGCCGAGATCGGCTGTCACAACACTCATGCGCTCCTCCAACTGGAGGTTGTCGGCTGACACCGAACTCCAGCGCTCCTCCCACTTGCCGTTGTCCAACGTCAGTCGCTGAACTGTGGCTTCGAGCGGTGCGAGCTTGGCGTTGTCGGCAGTGAGAGCTGCGAGTCCGCCTTCGAGCGCAGAGAGACGGGCGGCGAAATCGTCGGATCGAGCGGCGATAGGGGGTGGTGGGGCTTCAGCCGCCTGCTTGATCAGTGAGAGAACGTTTCGTTGTTGGTGATGGTCCTCACACTAGACGCGGCCGAGCCAGTAGCGTCCGCCTGCGCACCACGTTGGAGCTGCGTGCTAGCAGTCTCCTCTTGCGGCTGCGCCAAGTTGAGCGAGGAGGACGGAGGGCTTCGCCTCGCTTGAGTCATTTGGCGACTCTGTACTGAGCGGCGCTGTGGCGAGTCAGTGCGAAGCTCGCAGAAGCCGTCACTGCAAGGTCAACTCACCCTATCGTGCTCTTCTAAGCGGCGCGCGGTCTCGGACGTGGTGCTGCTGTGCTCCACGAGCACAATCCCTTCTTTTTCGACTTTCACGGCGCTCGCTGACTTGTAGCGAGGGTTTACACGGAGCGCCTGTGCTTTCGCACGAGAGCGCGAGGAGCCGGGAGCCTCGGGCTCAACAGCACTTTGGACCACCCCGGCCGCAGTGGCAAACAGCCAAGTCCTCTTGGAGGGCGGTGATCTCGCCTTCGGAGGGGTCTTGTCCTTGTTCTCGTACCTGGAGCTCCCGAGCGGCTGCTTCGGCGTAGCACTCGAGGCTGTACGAGCGAGACGACCGACTACGGCGGTTGGACGCTCATTGGGGTTGCCGCCTCTCGACTTGAGCTGCGACATCGTGTTCGTAGTCTTCGTTGACACCTGATCATCTTGACTGGCGGTGGTCTTGCTCGTCGTCTTCGGCTCCTGCACGTCCATCAATATCGTGTGCAGCAGGACTTTCCCGAGGGAGCTCGTGTCACTCACATCTTTCTTGTCCTGCCGCTTCACGACGTGACCTTGAGCGGAAGTCGACGCAGACGTGGGTTGCGCAGCGACTTGTCCTTGTTTCGGCTCGGCGGACGCGACTTTGAGGTTCTTGACGGTGCTGGGAGCCTTGCTCACGAGCCGGTTCGGCTTTGTGTGAGATCGCATCTCGCCTGGGTGTGCTGGGATGGGACTGGTGTAATGCGAGGAGAGCTGGTGATGGTTGCAACCGAACGGTGGGGTGGCAAACCCATGCTCATTCCTCTACCATCAACGGGAGCAAACGGCACCCGTCGTATCTGCAACTCTGCTCCTGCAGAAACAGTATGCAGCTGCACGTCCGCAGTATCTTAATCGGTGCAGACAGGTCGGCTAGATAGCGCAACACATTGCAACGGTTTTCGGGCCATTGTTTCCCATCTGGCGTACGTAAAGGCCCGACGCCATCTAGCGCAAGAGTTAGAAGTTGTGTAGAGTTCGGAGGTTGTTATGTGTTCGTATGGCTTGATGGTTTCGGCCTCACACGATCGTGTCATCTCATAAGGCTAAGCATACATCCCTGCTCAACTGAGCCCCGCTGCCCACGAGCTGTATACCTTGCTCTGCTCGCGCCCGCGTGGACATTCATGTGCGACGCGACGCGCTCTCGCGCGGTTGACCTTTTCATGAGGGGATCGAAGGACCAGCTACCAGGTGGCATCGGTTTGCACAACGACATGGACACAGTCGCCGAAGTGTCCGAGTGCTGTCATGGGCGATTGTGGAGGAAAAGATGGTATGCGGGTTGTTCGGGGGTGTGCGAAGCGCTTGTGAATGTGGCTGTTGACTAGGATGTGACTTGCCAGCTCTACCAGGCCTTCGGTGTTGCAGCAGATTCGAGGGTCCTGTATGTGTCGGTTAGCTGTGCTGAACGCTTGATTGCTGTGCGGAGCGACAATGCGCAAAGAAGCTTGAAAACCAATGCCTGATGCAGTTGCGCCATCATTCAGCAAGGGGTCTTTCGTGTGCTGTGGTGCTGCTTTGCTTGTCTGTGTGTCGAGGTTGTGCATGATGACCACAGGGCCGAGAATCACGTCGCTGAGTCGATGATTCCGTGCTGCAAGTCTGGTGCCTCGGCTTGCATGCGCTTGATGCTAATGGCGAGCTCTACTGCGGTCGACACGCCTCGAAGTGGCTACTGAAGCGTCATGATCTGCTGGTCGTGGCCCTATGTGATCATCTCTTCATCGGCAGCGCGCTGAGCACTTGAAAGACTGATACCAGATATGAGTGCTGGGGTACCGCTAGGTTGACCTTCGCTTACATGAGGATATCGGCTGACACCAGCGCGGATGAGTCTGCTTCGTCGACCGCGTCGCGCAGCTCATTTGTGAGCTTGTGATCTTGCGCAAGGTTCTACCACTGCATGGTCAGTTGAAAGCATGTATTGATTCTTCTCATGACTCACCCCTGGTCCTTTCAAAGGCTGCAAAGCAACGGCTCCCCTCTACATTTTGGCACATACAGCACTTCCGCCAAGTCTGACTTCATCAAAGTCGCCGTCAGACTTCCATAGCGCTTCTGAGTGACCACAGGGTAATGTCAAGTAGCAAAGTACTGTGGACGTGTATATCGGCTCGTTCCAAATTCCAAGATGCGGGACGTTTAGGCGACAACAGTCCCAGCGCTGGCTTTGCTGCGTGCGGTGGACTGCGTGTCAAAGAGCGCAACGCTGAATGACGGCGGACAACGTCATGTTGCCTTGATGTGGTTTTTTTGTAGGCTGTAGAGTCAGCTTGGCCTTGGCAAGACGATCATGACCATATTCCCGCCCGACTCTGAGCTCAATATCGGACACCTACCGGTTTCAACTGCATCCATTCCCAGTGCAGCGTGGCATACTCGCAGAGGCGCGGTTACATTCGGCTCTTGTGGATGTGCTGGTGTGTATGCAGGGCACAGTCTATGGGGGTTCAACTGGAGAAAAACGAATGAGCTGGTCGTCGTTGCATTATAGGGAACGACGAGTTTCGCTCGGAGCTCCAAAGGGGTTTGGGTGGCGAAGTGGCACTTCTTGGCCGCCGACAGCAGCTATGGAGCGCACTGCAAGTTGGATCGCACGCGTGTGTCGCTCTCGTGTGACTGGTTTGTCTCCTTAGCGGTACGTCCATTGCGTCTGTACAAAGATCAGACTCATAGGTCATGTGAGTGGTGTCTTACAGTCGAGCAGGTCCCCAACATGGTCATGCCGACGACACCGTGTCAATCTGTGGACAAGCTGACACACACTCTGATCCGCGCGACAATGCTTAGCACATACGTAGACGATGACCGATTCACAGATCCCATCTTCTGTCAATAACACACGGCAACATTTCTTACACGACTCCATTAGTCTCATACAGCCTCAAGCGCCTTATGAAGCAACTCTGCGCTTCGCTATTATCCATTAACTGCCGCTCGCTACCGTAGTGGGGCTAGACTCACAAGAAGCTGCTTTTGAGTGCTTTTCATCTTGGCCAGAGCAGCCTGCAAACCGTCAGCTCCGCACACGACGGGTGTTTCGACGCGCGCCGCTCACCTCGACCAACTTGGTGTGGTACGCGATCGGTGGCATCTTCTTCTCCGTTGGGTCGTTGAGCTTGACGCTGAGCTCATCGCACAGATTGGCGTAGACGATTTCCTGTCAGAACCGGCGGTCAGCATTCAAATGACCGTGCGATGTATTGCGCACCGTCGCTGAAGCCTACAAATAGCGTCAGTACTTCGCGCGCGTCAACTATCGAGTCCTCCTCGACGCACCATCGTGCCCTTCAGCCCACACGCGTCGATATCGAGGCACCGGAGCCACCATTCAACCAGCTCGATCGCCTGCTGCTTTTCGACCCAGTAGAGGAACACGTCGTCTTCCAAGCCAAGGTAGGCCAAGTCGGGCGGCATGGATATGCGGTAGTGCCTGTGCGGGCTGCCTCAGTTTCTGGTTGATGCACGGACGGCAAACAACGACGTACAGTGAGCCTTCCTCCTCATCGCGGTGCCAGATGCGTTCCACCCAATGGGCGATAAAGTAGCGAGCTCCACGGAACGTGAGGTAGAGCTTGATACATTGGTCTTGCTTGTACGCTGCGTGATGGCGGTGGATCGATGCAGCCTCGCTGACGAGCCACTGAAATGTCAATAACTAAAGGTGAGCTGGATGCGTGACTAACATCTTGGACGAGGTTGAGCACCGTCAGAGCCGTCTGGCTGCGTCTGATGTTATCCATCGTGTGCTCTGTGAGCTGCTTCCCTTTGCCAAGTGAGTGATCGCACTTCTCGGACGAGTCTGTGCGCGGGTTATGGATGTTAGATGATGGGGAAGAACCGTGATGCATCTCGCTCGCTACGGCTCTACTTTGTAGGCTTCGCCTACGGCTCTGATGTCTAGCATGCCATCCTGACTGTCTCGCCGGATGTAGTGTTCCTCGGCGCCTTGACTACATCCTCGCCGCGGCAGACGTGTCTTGGCTACATCCTCGCCGGATGTAGTGTTCGCCGGATGCGGCGTCACCCGCCGCGTCGTCCGCCCTGATGGCTGGCTGAGTGGCGTATTCTAACACTCCCCCACGAGCGACGATGCTCATCTTGACGGCGTAGCCAAGGGTGATCATGATGATGATGATCACGGCCGCCACGCCAACTTGCCAAACGGTTGTGCACCGTGGATCGGTCTTGCACCGCGGATCCGCGCACCGCGGATCGTGCCTGCGCGGCTTGGCTTGCCGCGCCGCCGCCGCCGCCTTTGACTTGTTGCGACCACCCTTCAAGTCATCGTCTTGAGCTTGAAGCCTTGAAGCCGCCGCCAACCGACTTCGACGGCTGAATCGCCGGAGCGCCGCCCACTGGCTGTCCGTAGTGATTGTCCCAGGTACGTAGTTTCGCCCTCCTGGGATGACGGTGGCAAGTGCATCGTACTCTTCCTGGGCTTCGGCCTCGCGCCGCTGGCGACGATCTTGACGCCGATGATCTTGACGCCGATGCTGACGCGTCCTCAGATCGTCTTCGGCCTCGTACGACCTCGAGTAGTTGGTGGCGAAGGTGGGTCCTTGACCGTTTTCGCCTTCGTGGACCTCTGGCTCGTCCTCTGTGGGTCTTGCTCGCCGCGGGTGGCCACTCGCTGGCCCTCTTGCGCGGTTTCTTGCCTCGCGCGCGTCCTCGTGCCCGTGGCCGTGGTTGCACCTCTGCATCCTCGACGCCTCGGACGGGCTACACATGTAGCGGCTGCCTGTGCAGCAGTCTTCTCCGACGCCGCCGTCGTCGTCGTCGTAGCTTTCGAGCAGGCGGGTCGCCATCGCCGTTTCTTGAGCCGGCCGGCGTTTCGCGGCGTTCTTGATTCCTTTGAGGTTTCCGTCGCCTTCGACGCCTTCGACGCCTTCGACGCCTTCCACGCCCATCTTGCCGGCCAGGACGGCGAACTGCTGTCTTGCCAACGGCTTGGTGAAGATGTCGGCTTGCTGTTCGGCCGTGCGCACGTACTCAAGCGTGATCGACTTGGCTTCGACCATGTCTCGAAGGATATGATGCTTGATGTCGATGTGCTTGGTCCTCTGGTGCGTCGCCGGGTTCTTGCCCAAGTGGATTGCCGATTGGTTGTCGCAATGCAGCGTCGTGCTTGGCTGGGRCTCCCCCAGCTCCCCAAGCAACCGCCGAAGCCAGACAGCYTCGCGTCCAGCTTCGGCCATCGCAACATACTCGGCCTCGGTTGTCGAGCTGGCCGTGGACGCTTGCCTCCGCGAGCACCACGCCACCGGCGAGTTGTTGAGCTTGAAGAGGTATCCGGTGGTCGATCTTCTGGTCTCGAGGCAGCCGCCGAAGTCCGAATCGACCCACCCTTCGAGATCGGCGCTCTTGCCGCCGATGGAGATGCCCTGATCCCGCGTACTTGCGAGATACGATACCACTCGTAGCCCCATCTCCCAGTGGGATAGGGTCGGCGCACCATTCGCCCGGGCGAGGTACATCGTGGCAAATGCCACGTCTGGCCTCGTACTGCCGGCGACCCACATCAGGCTCCCGATGAGCTCCTGATAGGTGACCTGCTTGGTTTCGTCGGTCTTGATGACGGCGTTCTCGATGGCCATGGGTGTCGAGAAGGTTCGCTCGGTTGTCGGCGGGAACCTGTCGACGATCTTGTCGATGTACCCTGGCTGCGTGAGCCAGATCTTCTTCGCCTGTCGGTCCCTCGTGACCTTGAGTCCCAGAATGGACGCCACCTCCCCCATTTCCGCGATTTTCCAATGCTTCGACAGGTCTCCGATGACTTTTCGAAGCTCGGCCTTCGATCGGCCGCTAATGAGGAGGTCGTCAACATAGACGAGCATCGTGACCTTGCCATTGGGTCCGTCCCTCGTGTACACGCCCCAGTCTGCCTCGAGGCGCTTGAAGCCGAGCTGTTCGAGCTTGCCGCCGAGTTCGAGCCACCATTGTCGACCCGATTGCTTGAGACCGTATAGCGCCTTCTTGATCTTGACGCAATCGAAGCCGGCGCCTGTCTTGCCTTCCAAGCCCTCGGGGATCCTCATGTAGATGTCCTCGTCGATCTTGCCGTTCAGGTACGCCCCCTCGACGTCTGCTTGCAGGAGTTCGAGGTCTTGGCTTGCCGCTATGGCCAGCATCACTCGAAGGCTGACGGCGCGGCCGACTGGTGCGAAAGTCTCGGTGTAGTCTTGGCCCCATCGTTGCGTGAACCCTTGCGCGACGAGCCTGGCCTTGTACTTGACGATCTTGCCCTCGGCGTCGCGTTTYCTCTTGAAGACCCATCGGCAGCCGATGGCTTTCTTGTTCCTCGGGAGTTTGGCCATTTCCCACGTCCGCTTCCGATCCAAGCTGYTAAGTTCTGACTGAGCCGCTCTTAGCCAATCCTCGCCATTCTTGCCCCGCATCGCGTGTCGCCAGGTCTTTGGCTCGTCCTCGTCGAGCTCGTTGGCGAAGGCGTTCTCTCGCGATCGGGCGCTTGGTCGGCTGGCCACCCCTAACTATAGTTAAGGTTACCTAAAAGGTAGGTGAAAGCCGTATTATCCAATGGCCTTAAAGGTGTCCTCACTGTACTAGAACAGTCCGCGGACCTGTCCGCGGACCAGACCCCACCTGCAAACTTACTAAGTTGAAAGCATTACATTTATTTGCACCAGATTACATCTCAGAGCAACTAGAATACACAGTCTAGCTAGAAAAGACTGCCACGAAGTCTTTACAAGCCAAAAATCTCCAAGACCACGCGTGACCACGCGTGACCACGCGTGACCACGCGTGACCACGCGTGGTCACACATGGCTTCACGCTCATGCGTGACCACGCATGACAACGCGTGGCCACGCGTGGTCGACCATAGCCATGCATCATCACACTTGACCTTTGATCCGTTAACCTTTATCTCACACAAAACTTGTAATTATTAACTTACTGCGGTTGTCGAATGCTACAAACTTACTCATGCAATTGCGTTCAACATGGCCTCGAGTTGTGGGTCTTGTTCCTCGATGTTCTCTTCAAGGTCTTCGTCTTCACCAAGCACGCCGTTAACATCGCGCAGTGGGGTTTGTGACTCTCGCTCCATACGAACAAGACCATCGTCTTCACCACGCACGTCGTTAACATCGCGCAGTGGGGTT
>BCIJ01000015.1:419797-440021 GCA_001599935.1 Holtermannia corniformis | reverse complement strand
TGTCTCGCCGGATGCAGTATCCTCGCCGGATGCGTCGCATCCTCGGCGCCTTGACTACATCCTCTGCGCGCCAGACTTGTCTTGGCTACATCCGCGCCGGATGTAGTGTTCGCCAGATGCGGCGTCGCCCGCCGCGTTGTCCGCCCTGATGGCTGGCTGAGTGGCGTAATCCAACACTACGAGCGCTCCTTGACTCACCCCTCATGACGGCAGAGCTCCCTTTCTCAGCAGCAGCCCCAAGATGGATCTTGAGCAGCGTTGATCCGCCGGTAGCGCGCGTCGGCGGAGCGTCAACCTCACGGGTGCTCGTCATGCCTACATTGCTTGTAGATCGCTGGCAACGGCAAGGCTTGTCTTGGCGCCTGCGATGTGCAGCGCTCCAGCGATCAGTGTGTGACGATGTGCCATCGGCTGACTGATGCACACCTGGGACCAGTCATGCGGTGTCAGTTGCACGCTAGGAGACGTGCCGGAGCCAAGGAAGCACCATCAGTAGCGATCTAGATCACCCCGGCTTTGTCCCGAGCACGAGCTGCGCAGGACGACGATCCATGATTTGCCTTGCTCGCCGTGGCTCCTGCTGGGACGTCTCGGTCGTACCATATGCTCAAGAGGGGTTTCACCTCCTACGATTGATCAGCCTCGCCGCGGGTCAGAGCCGAGGGCCAGTCAGCACATGGATCCATTTCATGTCAGCGCTCGCGCAAAGTCGGTCAAAGGCAGGCCGCTGCTCGTGCTTTGCGCTGAAACACGGTCGTCGTCGTCGCCGTCTGTGCTGACCGTGACCCTGAGTCCGTGTGTGTCGACGGATGCGGTGCTCCTTACAGGGGCCAAAGGACTGTCGGGTCGATCACTCATCGCATCGGGATCGCTTCCCAGTCGACCATCTCGCCAGCACCGCCAGCACCAACCGACCATCGCAACCATCAGCTGTCGAGTCCTTTTCGCCGACCGGACCAACGCCCAGCAGTGACCAAGATCCACGACTGTATCAGCAGCAAGGGACCCGAGCACGGTCATTAAAGCCACCAGGCCCCATCCAAACGTCAGCTTGGGTTAGCTCAGCTCGAGCTCGGGCCGCTGACGTCCTTGCTCTGCACTTTTTTCAACCCTGACCTTGTTGCCATCAATCCGAACGACAGTCACAGGAAGCAAGCATCCGCACACGAGTGATCGTCAGCGCATTCCGCCGCCGGCATGCCGACGTCGCCGCCCGCGGCGCCGAGTACACCTCAGCCGCCATCGCCACCGCCCAAGAAGAAGGCATCGCCACCAGACAAGGAGCACAAGATCTCGGGACTGCTCAGCACCCTGCAAAACTCGATCAAGAGGCAGAGGTCGGGCTCGACGTCGAGCAGTACCGAGAAGCCTCCAACAGCACTGGTGGCGAGCCCACCCAAGGGTGGAAGCAAGTTTCAGCTTGGTAGTGGCAAGGCTGCGTCTTCAGGCTCAACCGATGTGGGCAAGCCTCTACCGCACCCGATCGATACGGGTATCGGGTCACAGCACACCGTCGTGACGCATACACCGCCGCCTATTCGACCGCCACCCACCACGACGCAACAGCTCGCACAAGCTGCTCTGATCGATGCTCATCCAGAGCCAGAAGTCGATCAGTTTGCCGACGAGTTGGCTGCCGCAGAAAAGGCTCTAGGAACGCTGGGCAATGTCAACTTCGTGCTCAGCGGCTTGGCTCAGCTTGCGGCTGTGGGCGGCAGTATGGCGGAAAACGCAGCGGCTGTCGTGGTCAACCTCGGCAAGCAGGCGGAGAATGTGCTGGTAGGACGAGTTGCCGCTCTTCGATTGGTGAGTGGCTTCAGGCTAGTAAGCGCGGTGACTGACTTGAGCAGGTGCAACGCTCGGCCAACGTCGTCATTGCCGTCGAGCAGTCGATCATTACTGCCAATGGCCAAGTGTCGCCAGAGATGGAGCGCAACCTCCGCACTTTGCTCACGTTAGTTTCCATTCGAGGTCAATGCAGCTGCTGATCTCAGGTAGCCACCTCCAATCTTCAGAAGCGCTGCTCACAAAGCTCGCCGCGCGCTCGTTCCTCAAAGCCTACCTCCACGCCGACGAGGCAAGCGGCGCCATCGACCAAGCCGGCGAAGACCTCAAAGACATGGTCCGAATCTTCAAACTACAGGCAATCGTCGAGTCAAACGCTTGGCAAGAACAGTCGCGAAAGGATCGCAAGCGCGACATGGACGTCCTCGTCGGCATGCTCGACAGGGCTCGGCGCAGCGAGCAAGCAATGTTCGAGATGCTCATGATCAAAAGTGAGTCCTCTGGGCATGTTGGTGAGAGGGATGGGGAGGCACAGGCTCAGACTAGCGTGCAGACGAGGAGCAGCAAGAAGCCATCAAGACGCTCCAAAGAACGCTCGACAGCCTGCTGGCGGTTCAAGCGCGAGACCAAGCGCTCTACCTACACCGTACCAGCGCAGCTTCGCTAAAGTCGACCGCGACGCGTCCGCTGATTGCCGACTCGCCAGACAAAATCCATCACTCGATGGATCTGCTGCCTTTGCCGCCGATGCGGCTGTTGTCGGATGTCTCGGACGATGAGGACGATGACGAGGAGACGCGCGTCGCCCGCAAACGGATCGAAGCAAAGGGCTTGGTCAAGACGGATAGTCCGGAGAGGGTGGTGTTTGCTTTGCCTGGCGCCAAGGTGCCACCTCCGAGGCGTGCGAACAGCGTCGACGATCACGTCGACTTTGTTGAACGAGCCTTGACGGTTTGTGGTCTAGTCAGAATACGCAGCCCTGCTGATAGACAACCAAGATGCTGCGCCGCACTAGTCAAGAGACAGAGTTTGGCGTGCCAGACGTACGTTTGCAGTAACGCCGCAGTGCGGGTCACTAACAGCAGGCAGTGGACTATCACGGGCTTCGAAGTCACGCACTCGCACCGTATCAAGTGAGAAAGACTCGCAACTACTGGCTTGAATTGACGCAGCTAGATCCGGCTTCTTCTCCGTCGTCTGGCAGGGCAAGTACAAGGGCCAAATTGTGGCAATCAAGGAGCTCAGCCCTGTGGTCGACCATCGGGTAGGTGTTCATCCGCCACTGATGCAGTCTAACAAGCCGTAGCTGTTCGTCAACGAAGTCGAGGTCTGGCAGACACTTCGCCATGAGTTTGTGTTGCGGTTGCTCGGCGCTTCGAGTACCACGGCCCCACCGCCGTGGCAGATGGTCTCACCGTACAGTAAGAACAATATATCGGTCTGAGATTGTATGCTGATGAGCCACAGTGAAGAATGGCGACCTGCTTACGTGGCTTGCGACCCCAACGGGCAAGCTCGCGAACAAGGCCAAGATTGTGCGTAAGGCGCAGTGCTCATGCTCCACTCTAACAGACTGCAGGCCCACGAGATCTCGCTGGGAATGGAGTACCTACACTCGCGTGACGTCTTCCATGGCGATCTCAAGGTAGGATTTTGCTGATGGTGATGGGCACAAGCTGAACTTGTAGGCCGCCAACGTGCTCGTGTCAGACAGCGGCACACCTCAGCTCTGCGACTTTGGCCTCGCTACGCTCAAAGCCGACATCTCGAGCAAGTCGATCACAAAGGACGGCGATGCGCGCATGATGACGGCGGGCACACTGCGGTGGCAAGCGCCTGAACTGCTCGAGGGCGGCAATGTCACAGCCGCTACGGACGGTGCGTCGTGACATAAGTGGCGCCACCATGCTGACAGACACAGTGTACGCGTTCGCAATGACTGTGTACGAGGTACGCTGGCTTTGGGCGACCAAGCAGGACTGACCCATGTAGATCTACACTGGTCGTTCGCCGTTTGGTTTCGTCGACGACTGGAGCGTCCGAGCGGACGTCTTGCGTGAGTGGCATCCCATCCTCGACCACGAGCTGACAGCCCAGACCGCTCGAGCCGCCCTGCGCGCCCAGCTGAGATACCCAATGGCGTATGGGCAGTCATGCAGGAGTGTTGGGCGCAGAGACCGGCAGACCGACCGCCGTTCAGCCATGTAGCAAAGGAGCTTGCGCGTCTGTACCTCAACACGAATTTGGGAAAGCATGCGTCACTTGCGTCTGGTGAGTTGTTGGCGTCTGCATGAGTCGAGCTGACTTGATCAGCGAGCTCGTCCGAGTCATGGGCAACGGCCAGTGAAGGCGAGTTGCCCGAGTTGCCAGAGCTGCCGACGCAGCAGATTGCCCTGTCGCCAAGCTCGTACATTGTGCCGCTGCCGACGTATGAAACGAGCTCGTCGTCATCGAGCTCGATCCACTCGATCCCAGCACACCTCGAGACGGAGATCTCGTTCGACTCTGACCGCGCAGAGCGAAATTACCGCCACTACCTCTCACATCCGTACGATGATCGACTCAAGACCCCGCTCTTCTTCCCTACACCCGTCCCGCTGGGTTCGGTCGGCTATGTGCGACACGGGGTGTTCGTCAAGCTCTTCGACGCAAAGACGGGTCCGGGCTACAGCGATCTGCCACCTCGGCCTTTCCTGGATGAGTTTTCGCAGAATCACATCCAGACGCAGCCGATCGGCGTCCGCAATGTCGCCGCTCGCGGCCTGGACCTCGTTCACTCGCTCACCAACTTTGTCAAACGCGACGGGCAGATTACAAAGTGAGCCTACGGCAACGATCTAGTTATGACTGACGAGTCCAGACAAGCTGTTTCTCGTCGCGTCTCGCTACCGCTCCTCAACGGCCACAAGCAGGCATCGCTCATCGTTGACGATGGCGAGTTTCAGATGTACGAGTCGTTTGAAGAGGCTCGTCAGTACCTTGCCGAGAACATCGATTGGGTGCTCCAGACATATGGCGACCGACACCACATTATCCGAGAGGACGTCATGATTGTGAGCCAGCCGGGGTAGCGCAAGACGTAGCTGACCAGGCAGATTGTGGGCGCGGTGAGCACCCAGAACTGGGCGCTTGTCGTATCGGGCTTCTTCCCCAAGACGACGCTCACGTTCAACGTGCACGCGAATCGGAGTGCGGGTCAACCTTGGGGCACCTGGACTGCCGAGTCGACCGACGCCCACGGGCCATTCGCGTCGTTCAACCGTTCAAAGTCGAGCGAGCTCGTCGGGCCTCTGTTAGCCAAGGACCAGGATGAGAAGGAGCTCAAGTGGTGCTGCAAAGTCTCCAAGACCCGGCCGGAAAAGGACACGTACGTCGGTGGCCATCGGCGTCGACGAGCTGACTTTGCGCAGTGTGAAGGATGCCGTCTTGCTTGCGCGTCTCAAGTTTCAACCGGGAGGCTCGCGCCCGGTCTTGTATTGATAAGCTGAGCTTGCTGTGATTCCGGGACGAGTCAAGGACTGCTCATGAGATCGTGTAATGTATCATAATGACCGACCGCGCACTTGCGTCCGCCGAGCCGACAGACCTCCGCCGAGTCTGCTCCGTCGCGTAATCTCCCACCGCCGAGTCGTGCGCTGCCAGCAATGATAACGCGCGAGCAGCAATGTCACTTTCTGCACCTGCTCCGCCCTGACACTGTACACGAAGTAATCACCAGCCCACATCGAGAGAAAACCGCCATCACAATGCCTGTCAAAACGACGTCGGTTTCAAAGAGTGACGTTCAGGCATACCAGGACATTCACGATCCCAACTTTGGCTTTGGCGTGACGGTGCGTTGACTCGAGCTGTGGACGAGGCTGATGACTGTAGTATGATATTGCCAAGTCGCCGTTTCTCGAGCTCGCCTCTGGGCCAACTCGCTACCTCCTGCCGTCGTTTGCGACGCTGCAAGATGAACGCAGGTACCGTAAGGAGCACCTCGCGTTGACGTTTCGGATCATGGCCAGATACGGTCTCTCCGAGGGGATCAACGGTGGGTCTGACGCCGCAGCGTTCCAAGTCACTGACGGGTGCTTGCGCAGGTCACTGCTCGACTCGCGACCCGATCGAACCGGATACGTTTTGGGTGGTGAGTTGTATTGACTGTTGGGATCATGCTGACTTGCGCAGAACCCATTTGGTAAATCGTTCCGACAGATGCGCGCGTCCGACTTGGTCCGCGTCGACGTTGCGACGGGCCAGCTAGTCGAAGGCATTCGATGCGCCGATGCAAGTGCGACGGGGATCCATGCGCCAATCTACCGTGCTCTGCCAAGAGGCAGCCCTGGTGCTGTCGAAGCCATCACTCATGTGCACGGGCCGTACTCCAAGGGTCCGTACCACTCGTATTGCAACGCAAGACATCAATGCTCATCCACAGACAGCCTTTTCCGCACTCAACAGGCTGCCCGACATGGTCCGTCAACGCTATTCCTCGTAAACCGTCACTCACACCTCACAGATGAACCAAGACATCTGCGCATACGACGGCGAGATGGCTCTCGTCCCGTTTGGCGGTCCGTCCGTTGCGACCTCTGCAATCCGCTGACGCTAGCCAGGCGTGGTGATTGACGATGCCGAAGGATCCCGAATCGCGTCGTATCTCGGCTCCGACAAGAAGATTGCTATCCTGCAGTCGCACGGTGTGCTCTGCGTCGGTCGATTGAGCATTGACGAGGTTTGTTCGCGATGCCCTACATGAGCTCGGCTGACTGGCTCAGGCATGCTGGTGGTACGAGCACAGAACGCGTTGGTGTCGAACTGACCCGTGCCAGGCAAATCAACTTTGAGCAGTGCCTCCACGCTCAGCTTCTAGCAGACGCTGCCCGTCGCCCGGGCGAAGAGTTGACCACGATCGGGGAACGAGACCGGGCGTTTACGCGCGCCGAGCTCGGGACGCCCGAGATCGGTTGGCTAAACTGCGCGTCCATGATGGAAGACGAAGAGGTTTACTCTGGCGGCGCGCACAAACTGTAGCGCGAGAGGACAGGAGGGTTGTATGGCTGATACAGTATGGTACAAGATTGCATCCCAAAAGGCTCGACGTGGCGTACATTACATTATCCACAGGGTGGGGACGCTAGCCAGAGGGCGCGCGCTGGCCCTGGTTCAGGCCGGCAAACAGAGCGGCCATTGCGTCTTGCGGTGGGAACGCGGCTCCAGGACCGGGGCCGAGCGGCGGAGGCGGCATCATGCCATACATGCCTGGCGGGGGCGGCCGTTGCATCCCAGGCGGCGGGTAGCCGTAGCCCTGTGGTGGGAAATGTCCCGGCGGGGGCGGAGGCGGGGGGAAGCCTGGTGGCGGAAAGCCGCGCTGGAGCTCGCGCAGCAGATCGGGCCCGTTTGCGTTTGGGAACATGCCCGATGGCGGCGGGCGGTTGAAGGCTGGCTGGGTCGGTGGCGCGACGTGGTGCTGCATCTCGATGGTGCGCTGGAGCATCTGCTGGCGCTGTGATTGTTCTTGCGCTTGTCTGAACAGTGCGTGGAAAGCGTCTGGAGCCGGCTGAGCGGGCGGCGGAGAGCTCATGTGACGAGGCTCGGCAGCGAGCTGTTGGAGCAGTTGCTGTTGCTGCGTAAAGTGCTGAGGCGGCTGCGGCCGCGGTGGAGCCGCTGGCATACGAGCATACAGTCGAGACTCGAGCGGCGATGAGACGTGCGGCGCCTCGGCTGCCGAGGAGCTAGCGTGGGGGAAACGAGACGAGCCCGAGCCCGAAGAATACAGGTGCGGCGGCAGTTGCGGCGGCGGTTGATGGTACGAGCCAAAGTGCGGTGGTAGTGGTGACGGCTCTTGGCGCGGCGGCGGCTGCAACGGTGAGCGCGAGTGGATGACGGGTGAAGGCGACTACAACCGCGATCAGCAGCCATCCACCATCGCTGACGGCCACACACCTTGACATCGAGCAGGCCCAGCAATTTCGCCATATGATCGTCGAGCTTCATCGCGCCATCGTCCTTCTTGTCTGGCGGTGGCGGGGGCGCAGGCGCGTGCTGCTCTTGCTGCGCACCGCCAAAGAAGCGCTGGAACCGACTCGCTTTCCCTCCCTCGTCGACCTTTCTCTCGACCTCTGCGCGTTCCGGCAGCAAGTAGTCGGCCGGGTTGAACTGCTTTGGTGCAGGCTCTGCGACGGACGACGCGGCGATTGCAGGATCGACAAACACAGCCGTCTCGTCGCGAGGGTTCAGCTTGGCTTTCATGGCGCGCTTGTGAGCCGCAATCATGTCTTCGCCCGGCGCGAATTTGATCAGTGGCTCGTCTTGGGCCGTCGCCGGTGCGTCGTCGTCCATCCACGCAGGCTCTTGAGCGTCATCTTCGGCCTGCTGCCAGCGCGGCTTGCGTTCGCGCTCGCCGTTCCGTGTTGTGGGTTTGGCTAGGGCAGATCAGCGTCTGGTCTATGATCGCACCGATCAACTCACGACCTGCGCCCCGACGCCATTCGCCATCATCCCTCCGTCGCTCGCCGTCGACCTGGCTTGGTCCCGCCCGCCTCGAGTTGGTACCGGTCAGATGCGGCGCCCTGTCTCGTTTGCTACCCTCGTCAGGCTTGCCCGCCTGTAGTGATCAGGACTAGCACGACGCGTCAACCAGTCGACCCACCTCGTCCCCTCCGAGCTTTAGATTCGACTTGCCGACGCCAAAGCGGCCCATCTGACTCGCAAACGGGTTCTTGAAATCTTGCGGTGCATGATCGCGTTGCTCACGGCGCTTGTGGTTGTCAGGCTCGTGGGCCGCGTCGTCCGGGTTGCGTCGCAAGCTGAGCGGCTCAGCCTGGGTGATCACTAGCTGCACCGATCTACGCACCCAATGTTGTTACGCGGCCGACCGCTGTTTCCAATCCCTCTGCCGGTCAACGGATCCCGGCGCTGATAGCCGTCGTCGTGCGTCGACGGGGTCGTATGCGTCTTTTGCGGTGACCAAGGGCTAGATCCATTAGCTCTGCACTCCACCTCGTGATCCAACACTGACCCAAACCACGTCTCGAGCGCAGGCATGCCGAGCGGTACTGCCTCCCTCGCGGCCAGCTTCAACAGCGTCCGACGGTCATAGACGACCAAAGGACCCTTGTCCGCTCTGGCGCCCGCGCTAGCTTCGTTTGGCTCGTCGTCGTCTTCCAACTCTGTTACGGTCCATTCTTCCTCGTCTTCGTGGTGTGCTTTGGTGTTCGGCTTGGCATGCAGGATGGAGGAAAAGGTGTTTGGCGAGGTTGCGAGGATGTTGGCGACGGGCTGGTGGTGGCGTGGTTTGGGAGAGATGGCTGAGAATGGGTTTGAGCTCGAGAGGGATGATGACGAGGGCGAGACTGGTAGTGTGAGCAGTCCAGTCGAGCAAATGAGACCAATTAGCGCAGCTGAGCAGCGACTCTTGGCGTCCGTCTGCTCGAGATAGCACTGATCACTCACTGGGACCCATCGTGAGGTCGACCCGGACCGGCTGGACTGTGATCCTGTGCTCGCGTGTACTGTAAACTGATGGTGTGGTGGTGCTCGGTGTGCTCTGTGGTGCCGGTGATAGCTTGTAGGATGTTTAGAGTGTGCAGTGGCCGGTGCTGAGCTGTGCGCTGCCAAAACTCAAAGTCGGACGGCAAACCCCAAGTGCGAGCGTGGCACCAAGAGACGACACACGACACCAACCGTGTGGATAGCTGCCATCTACCAAGCAAAGACCCAAGCGGCGCAAGAGGACGACGAAAGCTCACTGTCGATGCTGGTCCAGACATGACCGACGGCATCACGCTGCCCGTGCGGCAAGCAACGTTGTTTCGGCCGCAAAGCGATCGGTCGACACTATGCAGCTACACTTGTGTACAGTGTTTAATCACGTCGCTATTGGGTGCGCCCAAGTAGCGTCGGCAGCCTACCATCTGCATCTCCCCATTCTTGGTGAAAGCGCGCCTTGGTCAGTGAAATGTCCTTCACCAGTGGTCAGAGAGTGCGCGAAAGTACTCTGCAGCTCACATCGGCGGCGATTCCCGGCGTTGGCGTTTAGTAAAGGCGCGCGGAGTCACGTGACTATGTGCCAGCCGCGCGACTATCCAGTTGTTTGGCCCGAGGCAGAGCTACGGCCGACCGTATCCACAGTCGAGAGCAGAGCGAGTGGGCACCATGGCAGACGCTTCAACGTCGGCGCATGATTTGCACTGTGAGATGATGCGAATCGTGCAGTGGAATCGAGCTGACGATGCCAAGCGACTCTCGAACGCTCTCTCGACAAGGCGGCTCGAGAGAACATCCTAGAGTGAGTACCGTGATCACTGCTGTCGTACTGAGGCCGATCCACAGTGGCGACTGGCTGGCTTTACGCTCTTATATGCTCGCCGCGATCGGGGACCACGTCCGCTCATACATTGCTCGCGGACAGCCCGTCGCACCCTCGACGCCACCACCAGCCAGCAGCGGCACGCTCCCACCCTCGTCCCAACCCTCCATGATCCTCTCATCATCATCACCAGGCAACGGCCCGACGCAAGAAGAACTCAACGACCCAGCGTTGCAGCCGTCAACGCCGGGAGGCCTCGTCCTCCCACCGTTCCCGCCACGACCGCCAAAGGGATCCAACGGTGCGCTGGGCGACATCAAGGGTCCCAACGGCGCTGTCCCGTTCCACAACGACGAGGCGAGTATCGGTGGCAAGACGTTGCCTGCGTGGATGGACCAAGACGCCGGGCTCAACGAATGGGAGCGCGTGCAAAAGCTCTTGCTCGTGTTTGAAGAGTGCGTTCACGTCAGCAGGAATGACCACGGGCTGATGACAGCAGCGGCCCACCGTTCACCCTGCAGAGGTTAGCAGAGCTCGCGACCTCGCCCGCAAGCCACCACCGATCCGTTGGGAAATACCTGCGCGCTCTCGAACGCATCCTACTCGTCACCTCGGAATGGGAGCCTGCCGACCCATCGCTCGCGACCTCGAGCCACATTCCGTCCGATAGCTCGACCGTGCCGCTCGGCAGCACGACACCCATGTTCAGCCCGATCCCGTTCCTCGTGCGCGACGGCGCTTCCTTTGGCGACGCGGCCGGTGGAGGCGCTCTCGGCACCCATGGCGACGTCCCACCGAGCCCGCTTAACCTCGATCGGCGCTCTCCCACCCCCGAGCCGGAACCGGCACTGACCGTTCGACCGTCGACCAACCCTGCGCATCAACCTTATACAGGCAAGGTGGATGAGCTCGATGCCGGGCCGTCTGCTAGCTCTGGATCCGGTGAAGGCGGCAACATGGCACCCCACGCCATCGCAGATCACCCAACGGCCATCAGCAGTACCACCGTTGTTGACCCCGATCGAACAGTCGCACCGTTGCCAAAGGCACTCGGTGATCGCTTTGTGAGCGGCGGAGACCAGGGCGGAGACAGTAAACGTCTCAGGGCGGACGAGTAACGCATGCATTATCACGATCAATCACATGTAGCGCCAGCCACTGCCGACAGAGTTGCCCGTCTTGTTGCTCATGTCCGACGAGCTGGAATCGCGCTTGTCTGCCGATCATCAGCTTAGCACTCTCAAACCCCAAGGCAGGGCTCACCAAAAGCGCGACCGAAGAACCGTCGGCGCGGGCTCCGTTCCGGCTCCATGTCCGGGATCACACTCTCTTTACTCTTCGCGCTCAGTTCACCCGACGTGCGATCCATCAACCCCTTGTGGCTCTTTGCATCCGCCGACAACTCCAAAAACGGGGTATCCTTTTTCTGGTCGCCAAACTTGACCGGCGTCGTCTTGACGGGGAAGAGCGAGCTGCCGGCGTGCTTGAGCTGCGTGAGCGGGCTATGCGTGCGCCCACCAAGCGCCGCTTCCAGGGCCGGACTGATCGCTCCTTCTGGCTGGGCGATGGGATGCGAGATGGCCTTGTTGGCGAGTGAACTGGAGGATTTGCCGAGCTTGGGCAGGTTGAGGAACGACGGGCCCGACGTCGAGTGTTTGTGAGCCGGGATCGGCGGCGATGGGAACCGCGTCTGTGCAGGATCCGACATGATCTGAAATTCGGGATGTTTCTTGTTCCCGACAGACATGCGGAGGAACTGGCGCGATCAGCGGTGACCAGTGTCGATGGCTGCACGTACATTGCTGAGCTCTTTGCTTTTCCGAGGACTCGACTGCTTCTCGTCCACGTGCTCGTCTTGGCGCCGGCCGTCTTTGCGCCCAGTACGCTGCTTGCGCTCACGGATCCCGACGCAGATGAATGCGACCCACGCTAGGATCGCAGTGACGAGTACGACGACGGCGATTGAGATGCCGATGACTGTCGAGGATGGGATCTTTTGGCTGCCGGATGCAGACGATGCTGTTGGTGTGATTGTTGCGCTTGTATAGGTCGAGGACGGCGAGACGGGCAGGATGTCAGACATGTCGGTCCTGCGACAGTCAATGCCAGTCCGTCTCCGTTGACAGTGCACTCACGCTCCAGTCGTCGCTATCAGTCGGTCAAAGCTCAATCGTTTGCCTTCGATCATGTTGGTCAGAGTCAAGTTGTGTACTGCATCCGTGAGGCCGGCCGTATAGTATAGCACCTGCTCATATCTGAGTGGATCAGCGCACTATCCTCATGTTGACACTACGACTCACGCTCGGGACGCAGCGGTCGCGGTGAAAGAGCCCCGATCTTGACCATCGATGGCAACCTGATAGGTGCTATGTAGCGTTAGCGGCTCTTAGAATCACTCGAGACACGCTCGCGCACCCTTGGTCCGGTCCAGTCAGACCCAACGCCCACACTGCAGACCCTTTGAACGTGATGGTGGTTGCAGAGTCTTTCGCCGTGGTCCACGACATGGATTGATTCCAGTTGTTGCTCATCAGCGGGCGCTCGGCGTCCACTTCGGTCTTGTATCCTGCGTCAGCTATCACGTACACCCGGTACGATCCTCACGCACCGTGTTGATCCAGTTCGAGTGATCTTTCTCGAGCATGTTCCACCCTGGCGTCAAGTAGACCTGGCGGCTGGCCCAAGCGGTATCATCAACCGTCTCATTCTTCGTGGTCGCACTGACATTGTCAGCCGCGCGTGGGTTTGGCTGACAGGGCCCACACACCTCAAGATAGTGCCCATTCCAAGACTTGCACCCTCGAACTGTACATAGTCCCCATCGTCCCCTTTTGGCGGGCCGCGGTTGATGACGAGTTCGATGCTATGCCGACCTCTTGGGAGGTTGGCGACCGACGTGTGGTCGGCTTTAGCTGTTGCGAGCTCGTTGCTGTCGTAAGCAGTCCCATTGACGAGTATACGTGTCTCGTATGCCGACTGCTGCGCTTTGAAGATGCGAAAGCTCGCAGCGTTGCCTGCCTGCGTGAGCCGTTTCATGAAAGTCCACCTCACCCACCTGTAAAGTTCAAAGTAACCCGGAGTGGCTCGCTAGAAGTCGTTGTGTAGGTCGTCGAGTTGGTCTGATTTTGGTTGTTGACCAGCTCGAACCCGGATGAACCATCGCAGTCCTTGCACGGACTGTAGGTAAACAGGGGAGAGCTGGTGCTATGAGCCGGACTCAACCATCTCCCGCTCCACGCACCTCGCCGCGATGAACGTCTCCATCCTGTTCACCGGGAGCGGCTCCTATCTTGGCGTTGTGAATGAGCGTGAGATGCAAAGGAGCGTGAGTCGATTGAGACCGGCTCAATCGCGTCTGGTTGCAGCAGTCAACCTTTGGCTCTCTTGCTGATGCCAGGGTCGATCTCGGAGCCGGTCAAGGTGATATGTAGCGATCAGCAGCAGCTCTACCGCGTCCACATGCTGTAGAGTTTCAGACAGTGATCGTCCCTCGCCGCAGCGGTCAACACAGTTTCAGGCGCCCCTTTCGCCGAGCGTTGGTTTAGGGTGTGTGTTAGCTCGCCGTTAGCTAAAGTAGTGCTGTCAGTGCTCATCGCGGTCGGTATTGTCAGTAAGGTCAGCAAGACAAGCACCGCGAGCTGACAACTGATGTGAAGACGCGCTGCTGACCTGCTCACTCCCGACTTGAGGACTGACGTTGCGCGCGCGCTAACATGCTGACATGCTTGTGGCTTGCTACAAGCTCCAGCCACGTTCCGACCGACCGTCTTCTTACCGACCATGCTGTCCTGTCGAGCTGATGCAATGTCCCAGCTGCTTGACAATGTGCACCAGACCATCTATCAGCATGCCAAGAATGCGGCAGCGGCGTCTGTTTACCTACTGAGCAGCTCGATCGAGGAGACGGACGAGGGGGACGCTGAAGAGTGGCTGCTCCTCGTCAGGACAATGAACAAAGGGGAGCTGCAGGTATGGGAAGGCGGGATGAGCTTACAGGAGGTGATCGACGGCTTGGGGACGCTTGGATATTGCTGGCTTACACGATATCAGTTGGAAGCGACTGCAAGCTGTCAGACCGTGTACGAGGCGCTGATCACCCTTCCCTCGGTCAAGATCACCTTTCCCAAGTCGGCGACGCCCAACGTCAGTCTGCTTCTGCACAGCAGCTTGGATCAGCTCATTTTCGCAGCTGGTCATCCACATCGACAGCGCAGAGCCGCTAAGAATACCGTTACAGCCGTCAGAAGCAGGCAATGATTTACAAGGCCTCTTCAACGTCGCCGTCAATGTATGTATCGCATCGCAATCAGTCGTGCCAAGCTCATGCTGGGACTCAGCTCGTGACAGAAAGCAATAACAAGCGCAAGCTAGCGCCCCCGACGCCCGCTGTGAAACCCTCAACTCCCGTCCGCGCACAGCCGACGCAGGAGGATCTCTCGCATCAGGTGTGCACCGTGGCTGCTGGCGGACCCACGGGTACTTAAGCAAACTTCCCAGCATGAGATTGCCGAGCTCAAGAAGCAGCTCGAGGCCGCGACGAACGTAGCCAAGACGTTGAGCCAGCAAGCATCAAATTCGCAAGAGATCCGCAAGCGTGCGTGCCCTACTCCGTCGTCGATGGAGGCTGATAGGATAAACAGCTGTGACACCTGTCAAACTGCCGGGCAACTCTTCAAAATTGCAGCCAGGACGTAAAGTGTCTGTTCGGAGCCCTGAACTGGCCCAGGATGTGTGCTCATCTTCAACAGGCATCGGATGAACAAGGCCGATAACGAGTTTGCGACCGACTCGGATTCCGACTAGGTCTTGCTTGTCTCATCTCATACTCGTCATCAGCACAGCAGCATCCCATATCATTTTAGGTCACGTCGTTGTATACAGTCCCATTTGTACGCCCATGCAGCACAACTGCATATAGATCAGAGCAAGCAAGCAAACACATGCATCGCGACATTTCAGCAAATTCGTCGCTTCGTTCCTATCAAGCATCCAGGAGCGACGCGTCAAGACCCTGTGCGTGTAAGCTGACCGCTCCGACCAGAGATCACAAAGAGGCGACTTACCAAGCCATTCAAAAACATGTTGACGTTGCGCAGTTTGAGCTCGGCGCGGGGAGCCGGCGTTGCGGCGTTACGGGCTGCTTGGACGGTGTAGATGATCTAGGGAAGTCAGTACATGTAGCACATCCGATGTGAAATACCGACCTTGTCACGAAGCGAGCCAACGAGGTTCATCTGCTCCTCTTCGGGTGCGTTGACCGCCAATCTTAGACCCGTCAGCCCGTGCTCACGAATGAAACTGAGGGACTCACGCCGCAGCCAGACCCCAGACCTCGGCCTCTCTTCGCTCAATCTCGAAACCTTCACGCTCGCCGACGGCACCGGGAGCGGTGCCATCGCCACCCAGAAGGTAAGCGCCCGGCCCAAAGGCAGCACGCTGAGCTTGCGATGACGGGAAGATGTTGGGTAGGTGGGGAAGCAGGGCGTGCAGGAACGCGAGGTAGGACGCGTTCCTGTCACAGTCAGCATACTTTCGAAGTGACGGCGTCGTACTGACCATTGCTCCGTTTCGCTCGGGTCGGGGGTGGGCGCACCGGCGGGGGCGTGGATAAGCACTTGAGCGCGCGACAGAAGAGTCGTGAAGAGCGCGACACCGGGCTGCTATTGTCAGCACTGCCAACGTAAAACCGCACATCAACCCACCCTGGTTGACGCAACACGCGCAACCTCCATCCTCTGCACACAGATACCCAGCAAACCAGCAACGAGACCGAGGCCGCATCGACTGATGAGGTTGTCCACAACGGGCACGACGCAGTGCAAAAAGTTTTCCGTATCGGCTTCACGCTTGGCACGGTCCAAGCGATCCGCTTTGGTCAGGAGCGAGGCATCCGCGGCGGGTGGAGGAGGAGCGCGAATGACGACGTCGAGCTGGTAGAAGGTTGCCACGAGGAGAGTGAGAAGCGTCATGCATTGTTGCGGGGCGAGGTGACGGATCAGGCGCGGGAACAGGCGCTGACCCTTGACAAGTGAAAGAAGGGAGATGAAGGGGTGCGGGTTGCTGGAAGTGGTCGTCAGCGTCATTGTGTTAGATTCGGTCGACTGGACGTACCTGATGTCAAGCGGCTCAAGTACCATGATGCGAGTCCAGAGCAGATCGGCTTTCTCCTGGCACTTTGCATTCCTACATGATGTCAGCCCAATCCCTCTCCACACCGATAATACTGACCACTCGTCGAACTCGGGCACACCAGGCGGCGGAGCCTGCCTTCGCAGCTGCTCAACATCGAGCACAAGATCGTACAACTCTTCGAGCGCATACATGACCTGCTTCTTGGTCAAAGGCTGGCGTGTAGTCTGCTGCTGCGAGAACGGCGACGACGGCCGAGGGTTCTCTTTGGCGGTCGAGGTGGGGACTTGGAGGACTGCACGAGGTGCAGCTTGAGTCGAGCGTGCATGAGTACGGCCCAGGGCGCGGGCTAAGCCCTCTGTTGACGTCAGTATTGTTCAAATTCAAGTAGCAATACATGGCACGTACCATTGGAAGGCTTCTCCTGGCGGTTCTTCTTGCCCTCAACCAAACGCTTGACCTGCGTCGAGAGCTTCTGCATAGCCCCGGTCCCAAGCTTGCCAAAGCGGTTCCCACCAGCCGTCGAGTACTGACCACCAACGCCGACGCCCATCCCAATCCCCGGCGCGACCTGAATCACCGACGGGCCCGATTGACCCGCCGCAGCCGCCGCCTTGGAGCGCATGAGCGCCGAGTAGACTTGTGCGTAGAAATCAGTCACGTAGGGGTCGGTCGTGGCCAGCTGACTGAGCTGGATACGCGTGATAAAGTCTTTATCGCCAGACAGCATGATGTTGTTGTATTTGCTCATTGCCTGGATCTTGGCTTGACGGATCGCGAGCTTGTGTTCGGCGTACGCGATTTCCTCGGGCGAGCGGCGATCGATGGGCGCAGAGTCGGGACGGGGTGGTTCAGGGTATGAAGGAGTCTGGCCTGGGAGAGCGTTGCTGCCGAGTGCAGGGAACATGCGGTCGAGCAGGGCCTGTTGCTGGTTGGGTCCGGCTGCAGGCACTGGGGCAGGCGCAGGCGCGGAGGCAGCAACGGGCGGAGTCGCGATCATCTCGCGCTCAATATCCGCAAGCGTCTTGACCTGCTGCCCCGACGGAACCTGAGTCGGTCCTGCTGGCGGCTGTACAGCCGTGCGAGCCAAATCAGCCTCGATCTCCTCCATCGTCAGGATCTTGGGCGGTGGCTGGGCTCGAGCAAGAGCCTCTGCTTCGATCTCTTGCAGCGTCTTGGGTACGGGAGCCGAATAGGGCGATTGAGTGCGCGCCGGAGAATTCCACGATGGCGATGGCTGGTTCCAGAGCGACTCGACAGACTGGGTCTGTTGCAGCGGTGCGGGTTTGCCTGACGATGTTAGACAGCTACTCGAGTGGTTCACACCGACCTACGCTTGGGCTTGGAAAAGAAATCCGCTTCGGACGAGGCAAACATGTCGACGGGTTTCTTGGGCTGCTGCTGCTGCTGGAACGGGTGGTATGCTTGCTGCTGCTGCTGTCTGACCGGCTGTTGCGGCTGCTGCGAGTACTGAAAGTCATTACCTGATCCCATCAGCCCATGCCCATCTATCTTTGACACAACACACCGATCTCGCCATCGTCACCAAACGTCTCGTCGTTCAGATCGTCTCCGCCTTCAAGCAACGCATCGCCGAGACCGTCGTAGCCCGCTTCGCCCCACGTATACACTGCGAGGTCCTCTTCTGCGCCTGCAGCTCTGCGCTCTGGCAGAGCCGCATCGAACCCAAAGAAGCCAGACATGAGATGACCAGTGAGGATGCTATGGACAATGGGAAGAAGCAAAGCGCACAGAAGATGGCCCGCTAACCTCAGAACGGGAATAAAACACCGCAACGCCGCGCGCCTTCATGTGAGTCAAGTAGTGGCAAGTGGCATCGATCTCATGAGGGTCTACGCAGCTCGAAAGAGACTCCGCATCGCGCTCCACTCTGCTACTCTACACATCGATATCCTGTTAGAGATCAGCACCTGTAACGACACGGCGCTCCGCCAAAACCGACCTGGACAAGGACAGTCCTGTAACGGACTTTGCCCGACTCGACGAGCTGGATCGACTTGGCGGCGTCCTTCATCGGCATGGTCGTGATCCACGGCTTGATCTGCTTCTCGGCAGCAAGCTTGAGCATCTGGATCACCTCCTTCTTGGACCCAATGTGGGATGAGGCCAACGAAGCGCCGTTACCAGCTACAAAAGCGTCAGCGTCAACCAAGCGTTCAAGGCACTCACACAGCGTCTGCGAAGTAATCGTCAAGCTGTCTTCGGGCATACCGACAAACACGAGCTTGCCGTGAATGTCCAGAGTGCTCAAGAGCTCATCGAGCGGCAGCTTGGCGCTACTGCTGCTCGAGATGAGCAGGTCGAGCTCGCGCTCGTGCTCCTTTTCAAACCCGTCGTGCGTCAGCACAAAGTGCTTGGCTCCCATCTTGAGTGCGTCGGCCTTCTTGTTCTCAGAGTGGGAGAAGGCGGTGACTTCGGCACCGAGCGCGACAGCGAACAGGATCGCATAGTGGCCCCTGAGCGACGTGAGCTAAGCCGATGATAGGGACAGGCCACGTACAAGCCACCGATACCGACGACGCCGACCTTGCTTCCCTGCTTAATGCCAGCGCGGACAAGAGGCGAGAAGACGGTCAAACCACCGCAGAGCCTGGGATATCAGCACGATACCACAGCGAGCCAGTGAACCCACATCGAGGCAGCATCCTCCGACTTGATCGCCGCGGGAATGTCAAACACAAACTTTTGCTGAGCGCGGATGTGGGCTGCAAACGTCAACATCTGCCTCTCGGTGCATCAACGAATCACTCACTGGCATAACCACCCTGCTGGACCTGACCGAGTCCCGGCCACTCGCAGTTGTAAGTGTGCACTGGCGTCTTGCAGTATTGCTCTGCTCCCATCAGCTCAGATTCTAGAATCATCACGACGCAGCGCACCGTTATCGGTAGTGCAAGCACGGCACTTGCCACAGCTACCCGATTGCGCACCGACGCCGACGCGCTGGCCGACCTTGAACTCGGTCACGTCGGCGCCAACCTGGACAACCTTGCCGATGATTTCGTGGCCAGTGACGCAGAATTCAGACGCGAGGGGTCCCCAACCGCCCGAGATCGTGTGGTGGTCCTGACAATTTCAGTCAGTTTGTGCACGACACCGAGCGGGACGGAAGACGCACGGAGCCGCAAGTCCCACAGTGCGAGATCGCAACCGTCACATCGCCAGCCTCTTCCGGCTTGAGCTTGTACTCTGTCAACTTGAAGTCCTGCATGCATCAGCTTGTATTCAGTGTCCGATCGAGCCCACTGACCAAGTAGTTCTTGGTGTCGTGAATAGCGTAGCCTGTGATATCAGCTCTGGCCCTAGCAACCGCTCACAAGAACCCACCCTTGGCAGTGTCGATAGCCATTTTAGCTGATGAGATGAGAGTTGGAAGCAGACGGTGGTGTCCCGAGTTCAGCCCCTTGGAGTTTTGAGCTGCCCCGCGCGGTGCACACCCTCCGTCATTTCGCCGGCTCGAACCGAGTTGGTGCCGAACCTTGACGACTATGGCGCGCGGGACCGGACATATTTAGGTCCCGTAGTTAGCTTAAGCCTCTGCAGTCGAGTTAGGTCGTACATCATCAACCAACCACGCTACAGGGCTCATTCGCATATCCACAGACTCGTATCAACTTGCTCTACAAGCACACGGTCCAATGAGTAACCAAGACGGGCTACAAGAGGTGCTATCGCTGCAAACTCGACTGGTATGTTTATTGACCGTCTACTTTGTTGTTATCATGCAACATCTTCTTGTACGGCTCCGCTGACGCCCTGGCAAGCTTACTGAACTCTTGGGTGAAGTCAAGAGGCTGGGAGATCGCATCCAACCTGGTGAAAGCAGCTCCAACACGCCCAGCAGTCCCTCAGAGCCAGCTCGATCGTCTTCAACGGCACCTACGTCCCAGATCACTCGCCCGTCGATTCTCACAAGTGGCCAGCCACCTCCGGCATCATGGGGAGGAGAGCCTCTTCCCCTCTGGGCACCCAGACCGCCGGCCACGACGCTGC